>CM060868.1:0-600000 GCA_030737845.1 Acorus calamus | reverse complement strand
ATTATCAAAGCATATATTCACATTAATGAGATATATGTTTTTATAGAAAATTTTCGCATTTTTTTATAAATGCATCCATTCAATTCATTGAAGCATATGCTTTATTTTTTTTGTAAAAGCATGTATTTCATTAGATGAGATATTATTTTTAAAAAATTCAAAATACGTGTAGACTGGAATTGGGGTTGAAAAATGGGTTGTACGTAAATAGTGGGACCACTACGCCATTTTTAAAGAATATGGTAATTGGTTGGAATACAACATTGAAAATGATGCAGTATTTTGCTTATGTTGTTATTATTTATTCAGATCTGATACCAATTTTCAAATGGGAAGTGATGTTTTTGTTATGGGAGGATTTATAACTTGGAATAAAAAAGAGAGGTTGGGAGTTCATGTTGGGTGGAGGGGGGGGTCAAATAGTGTCCATAACTAAGCTTAGAAGAAATGTGAAGATCTAATTAATCAAAAACAATATATTCAAAGTTATTTTTCTAAACAATCAAAACAAATGAATATTCAATATCGAACTCGTTTAAATGATTCAGTTGATTGCGTAAGATTCATTTTGCTTCAAGGGATAGCTTTCCGTGATAAAATTTTTTTAAAAATTTTATGAAATTTATTTTTTTAATGACCCCATCTATGAAAATTCCTGGAGCCGCCACTGCCCGTATCCGATCCGAAAAACATCCGTATTTGAAAATATTATAATATTATCATATTTAATTATATATTTATATTTTTAGAATTAATATGATTTTTTATTTTTTTTATTTTATTTAAGTATGTAATATTTTATGTATATATTTATAATTTTATGTTTTATACTAGGTAATTATTATATTTTTTTACATATTTTAAATATTAGATATGTGATTATTATTTTTTGATATCGAGTCTTTGTATATTTTAGTCATTTCATATTTAATTTGAATTTTTGAATATTTCAGATAATTATCTGTTTCTGAAATCTGAATTTTCAAATCAGATACGGATATTTACTTTCAATATCCATCAGATATCAGATACGGATATGAATTTATTTTGTCAGTATCCGTCTGATTAACAGACTTAAGTGCGACAGTGCTGGAACTAGGGGGCCGTGATGCACGAGATTATATCTGAGTGAGCAGGCCCATGGAGAGGGGAGCATACTTCATCTACGAGACAACGAATCCCTCATCCCTCTTTCACGGTGTGTTGATTTGTTTATCTTTTCCTGTATTGTTTGTTTTGCTTTGTCTCTTCTCTTCTCACCCACTATCTACCATTTTTTAAAGGAAAAGAAAAAAAATCAACCTAATTATTTTTTTCATAGAAAAATATCCACCTAAATTAATAAAAATCAAGTACACAATAATAAATAAACAGTAATGAAAAGCCTAAATCGGACGGTGGAGAATGTTCAACCATGACGAGATTCCGTGATGAGACCGTCTTCGACGAATCCGCAGGCGCTACGTAGCCGGGGCTCATCCTGTCGGGGCCCAAACCCCAACTTTCCAATTAAAAACCCCCCTTTTTTTTTCTTCCACTCGCCATGGACGATCGATGACTACTGGCTCTCCTTCTTCCGATCCTCCATGGATTCTCTCAAAGAAGGGGACACCGGCAACATCAATGTCAACAAACAGAAGACACTGCAATCGTTCCTCCTCCGCTGCGGCTTCACCATCCTCTTCTCCCTCATCGCGTCTTTCTTCTTCTCCTTCTCCTTCGGCTTGATCGCCATCTCAATCGGGAGCAACCTCTCCTCCTTCTCCTCCTCTTCCGCCGAATTCCCGATCTCCGTCGCCTCCCGTTGCAAGATCGTCTCCAGCGGTATTTCAATGTTTTTTTTGGGGTTTCTATGGAAATTTAGGGGTTTTGAATTTTGATAAACTCTGGCGTCTTTAGGTGTGGATCTTAGGTCATCTAAGGTGTGTGAACTTGGATTTCTAAATTACAAAGCCAAGCGTGTGTTCTACCCATTGGAGAAGACTAGATTTCGGTGTCGTTATGATTACTACTGGGCCTCGGTTTTTAAGGTGACCAGTCTATCTTGTTGTATTTCATATGTTAATGAATTGCATTGGTCTTCTATGGAATACATGGAATTAAGTGTACAAGCACAGTTACAAAGTATTCTACTATTCTGAACTTTTTTGAATGTTTAGAAAAGCCGTATACATGTTTGTTCGTTGAGCTGTGCTTTTTTGTACATTCAGAATCCAAGCATCTATTTAGTTTTGGATGATTTATCACATTTTTCATAATTTTAAAAAGCTAATCTTCATTGTCACTGGTAGCTGCAGCCTTCACAGCCAACATAAAAGATTTACATGTGTTTCTTATACTAATGACAAAACGCAAGGGTAGGCCTTTCTGCTTTTGAATTTTCTGTATGTGGATGCATTTAGTTATGTGGGGGGGGGAACAGGATTCAAGTAATTACATTTGTTCATTGCTCATTATGTCACTAGAAGAAATATAGCTCTTTATCACTAATCATCTATAAAAGTCGATAATCAATTGTCCATCCATTGAATTTATGAATTATGAATACATGTTTAGAAACCTCAGCTTGTGTTTAGTTCACATGAATCTGAACTTGTAACTTTGGCTGTTGAGGTAGGTTAAAGATGCCTATTCGATGAATGGGTGGATACAGAAAGCAGGGTAAGAATATGACAAATCATCAATGACATCAATTACTTACCTTTATGGCCAATCTCTCCTACAAATTTGTCAGATCTTTCAGACAAGATTAGATAACTGCGTTGTTGGCATTTATTTTTTCAAGAGTTGTTAGAGAGTTTTTGCAAGCAGTTACATGATGAGATTTGTGTTCAGTGGGGACTGGTTCATCTCTTCTCAGTAAAACCTGATGCATCGGATTCATCTTCCCATGGGATTTCCCCTCTCTCTTGTGTAAATCTGACGAAGCATGATTTAATTGGTTGCGGTGATAGCATTAGGAAACTTACTATTAAGGAGTAATTATTGTGAGGTACCAAAATCACAGTTGTTTAAAAATTTACTCCAGTACTGTTTGACAATGTGACCATTTTCAGTTGTTTTTCTTATTTTACAAGTGCAAACACAATGTTGATTTTTGATTTTGTGTAAATGTTTGGCATTGCTTTCAAGTTAAATAGATGATATGTGAATTGCTATTGCAGGTAGAGTACAGAGAATATGCTTCTGGGCGCACAATTCATGCATTGGCAGAGGCACCTAAGGAGGCCCTTCCGCTTGATTGCAGGCCTAATTTTGGCACTGCATGGTCGATGAAGGCTAGATTCAGGGTATGTTATTACATATTTTGAGAACTTCTACTTCAGCCTAGTCATATTACTTAGAGCTGAGTGAAGGTGTTAAGTGTATCCTAGTCCAAGTTCTTTGGGAAACGGAGCGGGGTAATCTGTCTAATGAGAGGAAAATTGATATCACACACACTAGGATTTTAGAAGTTCAAGACACTCCTAACTATATGTTTATATCCTTAGATGATTTGTCATTATTGATATTTTTTTTGTTCAGTGTGTAATGACTTGATGTAAGCTCTGGTTGGTAATCATCAGCTCACCTTCAGACCCATCCTGAACTACCATGATTGACTTGGCTGTTGAATGATTGTTGACTTTTTTTTCCAGTTTCCTGCCTAACAGAAAATTTTTGGTCTACTGTTTTGCACTTTATTTCTATACAAGTATTTTAAATTCCTCTTGCTCTCTGACTTTTTAATATGAGGGACCTTATTCTTTGTCATTGTTTTGTTCTCTCAGGTGAATGAAACCTACAATTGCAGGTATACGCCAGGCACTTCTGTGGCCGATATTTATTCGGATGACCTCTTCAACTGCCAAGCAAAGGATCCTTCTTTGGTGGAGATGAGTAGAAGATTTTTACATCTGTTAGTACATCTTGCACCTCAACGTGTGGGTTGTATGATCAAATGATATAGAATGGATAAAAGCTATTAAGAACATGAATACGCATTTAGATAAATAGGAAGTATTTAAAGTCATTAGAATAGGCATGATATTCTTTTTTGTACCATGACACTTGAAAATTCTTTATAAAAAAATAAATAAATTTTTGAGCCCATGTTGTCCTTGTCTGTAACTTCATTTCAGTCAACATTTGAGACGATTCCTGCATTTGTGGTATTCTTATGAACATTTGTACAAGTATAGTCACTAGGAGTTTGCATGCATAAATAAAATTATCTGATGGGACACACTGAAAGTATTTCTCTAAACATGAGAATAACTATACTTTTGAACTGTAGAAGCTTAGAAATTTAGATGTAAGATTTTTTGGACTATTAGGTCTCTTAAACATTGACCTCTCATCTTATTTGATTTATTGTTTATCTGCAACCTGAACCAACAGAATCCTATGAAATGTGTTGTATACCTGATGAGCCGTTGTATCTGTTGGCATCATTTTGGATTCAATGATCCGAGCTGCTCATTTTTCTACAGATTCATGAAGGCATTTAACTCGATCTACATGGAGAAGGGAAGAGGTTGGCGCAGAATTTTAGAATCCGCCATCGGAACACTCTTTGGAATGCTGTCATCTCTATTTTTGGTTGGCACAATGAAACTCCTTCAGAGGTTGAGACGCGCAATCACCCGAAGTTGGGATGATTGGAGGCTGCGGGCCGCCGTCTATAAAACACGGTTCAGAAGGGTCTGTATATTTGTGGCTTACATATCTTTCATGGGATGGCTGACTGTACAGTACAGCAAATTCATCGGCCTCCGGGAGTTTCTCATCGGCTCTTATATCGGGGAGAGGAGACTATAATCAGGAGCTATCACTTTGTGTATCTGATGCTTGTAAAGATAATGTTTTTTCTTTGTTGTATGTTTGTGCTATTTATGGTGTAGATACATTGGAAGAGACGGAGATCTTAAATGAGTGAGTCCTTTCTCTCCTAATGTTGTGAAGTGTGAACTTGTGGTGATGGTCATTACAACTCTTGCATTTAGTTCAAAATCACTGCATCCACTACCCAAACCCTTCCCAAATCAAAAACAGGTGGAGGAAGTGGTGTGTGGTGATGGCAGAAGGGGGAGAAGGTGGAGGAGGTGGTGGTGGTACGCAATGACGGTGGCGGTATGCGATAACGTTGGCGGAGGGAGGGGATGGAGAGGTGGTGGTGCAATGATGACGACAACGGAGAAGAGAGAATTGCAAGAGGTGGTGGTGGAGTGTGACACGGAGAGAGGAAGTAATGCCTGTGTTCTACTAAAGTAAACATTGAAGCCCCATGTTTGAGAAGTGTTGATTCGGGGAGTTTCTCAAATGCGAGCCATTTTGTGTCTACTTGAACGTCCATCATCAGATGTGTTTGGAATCACGATGGAGTTTTTTTCCAGTGGATTGTCATATAATGTGTTTTAGGTATAATTTGACAACTTGTCTAGAAGTACTTATATAAGAGGTTTTTTTATGAAAAAAGTTACTTTTAAATAAGTAACTTCTTGTATGTATTTGGAGTATAAACTGTTTGAGAACATATATTGATGAATGCTTTCAAAAAATACTTTTATAATAGAAATCACATGAATTGTTTAAAATAACCTTATTCCCATGTTATACAATTATCTTAATAGATCAATATAAATAAAATAATATAATCAATTATATAAATTTCAAATGCTAATAAACTTTTTATAACTACAATTGGTTACAAAATCAAACTAACAAATCCTAACTATTAAAATACTAACATTTTTTTTTGAATAAGGTAGATATCACTAACAAATTTATTCTAAAAACTAAAAGATACTAACAAACTTATTTATTTTAAAAATTAAAAAAAACCTAAACTAACAATCTAAAATACATCATAGATTTGTCTTACATCACCTTAATGAGATAGGTGACAGAAAATCTGTTTTATATAACACCTAAAACCAATATTTGGTTCTAGAATATGGCTAGAATAAATAAGAATAATTTCAAAGTGGGTGTTTGGAAGGCTATAATAAATAAGAATTAGTATGTCAGAATTAACTAATATAAAGTAGTATATGAATTTCAGTCAATCCTTGAATTAAGTTATTCCAGTCAAACAAAAAATCGCTTTATTTTTATATATATTAGAATAGTAATAAATTTGGAATGACTTAATTCTACCCAAACATGGGCAAGTAGATTTTTGGGAATTTGTAAAATTTCATAAGAGTATTTTTATCAAAACATTAACTTTTTTACTTCTACAGAAGTGAAAAAACTACTTCCACTGAATGATTTATTTTCTTCTTCTGGAAAGAGGAGAAGTGGTAGTTACTGGATTCCCAAACGCGATCACACATAAGGAGAAGCAGTTCAGAAATACTTCTGAGCAGTTGTCAAACGCACCCTTAACATATAGTTTGCTTGTTATTTTTGTTTGTACTTTTATTTATTTATTATTATTAGGATAATTATCTTTTAATTAAAATGAACTTAAAGTAGAATGATCTAACGGTTCAAATGAAATGATGCACATTCAAAAGTCCATCCTGTGAACGGTCACAATAGACCAAAGGTGTCGTTTTGGCGTTCAATCTGTGTTGCTTGCATGTCAGTCTTGGAGGACACGTGGCGATCATGCAAGCAATCAAAACGAATTTCACATGAATGGGCTCCATGGGCTCTGAATGATCGGCCCATATAAATCAAGGGCCATATTAGTCATTAAATGAAAAGACGCCTTACTTTCTCGTCATTAAAAAACCGAAACTCAAAAAACCTCGCAAAGCTGAAAAGTTTCAATAGTTTTCCCTCTAATTTGTGGCGGTTCGCTTTCTAGGGTTTTCATTTCAAATTCTCTCTCTCTCCCCTCTTGATAAACAGTCGAAGCTCTTCTCGATCGAACAGGTGAGGCAAAAAAAGATCCAACTTTTCCCTTAATTCTTGATCTCATCACTGTTCCCTTGAAAGATTTGGACTTTTTTTAGGGTTTTATCAGGTTTTGAGTCGTGATAGAAGGGAAGCTATGGAGGATGTGAATCTGACGAGGGGGGCCATAGCCATGGTGTCCAATGGGGAGGCGGATCTGAAGCCGGTCCTACAAGTCGCTGATCTCCGGCTGGTGAACACCGTCCAAAACACCACCGAACGGTATCGGATGATGCTCTCCGACGGGGTCCACACGCAGCAGGCGATGCTGGCGACGCAGATGAACCCGGCTGTCAAGTCCGGGAAGCTGCAGAAGGGATCGATTGTGCGGCTCACTGAGTTCATATGCAACCTCATACAGAACCGCAAGTAATGCCTCGGAAACCGTTCTCCTTCCGTTCTGTTGTTTTGTTCTTTCTCGATGTTTTATTTTGATGTCTTGAAATCTTGGATTGGCATTTTTGTTAGATTTTGATTGAAATGAATTTGAAGTTTATTTATCTTGGTTTACACTGACTGATTCTTTATAATAAAAGTGATGAAACTTTCCCTGATGATTGATTAGATTGTTCTTTTTGAGGGCCACCGACTTTTTTATTTTATTTTTTGAAATTGTATTTATGCCTATTCTCTAATAAAGTCAGATTTTTCCAAAATATTTTGTGATTGCTGACTCTGAAAATACAATGTCTTTTGATGGAATTGCTTGAAGATGTAATCATCCCTACTAAATGGGTCTTTTTTCCTTACATTAATCTGGCTGTTTTATGAACTTAAGCAAATAGCGAATGCAGGTGTTTAACTATTTTGGATTGCTTACGTATATGTAATGAGATGAGGATGTAAGAGCTATGATTTGTATCTGAAAAATGAAAAAGAACTGATTTTTTTTCTTCTTTGGGTACTAAACTATCTACATGTCACATTTATGTATAGGTACTAAACTATCTACACGTCACATTTATGTATATATGTGTGTATGAGTAGAGGTGGTACCATACAACCTGCAATTTTCATCACTGGATGAGCCTAGGATCATATGTTATAGTTCTGATGAATCGCCTAATCTTTTTAAATTGACTTGAAATCTGATTTGATATTCAGGATACGGATTATATCAATTGGTTGAGAGATACTATGTACCTAATTCTACTCTGATAACATAAAAGACTGAAGGGTATGGTAGCAACTAGCTTCCTTTGGAGGCAGGTTGTTCTGATTTTCAGTGCTATTTTTTTGGGTAAAAAAAGGAATGGAAATTGTTTCCTTTTCCCTATTCGAAAAGATTTGTGCAAGCATCTTGCTTCTTAAAAGCAGTAGGTTAGCCATGGATCCATGGTTTATGGTTTCTGTTTAGGACAAGAAAAAATTCCATGGAGAAGATTTTAAAATATTGACTAACTTATGAAACTATCACTGGTATAACAATTTTTTTTGTCTTTGGATGATTTTGAGGCATTATGCCAGTGTGACTATTTGAACCATGCCATGACATGCTTGTTGTTCAACAGAAGTAGATGGAGCATAGTGGGTTGAGGGTCTCAAAGAGTGAGCAACATACTTGTGCGTGGAGATGATGCATGAGTGTTTTAATGATATTTTCTGATCTTTGCAAATTTTTTTAATTACTAGTCTTCTGATTGTTTTATATGATTTTTTTAGTCAGTGACCCAATGCTTTATATGCCATGTTTAACATGCCATTTTTTAATTATTTTAATTTAATTTATTATATGTCAATTTTTGTGCTGTAATATTATTATGATTTCCTGACATAACTCTTATGAACCAGGATCATTATTGTCATTAATCTGGATGTTATTGTTGAAAAGTGTAATATCATTGGTGATCCAAAGCCATATACGGAAGGCAGCTTTAATGCTCCAGCATCTACTACACCAAGTCGGCCTCCCACGCCAGCACAGACATCTGCTGTGGATCAACCTGCATTGGGAGCTGGAAATCCCCCCCAATCTTATGGGGGTCAAGTTTCTGGACAAACTACTGCTTCTGGGGCACATCTCCAATCCAGATCAGATTCGGCCGCAAATCCGATGTCATGTGGTGGTCCTTATTCCAGTGGTCCCATGCCAGGTCAAAATATGGTCAGTGGAACACCCATATATCCTAAGACAGAGCAGTCAAGCAGGAGTTACGGTGGGTCACCTCAGAATGTTGGTAAAATGAATCAGGGGGTTTTCAATTCTATGGCATCAGGAGGACCACCGCGACCTGCTTCAAATACATATGGGCGCCCGGCTCAGACCACATATCAACAACCGCCACCTCAGTACACCAACAGAGGACCCATCATGAAGAATGAAACACCCGCTAGAGTAATCCCCATATCTGCCCTGAATCCTTATCAGGGCAGGTGGACAATCAAGGCCAGGGTGACAGCAAAGGGAGAACTTAGACGCTACAACAATCCTAGGGGTGAAGGGAAGGTGTTTTCTTTTGACCTTCTCGATTCTGATGGTGGAGAAATACGCGTGACATGCTTTAATGTGGTAGCTGATCAGTTTTATGAACAGATTGAGGCTGGGAAGGTCTATTTAATCTCAAAAGGCAGCTTGAAACCTGCGCAGAAGAATTTCAACCATCTCAACAATGATTACGAGATCTTCTTAGAGTCCACATCAACAGTCCAGCCTTGTCCAGAAGAGGACAGCTCCATACCACGGCAGGTGTTTAACTTCCGTCCAATAAGTGAGATTGAGGGCATGGAGAACAATTCAATGGTGGATATCATTGGTATAGTGTCATCCATTAACCCTGCAGGTACTATTCTGAGGAAAAATGGCACTGAAACACAGAAGAGGACTCTTCAGTTGAAGGATATGTCCGGACGGAGTGTTGAGTTGACTCTTTGGGGAGGTTTTGTGAACTCAGAAGGGCAACAGCTGCAAGGAATGTGCGACTCGGGGATATTCCCAGTTTTGGCTGTTAAAGCTGCCAGAGTAAACGAATTCAATGGAAAGTCAGTGGGTACAATCTCCACGAGCCAATTGTTTATAGAGCCTGAATTTCCAGAAGCACGCAGGTTACAGGAGTGGTTCCACAGAGAGGGGAAGAACTCCATCGCCTTGTCAATATCGAGGGAAACATCAAGTATGGGGAGGACAGATGCTCGCAAAACCATCACCCAAATCAAGGATGAGGGTCTTGGAAGATCAGAGAAGCCTGATTGGATTACAGTCAAGGCCATTATATCGTTCATCAAAGTTGATAATTTCTGCTACACAGCCTGCCCTTGATGGTAGGGGACAGGCAATGCAGCAAGAAGGTTAATAACAATGGTGATGGGACATGGCAGTGTGACAGATGTGACCAGTGTTTCCCTGAGTGTGACTATAGATATATTCTGCGGCTGCAAATACAGGATCATACTGGTTTGACGTGGGTTACTGCCTTCCAAGAGTGTGGGGAAGAAATCATGGGCGTTCCTGCTAAGGAGTTGTATCTGCTGAAGTACGAAGAACAAGATGATGTGAAGTTTGCAGAAATCCTTCGAGGTGTTCTCTTCAATCAGTTTCTTTTCAAGTTGAAAGTGAAAGAAGAGACATTCAGTGATGAACAGAGTGTGAAATCGACTGTTGTTAAAGCAGAGAAAGTGAACCCGTCTTCTGAAAGCAAGTATCTTTTGGGCATGATAGACAAGATTTTGAAGGGAGAAGATCCTAACGCAGTGAGCGGGAAGCCAACAACCATGCCAGAGCCTGGAATGTACAGTGCTGGATATGGCAATGCCGGGCCAAGGCAAGCTGGCTATTCAGATATGAAGAGTTTTGGGGGCGCTGGTGGTGCTGATAGGATTAAGATGGAACCAGCTAACCAAGTTGGGCAGTATAACGAGAGATATGGTGGTAATATGGGCCAGAGTATGGGACATATGGGTGGGATGTATCTTTCCTGTAACAACTGTGGTGCTGCTGGACACAATTCTCAAAACTGCCCAAGGATGATGAATGGGCCAGTTCAGGGAATGGGAGGAAGCTTTTTGAACCGGCCTTATGGTTCTTTTGACGCTGGAGGTTCTTCCACCAAATGTTTTAAATGCAATCAGAGTGGGCACTGGGCCAGAGACTGTCCGGGTATGACTGCTGTCCCACCTGCATATACTGGAGTTCCTGGAAGATATGGATACTGAGACAAGTTGTCAACCTGTACAGGTGAAAGGTTCTAGGCGTCCATTGCATGCCCATATGAGATATGTCTTGGTACTGTTTCTATTCTGTATTGGGCGTGCTCACTGTGAGTTGGCTGCTTATATGTACAGAAATGTTGAAGTCGCATTACATATCATGAAGCAGAGATACTTATGTAAAAATGTTTGTCTAGAGTTCATCTTTGAACTGAGGTTGTGGTTAGTTTATGTTTTCAAGTGCTAGACCTTCAACTCGGGTTGTGTTGAAGGTATGCTTTTTGTCTCTTGTTATGTAATTGATGTTTTGTCCGATGACTAACTAACCATATGTTTACTTTGCCATCATATGCTTCCATTTTATAGTAGGTAATTCTCTGGTTGCCTTCCAGTATTTGAATGACAGAGAAGAATGTAGATGCTCCTCCCTAGAGGGTGGTAACTGGGAAGGTAAATGCATTCATAAAGTAAAATAATCATTATTATAGTTTTGAAATAAATTTTTTTTCCTGCTTTTGTGTTTTCTTTTATCTTGAAATGCTGTGATATTGCTTCCTAACTTCTGCTATTAATTGAGGACTCTAGCATGACCATGAGATTAACCAGTATGTGGAAATTGAATCTCCTTTTTAGGCGTCTTCTTGCATAAGTGGGTTTCATATCTGTTTTTAGGAATTTTGACTTGTCCATATCAATATAGTTGGCGTCCAGTCTGGTGGTATGAGGAAATTTTGGAAGTTAAGTTAGTAATGCTAGTGCTTTTTGGAAAAGTACAGAAGAGGAAGGGATAATTATGTTTTATAATTGTGAAAAAAACTTTTTTTTTCTGTAATTATGTTTTTATTTTTTATCCTGATGTGTCATGATGTCCTGATTGAAATATGTCAATTTTGTTGTCTTCAGACCTGCTATTTATTCAGGACTCTGGCATGGACATGAAGTTAAAGGGTGTGTGGAATGCCAGTGCCCCCTTGGATATGTTGTTTCAAATTCTTTGGGAACTTAGTCTTTCCCATGTCAATAAAGTTGATGTCCAATCTGGTCATATGAGGGAATTTTGTAAGACTGATTTGCTCTTTTGGGAAAGAAAGGAAGGGATAATATGATTTATAGCTGGATCTATAATTTGATATGTAGGTAGTGGGGATCCGCATGTATTAGGTCATGTCCACCATGTCATACACTATCATGTTTGGCCAACTTTCATTCTGTGATTTATTCACTTTCAAACCTCTTGTATAGGTAGTTTATAATAGAAACTGTACTGAGGCTCTTTTTTCTCTGATGGTGCGGAGACGTGGAATATAAAGACCATCCAAACACCACATTAGTAATAGAAAACCGCATGACCAGAAGTTTCAGATTAAAGAATAGCTAGCTGTAACAGATAAAGCTTACCAGTCATTGGACTGTCAAGGTTTGCAGGGGGTGCTGATCCATGTTCTTTTAGATTCTAGTGTGTTAAGGAAAAGTTTTGCTAGTGTTTTTCATTGTTTCTGATGTAGATTTGCTAGCAATTATGGGGGACTAAGAAGCATCACCTGGAACTTAAAAAGTGAGATAATGCAGCCTTAGTGAATCACTCACAGGGAAAATGAAACATAGTGGTAACCAAGATTATGTTCTGAGGTATATCACTATCAAGTGAGGTTATTAAGGACAAATGTTGCAACATCATATGAAAGCGAAACAACAGAATATCATTCAATTTCTCCTATGCCCATCATACTATTAGGATGCAGGAATGTCATTATGCCTTGTATTTGAATACATAATGGTTTAAATGAGTTACAGGTCTGTAACAGGTAGTGTTAACTAAAATAGCTCAAGGGATGAATACTGCCTGCCTCCTAGATCCACACTGTTTGGATGTTATCATACGGCATGATTAGGAATATACCCTTGTTATTTTTTAAATTCCCATTTTCTTTTCAGTGTTTAACCTCCCTTTGGGGTGTCACAGATTTATCCGGGATAGATTGATATTCAGGGATAGATATTTTTTTGTTTTGATTAATACTTTTTTCATTATTTATTTTTGTTTTTTTGTTATAAATTGAGCCACAAACGATCTATTCCAGTTCTCTTGGAATTACTATGATAATAATTAATTTAAGCACTACTATTAGATTTTATCCATGCAAAGCAAAACTCTTTCTACTGAATATATTGGGACTAATTCTCATCTTATTCAGCGCCTCAAACAGGGGTTAAGTATCTATATCTCCTGGACTGAATGACTGATAATTGGAGACCAGATCTGTCCCAATTTAAATATTTCAACTATTATATATATATACACTATTAAAATGCAAAAACGTCAACCTTTTTTTCAACATAAATAAGGGACAGATGTGCCCACCACCACAACAAAGTCTTAATCAGCACCTATGTTATGGAAGATTATATTAAATATTTCAAATCAGATCTATTCACACCCTGTATAGTTCAAATGTCTTAGTCAAGACCTTTATTTATTTGTCCACATGAAAAAAAAAATTGGGTGTGTATAGGTCGATGTCACATGGAGTGCATGTGCACTTGCACACTCTTTTTTAGCTACTAAAAGCAGACTTCACGCGCTTCATCTCGATTGATATTAGTTGTCGTTTGATCTCGTTTTTGAGGAGGGGGAGGGGGGACATGAAGATATTAAGTTGTTTTGTGTCCACATCATATCATGAATGGATGTACATGTTTTGTTATTCAATTCATCATAAAATTATATACATTTTTTACAAAAGTATATATATCTAGATGATGTTTATTACTTTAAAAAAAAATTTAAAACATGTGTGATTATATAGATTGATCCTTGAATTTTGGGTAGCCAGAGTGATTGATATGCTTTCAACAGACATTAATTAATGTTTTAAAAATCTAACAATTTTCTTTAACATAAAAAAAATGGTCAGATTAAAGCTGTCGGATTTAATTATTGGATTATGCGGAATTGAATAGAAAATAAAATAAACATAGTCATTATTAGGTAACAACTAAATTGATCAAACTTTTATCAAATTTTAATTAATATTTACATTGATCCGCTCGTTGCGGAGGACATTCATCAATGCAGACCGAAAAAGGGCAATCATCGAAGAAAAAAATCAGTCGTCTCTTTCATTCATCAAACAGAGATTGACATCTTTAACAGCCACCGACGATTTCTCCAATACCATCCAACATGTGATGTCAATGAAAACCTACTGAATTTGACTATTTTTTGTATTTTTTCTCACTTGTGTCGGTGTTATATGTCAAATTCATGACGAATATAAAACAAGCAATATCCCTAGGGGTCTTCAACAGGCCCGAGGCCCGAAATCCCGGCCCGGGACCGTTCACGGGATGGGCCTGTCCGGCCCGTTTTGAGGGCGGGTCGGGCTTGGGCCTGGTTTTGGGGCACGGGCCCGACCCGTAGGCCCGTGGAGGATATTGTAGTAAATGAGTAACATGTAATTTTTATTTGAATTGTGGTTGAATTATACAAATTATTAACTAACAACTTAGTTAGGTACATTTAGTTATTCATTTTTTGAAGTAATTAATTCATTTAATATTTTTATTTTAAAAATTCAATATATATAAATATTTTTTTAACATTATACTTTAAATTTTGTGTTATTTTAATAATATATACAAATAAATAATTTAAAATTAAAAAATCAAAAGGAATAAGGTGTTTATAATTTAGGCCCACAGGCCCGGCCTGTGAGGCCCATCCAGGCCCGGGCCCACAGGCAGGGCTTTCCATGGGCTGGCCCAGGCCGGGCCTAGTTTTAACGGGCTGGGCTGGCCCGTTGCCGACGACTATATCCCTTGAATGTGAATGGAATATGGGGATAGATGGAGGTCCAACTATCCAGTTTCTCATTTATTTTCTATGACAGAGACTGGAGAAAGAATCTCGGGATCGGATTCAATCATTTATAAATCGAACTGCACAATCAATTGTGGGGATATATTTCACTCTTTTTATTAGATCCAATCAATTATTGGAAGAAATATGAATTTATTAAGTATCATCAATATCCAATAGGAGAGTGAAATATATACTCAACAATTGATTGTGCAGTTCGATTTATATGTAGTGCAGTTCAGTTTTCACGTAATCCAGTTTGGTACTGACCAAACTGACCGGATCCACTGGATCCAGTTTCAAGAATCTCTTACCTCGCCCAATGCATCCTAATTAACCCCTTGCTTTCAGTTATGATCTCTCCCATTTGAGTATTCATCATTCTCTCATATAAGAAGACTAGTTATCATTCAAACATGATGTGTGCATAATTAAAAGAATATTTAAGAAAATGATTTTAGATTAAGAGCCTAAATTTTATTTCAATTTATTTACATATGATATAATATATCATGTTATATATAATGATATGATGAAAATTTTAATAATTATTAAATAAATTATTTGTAAAATTTATCAAGAAGTTACATTGGAAAATGATTTTTTTACATACATACCCCTAAACTAACCCTATCCAGTCAAAATCCCATATTTTAAAGTATAAAACAAGCAATATCCCTCTGTATCTTCCCTCGAGATGGCTCCCTCGAGATGGCTGAATTGCACACTTTTGAGGCCCGTTTGGATAGATGCATAAGCTATTTTGGGGTTTATACCTATTCCAGGAATTGTTGACTTTATCAATGGAATAAGAGATTTTGTGTTTGGTTGTGTTTTCTGTTATTCTCATTGGAAAACGTAATAATAAAGGTTGGAGTGTTTGGTTGATGAAGAATAAGATGTGAATAAGGTGTAAAAAGTTGATTTGACATGTGGGCCCCAATGATGTATAAGAGGTGATGACAGGTGATTTAATGTGATGATATGTGATTTGATAGGTGGGTTTCCTTATTCCAGTGGAGGAATAACACAATTCCATGGATGGACTTGGAATACAAATACCAGCTTATTCTCTCCTTATTCCGCATAGCTATACCCCCTTATTCCGCCTACCCAAACACCTATTTTACCTATTCCTCCCCTATTCCACCCCTATTCCACTCTAATTCCACTACCCAAACGGCCCCTTGGTGCGCAACCTCCATCCCATTCTCTTCTAACCTCTCTCCTGGTTTAAGGCAAGATTCGGATTTATAACCGCTTCAAAGTTATAAAGTCTAAGTTTCCTCGAAAAAAAAAAGCAATATCTCTCGAATGTGAAAAATTAAATATGTAATTTAAATTTGATGGGTACTATTATTGAAAATAACAATTCATTATAGATATTTTGTGTAATTTTTAAGGTATATATACAAAAAAAAATAGATGGATATATAAATGATATTATTCAATTTATATATACACATACATAACATAGATAAATATATTTTTTTGTTGTTTAAATCCTTACCCCAATTTAAAACAAAAAAAATTATGTGGCTTGATTATTATTATTCATTTAATATATATTTTTTAAAATTATTAGAGTGATGAAGGAAGGAAAAAGAATCATTTTTTGGTTAGATAGATAGATAGATAGATGAGGAGATCCTAATTTAGGTTTTTCGGATATTTCAATATGAGTCTATTCAATCAGTATCCACAGTTGAAAGGTTAACTCTATGGTTGTGCCAAAAGAAATGGGTCCTACAATCAACAACTAACGGTAGTTAATTTTCGACAGACGCGTCGGCAACAACGTGTATCTTTCAACGTCCCCCACCATGCACATGCAATAAGTCTAACGACGTGAGCCCCACTTTTATAAGGAGAGATTATAATTAACAGTCCATATTAGATGCTAAACTGTTTGCCTTTGTCTGCTACATTTCTAGTATCCCAACATGTCAAAAAATTGGTTCCAAAAAACCATGGTGGGTGTGCTGTCTCTGTTTGTAGGGTCCCCTTTCACAGTTAGTCTATGATTTGAAGGGGTAGAGATTTGCAGTTGCTTCTCGTAGTCAGGATTCACTTTGTAGTATATCTGTACTTTAACATTCTGACTGCGGGCTCTTTAATTCCCTTGGTATTCGAAAAATCTCTGGGAAGTTAAGGGTGGGTGGCCATTCATGGCACATTATTTAGCATGGGATGCTTATATTGAAAATTTGGGAGTCTGAATTCACTGATTTCATTAATTAATTTGTTTTAATGTCTTTTTTTTTGTTATGCTTGTATAAAATGTAAATGAGGGTGATATGCGCAATTCATTCATGTGATGAGCAATTATCATATAAATATTTTTTTTTTTTGAAAACAATCTTATATAAAATGACTAGAAGACTGGAATCTTATATGTAAATTTCCTATCATTATTGTGGTTCTTATCATATCTATATAAGTAATAAATTTTACACGTATTCCTTGTCTGATTGAGTACTAATTATAAAATTGATGGGATCAATAAATCTTATTCCCAGTGAAGTTTCTTTCGAAAAATGACATTTTGAAAGGACACTTGCTTTCCGATTGATCGTTATTTGTCGACATTACATAGACTTCTCTGATCTAACATGTATCCATCGTAGGATCGGTGGACCTCAACAATGATGCGACCCCTACCGATCACACTTAACAGCCTGTCTGAACAACTCTCAACCGAATCCCATCCGTTCGATCAGATCAGCCACGTTAGATCGACGGTTGAGCGTCCATGGAAAACCGAGCGATCTCTGTCTGACCTTCTCGCAATCAAATGGTAGTCGGATACGCTCAACCTCGGTAAAATTAAAATGGAGGGTATTAATTAATATAATTACACGCATTGATACTCCGAGGAATTTACGCATCTACCATGACTCGTGAAGGGGACGCCCGTCTGAAAAGTGGTGGCAGATCTCGTAAATTAAAGGAAAATCAAGCCTCGTCTCGCACGCAACCGGGGTCCTGATTCTTGTTTATGTATGTTTGACGTTTTTAATTTTTTTTCTTAATAATCTCACTTTTTTTTTTCACTGTAATGTAAAATAAAAATCGACATCAAAAGCGGAATAATGAAGAATAAAGAAAGGACAGAAAAGGCACCGCCAGTACAGCAATGCAAAGGAAATCGGAATTCGAGAGAGCTATTTAAAGGTGGATTTTGATGGAGTGATATATACAGAGAGGCTCACATATCTCTCTCATTGTTTTTCCTTCTCGTCTCATCTGGAACGGAAAATTTGGATTTGGTTTTTCCAGACAGAGTGAGTGAGAGAAACAGAGGTACTATTGCTTCCGTGTTTTCTGTAAATTTTGATTTTAGCGTCCGATCCGTTACGGATCCGTGTCGGACGGCCTCTTTTGTGTGTTCGGATTTGGTGATTTGTGTCTTGATTTCAGCATTTCATCGGATCGGTTCCGGTTGTGGATTTTGAGCTGATTTTGGATTTCTGTGCGTTTTTTTTTGTAAATTGTGTGTACAGTGCAGATCTGATTTGTAATGGCATCAACGTTTTAATCTCTATATAATGCGATAATGATTTATAATTTCGTTTTTTTTTTATATCAATGAGTAATCTGTTGCGAGCATCATCAGTTTCGCCTTTTCATTTTTTGTTGCTTTGCGATTGGATTCAAGTAATCTGAGGATGAGTTTGGGATGTGTGATCAAGAGAATAGTTTAGTCTCTCGATGTGTTTTAGAGTTGTTTGTTTTTTCTGGCTTTTTTACATTTGGTTTGGACAGAGATTCCTGATAAAGTATTTGAGCTGGTAGAACCTGGTCTTTCGTTAGTGTCCAGTGTCTCGCACATATATATTTATTTATTTTTTAGAAAAAAAGAACCGATGGAGAATTATGAAAAGAAGAGACATTAGTAGGTGATGATTTTGGCTATTGGATTTGTACGATGAATAGATTCCTTTCTTATGTCTTTATGTATTGGTATATCAGCAATTTGGATTTCGCTTACTTATAAGAGTAAGGATCCTTAGTGAATCGCTTGGTGTCCACTGTGATTGTTGGGGGCATTTAGATCAGGTACTATTTAAAAAAAAAAATTTCTTCTGATTTTCATCAAATGAGATGCACTTGTTATGCAGACAGAATTCGGAGATTAATGTTGATTTTTATCACCAATTGAATTCAAATTGCATGGATCTCGAATCTCATCCTTGTTTGCATTCTCCGTGTTTATGGAGTTGGTACTGTTCCTTTCCTTGTTAGTCGGTAAATCATCATCTTCTTTTTTTCTGAGATCTAAATTATGCGGTAGCACTTTCATATTCTTAAGAGATGTCGAAATTTGTCATGGGTTTTCAAAATTTAGGAAGCTGTTATATTTTATTCTTTTAAGGATTTCTTCAGTTGATGGGTATGCATATGTGACTGTTTAATGGTCAGCTGTGCAAGATTATATTGTCAGAAAATAACATATAGCAAAGTAATGTCAACTCCCACTGTGAACTCAGATTGTCACTTTCCAGTCGAATTTGTACTGAATTCAAGGATGTGTTTCATTGGAAATAAAATGAAATTCACAGTTGCTCTGAACATTTTTTATGAGCTAAATTGTTGGGAATAATTTTTTTTTTTTGTTGACAAACAGTCTGCATGAACAAAACTTCCCTTCACATTCAATTCAGGGTATGGAGCATTTTTCATTTCTGTTGCGCCTGGCACACATCTGATAATCAAAACAACTGACATGACCTTTGTTTACCAATGATCTAGAATGCATTTACCTTGATGTCACATCCATGTATCAACAAAAACCACCTGTCTGGTGAACTATCAATAATTGAATTCAATCAGTAAATTATATTATGGCTGATATTGGGTTAATGATTTCTGTTGTTATTGCCTTGCCCAAGTCTCATGAATGTTGACACACTGCATTTTCATTTTCTTTTGTTCTTATCTTATTGTTTTCCAACTGGTCCTGTCCCATGGCAAGAGTCTCTTGAATTTTATGGCCATAAATGCTTTTCTTGAAGAGGAATTTGATGCATGTACCAGAGAATAAGTACAAATTTTTTTTTTTTTATTCATGCATTTTGGCTCAAGGGACTATTGTGTGGAGACTAAATTGTAGTCTTGTTCTGCCTGATTTCAGAGAAATGAGGCCTGGGACCGAGGGTGTGGAAGTACTAAATGCCATGATATTTCCAAGTATATTTTGTTTTGTCTGAATGTGTTAGTTAAATCATTGTCATTCATATGTTCCCCTCATCTTTTTTTTGGGTGCATGTAACAGTTACCAAAAAGGTATGTCTGGGTAAAAAAGGTATGTCTGTATTGCATGTTATTTTATATCTGAATTTGTTTTTCTGTTTGGTTGCTTTTGTTAGTGCTTTGCAATCTATACTGCTACTTGAGGAAAGTGAGATGGAGTCCATCTCTGTTTCTTGCAGATAGCCAAGAATTTACAAAAGACAAAAAATTGGGATGACATAATAGTTGCTGAAAAGTTTGTTTATAGTTGCATTACTAAAGAATGCTCTGTGCTGATATGGGTTGTGTGTAAAATATAAGATTTCTTGAAAAAAATCATTTGAGCTTTCCTTATGCTTACTCAGATAATGTGTTGAGGTCATTGTACTTATTGCTAGTCATGCTTCCATGCAGGTATTAAAATATAGAGTACACAAATGAAGAGCAAAGAATACAAGCCAGCAGTCCATCCTGATAAAAGTTCAAGGGTGGTTCCCATGAGTTTAATGTTTCTTGTACTTTGTGGATTCTCATTTTATCTTGGTGGCATTTACTGCTCGGAGAAACACAAAATTTTCCCGAAGGAAGTTCCTCAAACAGCAGTTACAATACCAACTCGCAAAGATGTTACACTGGCTCCTATTCAAATTAAAGCTCCTGTTTTCGCAGAATGCAGTATTGATAATCAAGATTACACACCTTGCACAGATCCTAAGGTAAATGCACTATGAAGATGTGCACAACCTCCCCTCTCCCTCCCTCTTCTCCACCCCTCCCAATCCTCCCTCCCTCCCTGTTGCTTATGTGCATCCACGTGTCTGTGTGTGTGTGCGCGCTTATTTTGCTCTTCTAGAAACTATTGGCGTACTTATTTTTCCTGGTATTTGTCATTCTGTTATGCGTATTAATATTCAGATTTATTATTTTAGAGATGGAGGAAATATGGTCTTCACAGACTCACTTTTTTAGAGCGCCACTGCCCTCCAATCTTTGAAAGGAAAGAATGCTTGATTCCCCCGCCAGTGGGGTACAAGACCCCCATTAGATGGCCGAAGAGCAAAGATGAGTGTTGGTATAGGTAATCTTCTTTGCCTGTTCCCTTTTCTCAAGTGGTTCATCTGTATTTTTTATTACTTTGGGATACACTTGTGCCTCATTTCACTCTCTTGCTTTCATTTGTGGTGGTATGATCCATGAAAAGGTTATTTTCATGTTGTGATAAGTCCTATTTACACCTGATTTCAGAAATGTTCCATATAATTGGATCAACAATGAAAAGTCCAATCAGAACTGGCTGCGAAAACAAGGGGAGAAGTTCCTCTTTCCCGGTGGAGGAACCATGTTCCCCAGAGGTGTTGGTGCATACGTTGACTTAATGCAAGATTTGATTCCAGGGATGAAGGATGGGACTGTCAGAACTGCAATTGATACCGGTTGTGGGGTGAGTCGCTTCTTAATTCAAGGAAATGGTTTTCAATGTCATGCATCATATGGTCATGGGAAAAAAAAATTTATGAGGGCATAGCATGCCTCTGATAAGCCATTCCAGATGATGAGTATACAAGTTAATCATAGCAGGGGGGTCTGTGTACGGCCTCTATTTGGAGGTGATTTGTTATTGTGGAATTTTACTTTTCTCTCTAGTTCACTTGTTGGTACGTAGTATCCTTGTCATGCAGATAACTGGCACCTCTTAAGAGATGATTGAGTGTGTGATCATCAAACTGGATCATCATAATTGATCGCTTTAACAAGAAATTAAGTTTAGACACGTTGGATATTATGCACTCGAGAAATTCATGTTTTCATCCATTTTTTTCAATGCGTGCTATGACAAATTATCTAGTAAGCATCCTCAATCCACTAATAATAATAATAATATTCTGCATCTGTGGACATGCACCAATTTTTGTTTTAGAGATTTCTTGGTTTCATTCTTTTCCTTTCTTTTTTTTCTTTTGCAAATTGTGATTGGAAATCTATATATGTGCTTATAGGTTGCAAGTTGGGGAGGTGATTTGTTAGGTCGTGGAATTTTAACTATTTCTATTGCCCCAAGAGATAATCATGAGGCTCAAGTTCAATTTGCCCTTGAACGTGGTATTCCAGCAATGCTGGGTGTCATCTCTACACAACGGCTTCCTTTTCCCTCAAATTCATTCGATATGGCTCACTGCTCCAGATGCCTTATCCCGTGGACAGAATTTGGTACTTCTCTTTTCTTGACATATTTACTCATGCAGCATCAGCTACTTTCGTTTTATTTTTGTTGGATGAATAATGAGCATAAAGACATAAAGGTCAGTGTAAATGTTCCAGACTAAAAACACACACACATTTATCTAGTGCCTCCTAATAGTAAATTGAAACATTGAATCTTTTACAGTGTATTTGTCGAATAAAAACCTGCATTTTCAATCTATTTAATGCCTGCTCTAGCATGGTTATTTGAACACAAAGCACATATATAAAAAAAATGTGTAGGGAGCTGTGGGCTTGATGCCCTAACTTGTTGATGAAGAGTAACCACTGATCTTTCCAGTTTTACGTGGAGTTGGTTACAAATGAATAAGAACTCTTTTTCCCATGGTGTCCACTTGGTGATTGAGGGTCCATTTCAAAACATGGGTTATCGTACTGGGATCTAAAACTTTTCTTGTCGAAGAAAATTTGTTATCAAGCTAGAGTGGAAATGCTAGAACTTGTTGGACTATTAGCCAAGCTTCATAACAAGATCTAAGATAATCAGAAAGTTTCTGCCTTCATGTCTCATACAGGATCTGTAAAAAGTTTTCAATTTTTCATTACTCCTTCGATTGTTGGGCCCTGTTTTTTTATGGTGGCTGTATATTCTTTCAGTGTTTTGAAAATGCTTATTATACAAAACTCCATGCCTGATGCCTCTTGAGATCCCCACCCAGAAAGTTGATATATCTGGTCTTCCGTGGCTTGTGGTTATTATTATTATTTTAATTTGTTAAGGAGCTGTCCATTCAAATCTTGAGTAGTTTCTTTAACCTCTAGCTATACGTTCAAGACTTGCATGTAGCTTAATTGATTATGTAATGTTTGAATTTGAACCATTAATTTTATTTTTTATGGTTTTGGTTACTTCTCCACTGACTATTCTACCGATATCTTTTCAGGTGGAATATACCTCCTAGAAATACACAGGATACTTCGACCCGGAGGCTTCTGGGTCCTTTCTGGCCCTCCAGTGAACTATGAACACCGGTGGCGGGGATGGAACACAACAGTGGAGGAACAGAAATCAGATTTTGACAAGTTGAAGAAGTTGCTCACCAGTATGTGCTTCAAGTTGTACAATAAGAAAGATGACATTGCTGTGTGGCAAAAATCTGCAGACAATAGTTGTTATGAAAAACATGCACCAGAATCTTTCCCACCCAAGTGTGATGATAGCATGGAACCTGATGCTGCGTGGTATGTCCCAATACGTTCTTGCCTTACTGTCCCAAATGCGGGTTATAAGAAATTAAGCTTGAAGTCTACTCCTAAATGGCCTGAGCGGCTACGTATTACACCTGAACGCATTTCAACGGTTCCTGGTGGGAATCCTGGGGCATTCAAGCATGATGACAGCAAGTGGAAGGTGAGAGTGAAGCACTACAAGACGGTGCTTCCGGCACTCGGAACAGATAAAATACGAAATGTGATGGACATGAGCACATTGTATGGGGGCTTTGCTGCGTCATTGATCAATGCTCCCATGTGGGTCATGAATGTGGTCTCTTCCTATGGAGTTAATTCGCTAGGAGTTATCTATGATAGGGGATTGGTTGGTACCTATCATGATTGGTAAGTGATTGCATTCAAACACCAACAGCGGATACATACTGACCACTATGTATTCCATGTTTGCATGTCACTATTGCATAGCTTTTGCATGAATGCCAACGTTTTAACATTGTAGTCTGATTGCATAAGATGACTCAATTGACCATCTTTGTGCAGGTGCGAGGCATTCTCGACTTATCCCCGTACATATGACCTCCTCCATCTTGATGGACTTTTCACAGCTGAAAGTCACAGGTAAAGCTCCTGAATGATGTGCCTAATCATTAATTTATTTGACGCATTAGTAGAGATATAAAATGTCCTTGGTGGTAATTTCCATTTTCTGACCACTCATATGCTGTTAAAATATAAATAGATGACTATGCCATCCTTATGGAGAACAGAACTGTGTTACAAATTAACTATGGCTGCTGAACATGGTTTTAATTTCTATAAAAACTATGTTCTGGAAAAAAGGTGGGAGGGATTTAAAATAATATCTGGACATTATCTGATACACAAGATGACACAAAACCCTTTCTGGTCCAAAATATTGCTGATTAAGACTCATTTAATAATGAACACCTCCCACATCTTTGAAAGAAGTCAAGGGATCAAATCCCTAGCACAAAAAAAATTCGAAAAAAAAAAGACTCATTTAATAATGAACACTATCCTTCCTCTTTTTCATCTTTTGTGCTGTGCTTCATTCAATTTTCTTGTATTAGATTTTCAGTTGAACACATAATCATTACCTGTCGACAATGCAGATTTCACATATATGCATGTTAATCACTGTGTATTCATACCTGTTATGCTTGCCCCAGCATTTGTATATTCTAACATTGTTGACCATTCTGCCAGGTGTGACATGAAATATGTGCTCCTGGAAATGGACCGCATCCTTCGTCCAAATGGGTCCGTGATAATCCGAGAGTCAAACTATTTCATTGATGCGGTAGCAACGATCGCCAAATCTATGAGGTGGAACTGTCAGAAAAAGGAGACGGAGTACAGCATGGAGAAGGAGAAGCTATTGATATGCCAGAAGAAACTCTGGTACTCCAAAAAAAGTGAACAGTGAAAGCAGCAAAATAAACTGATAGACACCAAGCAGCCATAGATCTTTTCACGCAATCGAAACTCTTGGAATCTCTGATAACCAAAGTTTTGATGCACATGTGGTTTCTATGTCTGCGCGTTGGTTGCTTAAAGAGCTATCAGTGGAAGATATCTACCTGCGGAATCTGCACCGTGAACACCAAGAATCTGTAGAGTATATGCTACAAGGCTAGAAATAGTTTTATAGAATCATTGTTTTTTTTAATGGTTTAGTGGTTATAGTATTCTTTAAAGAACCAAAACAGGATTCTCCCCCCATTGGATTTCACGATAAAATTTTTGCAAGAGCTTGACCTTCCTATTCCAGAAAAAAAACATGTAATCTGTGAAGGCCTCTGCTCTTCAATTAGTTTCTCTAAGAAGGTCAGGTTTATTGAATATATTGGACAGTGATGTCATTTGTTTGCCTGTAATTCATGGTTTCTCCCTGAAAGTAGTTTATCAGAAAATTCAGACTGTTTACATGGATTGAGAATGGAATATATTTGTCAATTTGTTTATTATTCATTGTGTGATTCTTGTCTCATATATATTGTGAAAAAAATAAGAAAAATAATCCGTGTGTGTGCGTGTGTTCGATCTTTTTAATGTGGAGTTTCGGCTTGTCCTGATGTCCAAATCTTTTTTTAGAGTTTCAATTTACATTGAGTGTCTTTGATGTCTCCATTGAAGGAAAGAAATATGGATTTATTTGATATGTTCTTTGCATCACATGCTTCTTACATAGAAATTTGCAAAACAAAGATTCTTTGGAGCATTCAAGTTTGTGGTGGTATGCATAATACTAATTATTGATACTGTTGATTGCGGAGTCTCTGAAGGTGTGTCGTGGAACTTCATTGCTGTCAAACTGCAAGGTTACAACATTCACTCCAACTTTGGATTGGGAAGGATAATTCAGTGCCTTCTCTGGAATTTGAAGCTTTGATTTGTCCCACTGTCTCATCGTTGTCTCGATGTATCTGTTCTCCTCTTCCAAATTTGCTCTGGTTTTGCGACAGCGTCGCCAAAGAAGTCGAGCGAAGAAAAGAAGAAATGTGAATGATGAAATACATGCAATGATGATGGAGATTCCCCAGAAGCTAACAAGGCTGAGACTGTCATAGTTGGGGCCTTGGGAATAACCATTCAAATGGTGATCGTCCTGGTGATCCTTGAAGAGAGCTGACAGGCCAGAATTCAATGTGAAGCCGCTTGCAATATATTCTACTGTGTAGCTCACATTATATATTTTTATTGACGAGTCGAACATCAGTCTTGTTGAAATGTTTGCATAATATTGATCCACAGTTGAAGCTGCATGACAGAGATTAATAGAAGTGATGCAATATATAGAATTCAAAGGGAATTTGCATAAATAACCTCAATTTTTTTAATATTAGCACAAATAACTCCACCTTGAATATTTATAAAAATGACTTTTTGATTCGGTCAGCATGGTCACATTAGAGTTGGCTGAAGGTTTTTATTTTTATTCTTTGAGAATGAAACTTGATACACGTGCACATACATACATACAGTGAAATGATATAATACAACTATGCAACCACACCCCTTACGTGCGACGTGAAGATCTGAACGGCCCAGATTCGCACCACACATAAGACCCATGGTTGCACCCAATCACTTTCTCTCGCTCTCTCTATATATATATATCACATATCTACTACGAGATTTATAAATCATAAATAACATCAGATAAAATTGAAACAAAATTTAAATATTTAAATAAAATTATTTGAATTTTATCTCAGTTTTAAGAATTTTTAATTATACAAGTTCTAGATAAATCTTAAAAGATATTAATCTTAACAGAATACCACAAAACACAGATTTCATTGATCATAGATATTCACATAATAACCGATTGAGTTTCGACCAAGCTTTAGGAGTAAAATGAATTTGAGTTTCACTAATTATTGGTAGTGGGAACACATTGGATTATGTTCCTCTCGTTGAAGAGATGAACATGATATATTTACATTATTAAAACTGTTATCGAGCGAATGAGAAAATTGGATTTAGAGTTATCCTAAAAACATGGTGAAATCAGTTGGTGGTTGAAAGGAAAATGTTGTAGTGCTATATTGAAAGTGGAGAAAAAGTTTTGAGGATTTATAAGATGGGTTTTTTGTATTCTAACGAATTCCTTTTGGAGGGCATCCTATAGTGAACATTTCCATGTAGGGTGGTGCTACCCACTGCGCGTGGGTGTATTGAGCGTTTCAGAGACGCACTTGGCACTTGTAATAGATTTTCTCCTCTATTTAAACCACCCCAGACTCTGCATTTCATCTATCAATTGCAGTTCATTCGTTGTCTTTGTGGTGTGAAGTGCTGCTACCATAGGGAGTCTGATTGTTATATCTTGGAAGATAATCGCAACGGATCGGGAGCACCAGAGCGGGGCGAAATTATCTTAAAGATATAGAGTCAAACTCTAGTTTCGATCGTCTTCATCAAAGTTTCAATTTTGTCAATCAAATACACTTTTCCTTTATTCCTCTTCTACAATAGTGTAAGTCTTACAATATTGTTGTGTATACTTTATTTGCTAACATAACCTTCTATAGACCGATTGACCACAAAACAATAGAGAGATCACGGTTGATGGAGTGGTAGATATAGAGAAAGAAACTCTCACCACAGTCAACACCTAAGGGTGATCAATCTGAAAGGGATGGGAAAGGGAGGACCGAGGCCGCAATGGAGAGGTTGAGAGAGAGGGCACCACCAAATTCTGGGAGAGAAAGGGAGGGGGGGGGGGGAGACCGTGGGGAGACAGAGGGGGAGAGGGATTGGTGGGGAGAGAGAGTGAAAATCAGGGTTTTAGGAGGTTGAAGAAGATGTTTGGGAGAGAGAGGAAGAGAGTGAAATCATATTTTCGGTACAACTAACACACCACATAACAAATGTTAACCCTAGGGACTTAGAAATAATATAATTTTTTTATAAGGACCTAAAAATATCTCTAAACAAATCATATACTTAAAAATAATACGAGGGTGACTAGAAGGGCCCTTAATTAATTTCCCTAATCAAAATTTTGAATTATATTTCAATTTAATATATGAGATGGAGATGAATTTAGTTTTTGCTAACAGTAGTTTTCGTTAATATTAGTTTTTACTAGTTTATCCTTTTGGTATGTTAGTTTTTGCTAATATTAAGAAAAACTGAGATTATTATGCAAATTGTCCAAATTCAAAAGTATTTGAAAATTGAAATCCGTTTTGCATACCAGGACATGTTGGTTGATGAGAAAGCCATGACTGTAATCTATGGTGGCAGTCAGTGCTCCCGGGTGAATTATGAAGTTGTTGCTGATGCGCTGAGAAACTGTGATTCCTATAGCAGTCTTTGTTTGTATCACAGGGAGTGAATAAACATCAACTGTGGAGTCAATTGGAATCATGTCCTAATGTAAGAGAACAGGGTAAAACAAGATGAGGATGAGTAAGAGAGAGAGGTAGGAAGGGGAGGAGGCCATCGAGAGCATGAGAAGTATCATGGTTTGTCACATATAGAGGTATTCAATTCCCCTGTGTTTTGTTTATAGCTGGGCAGCATGGTTGACCAATCTTCAGGTTTTCTTGGCATTTTCCAGGAAAGTTCATGTTAACAGATATGTAGATATTGGAAAATGTGACTTTGGCATATGTTTTTATTTTTTTAAAAGCATGTAATTAATCTAACGAGAAATGTAATTATATAAAATATGAAATATATGTACTTCAATGAATTGAATGTAAAAATGTAAAAAAATTCTAACAGTATATATATATCATTTATAAGAAATGTAAAAAAATTCTAACGGTATATATATCTTGTTATAGTGAATGAAGATAACTAATGAGATACACGAGGCTAAATTTAGGGTTGTAAAAGATTGATCGTAATAACGCTCATAAATATAGAGTAGAAAGTCATCTAGATCATAATATAATAGACATGGATACCACATGGACAATAATATTCTGGAATATTAAACAATGTATTTTATCTCAGATACAAAGATAGTGTCCGGGCTAATAAGAAAGATCTTTTTGAGATGTAACATAGTTATTTGTCTCGATAACTATATTGGGATAGATGATAATTTATGCATGATAAGTAAATTCTTGTTTGATTGTTATTTATGTTATTCTAATTAAGAAACATAAAAATGATAATTTTGTTGTTCGGTTCACATTGGACAAAGTTAAAATAAGTATTTGGTAAGATATGGATAAATGTTTGACTTTTAAATGACAATTATACCGTTCCATAAATTGTTTATATTTGTGAATTAGTGTGAGAGATATGTGTGATATGAGATGTGACATATTTACCGGTTATACCTCATCCAAAACAAATAGGTTCACCTCAGATCGAGGATGATTTTTTTTGCAAGTATCATTGATATTAGAGAGCAATCAACAATTCTCTCGAGTGTTGATACACTTTAGTCCGTTTTGCAGCTCCTGCTGTAATCCTATATAGCACAGTATATAATACGCAATCATATTGTTTGAGATTCTATTATAATGTATGACATTTTTTTTCAATACAAAAAATATATTATTGTATTTCAGTATGTTTCATTACATCTATTATATACAGACACACACTTCAATGAGAATGAGATGCTCCATTAAAAACAACAAAAAAACAATAAAGCCCGACAGACAACCCAAATGCTCAACCCATTTAAAACACAAAACCCAAAACTGAAAGAGTTAGTCTTTTCTATAACTTGTTAGTCCAGTTCCACATAGTATTTGTTTTGGTGAATTTTGTCAATACTGAAATACGTATCATTTTAATTGAACTATACAACTTATGAATCAAACTGCACACCCAATTATTAGATATATATTCCACTTTCTTATTGGATTTTAGTTAGCTATTTCATAAAACATGGATTTTTAAGTATTATCAATATCTAATAAAAGAGTGAATATGTCTCCAATAATTAACTGACCCCAGTTTAATCCTGTATCAGGAGACCGGATCCAGTAAGGATTGGATCCGATCAGTTTGATCAGTACCAAACTGGACGACATGAAAATTGAACTGCATTACATATAAATCGAATTGCACAATCAATTGTTGGGTATATATTTGACTCTTCTATTGGATATTAATGATACTTAAGAATTCATATTTCATCTAATAGTTGATTAGATCTAATAAGAGAGTGAAATATATACTCAACAATTGGTTGTGTAGTTCAATTTATAAGTGATACAATTCGATTTTCACATCGTTCAATTCGGTACTGATCAGATCCAGTCCTGACTGGGACCGGACTGGATCCGGTCCCATGTATCAGGTACTTACTTGTAGCCCTTCGAGGCCTTTCTAAAAAAAAAAAAATCTTGTTAGCCTTAGCGGCTTAGTCCCATCCACTCAATATAAAAAATATATATAAATAATATCATTCAAATAATATAAAGTTTATATGTTTTTTTTTTATCTTTTATAAGCATATAATTAATATTATACATTTTAAATGACAATGAAAACATGTATTTACATTTGGATCTGTAAAAATATCTTGACCCTCGCATTTCCGAACTGAAAAAAAGAAAAGCAAAACATAAACAGAATCTGTCGTCTTCTTGCGACCTTCTGCGACTTCTCTGGATCTCTCTATCTCAGCAATCTCAGGTCTCTCTCTCTCTCTCTCTCTGCGTCTCTCTTTTGCGATCTCTCTCTCTCTCTCTCTGATAATTTTTGTTGGTTTCAGCATCAATATGCCTGATTTCTTTCTCTTTTTTTTGAGAAAATGTGGCCTGATCTCCGGATTCACAATCGAATCGGAAGAATAAGAAAATACTTATGCCTATTTCGTTTTCTGTTATTTTCTCCCTTTCGAAGCCTTGGTACGATTGCTGATATAATGATACCACGCATGTAATGGACGATTTGCAGTGGCATACAACTTTGTTTATACCATGGAATAAATAGCTCTCATTATTTTAAAAGTGATGCAATTCTACATCTGGGTCATTCAGATTACATGGAAACATAGTTGATATTCAGCAGTGATATGTATTGAAAATCTCGTCTTCGTGAAGGAGGTCAGGGGATCAAACCTCGGGTTGCACCAATTTTACAAGAAAGAAAGAAAGAAAGAAAGAAAGAAAGATGGAGAATTGATGTAGAATCTCTTCATTTATGAGGGCTATGAGGCCACAAATGTTATAGGCGCTTCCTATGTCTGGCTTGAAAAGCTAAAGAATCAACTTAGGGTTACACTACCTGAAAAGTTATGTGTGTTATTTTGCTACTAGAGAACCTATCAACTCGTTTTTAGGAAATTTTTTGATGATCTATCTTAAAGTTTATTTCTTTTTAGCGTATGGTACTGATCCTTCCATTCAATTCTCTGTTTTTCTCTCTTCCGGTTTCCATCTTTTAAGGTCTGTAAGAACAATCTATTTAAGGGAAAGAAAGAGAAGGGTAGACTTCAAGATGTATGGGTTTGAGGCGATGACGTTCAACATACATGGCGGATACCTTGAAGCAATTGTGAGGGGTCACCGATCGGGTCTCCTCACTGCTGCTGATTACAACAACCTGTGCCAGTGTGAGTCCCTTGAGGACATCAAAATGCACCTCTCTGCCACCGAATATGGTCCCTACCTTCAAAACGGTAAATTCCTATTTAGATTTTAGAGGGCATGGATCTGATTTGATTTGATTTGAAGTGATTGATTTTTTTTTGTTCGATTTGATTATTTTCGATTATTACAGAGCCTTCACCTTTGCACACTACCACAATCGTGGAGAAATGCACCCTGAAGTTGGTGGATGAGTACAAGCATATGCTGTGCCAAGCTACCGAGCCCTTATCCACCTTTCTGGAGTACATAACGTACGCAATTAGATAAAAAGTTACCCTTTGAGATGTTTGTTTTGTTGTGGATTTCTTATGGTAGAAGATGTATCTTTATATGCATTGATGGGGTTCTTAGAAACGGATCTGTTTTTGTGGAACTCTAGGTATGGACACATGATTGATAACGTAGTCCTTATTGTTACTGGCACCTTGCATGAGAGAGATGTGCAAGAACTTTTGGAGAAGTGCCATCCATTGGGCATGTTTGACAGGTCCCTGTCAACAAAATTTTCTGCTTGATTTTACTTATGGTTTGACCCATTACTAATGGTGGTTGGTTTGACCTTTTCTTTGTCAGCATTGCTTCTTTGGCTGTTGCTCAAAACATGCGTGAGCTGTACAGGTTGGTTCTTGTGGACACACCCTTAGCTCCGTATTTCTCCGAGTGCATTACATCAGAGGTATTCAGTTGAATTGTTGGAATACATGAATAATTGTTGAGTTTTATGTGCATTGTGAATTATATTTAGCATTGTTTTTTGTGTTTTTGATTGGGGATGCTGATCATGGAAACTTGTTTGATTCATTAATTTTAATTTTTTGAATTGTTATACAAAGAGGTGCTTCATGTAAACTTGTTTGATCCATTAAATTTAGATCCAAATTTAATACACAACCACAGTGCACAACATCTGCATTTCACAACGTCTAGACAATGCTTAGTTAAAATTCGAACCAATGGGTTACTTAACCCGTTCAGTGAACATAAATATCTATTTAAAGGGAGGAGTTCATTGTGGTTGAGTAGGTAGTTGGTGTACTTTCAGGAATGGTGTGGAGATCTAGTTTTGGAAGGACACCCTTCACATGTGGAGAGAATTCTATCATTTGGACATCAAGGCTTCGTTGGAATCTCAATAATGTAGAGGTGGAGGAACTAGCTTCCCTTCTTGTTGTCCTTCGAGTGGTAGAGTTGAACTTGGAAGGGGAAGATTCTGTTGCTTGGAGGTTGGCACCTTGGTCCAGGTTTTCAGTGCACTCATTCTATAGGAAGCTTAACAAGAATCCCCATCCAAATGTCCTTTCCTCCCGGTTTGAAAATCTCATTAGGGGTTCTTTGGTATCTTTGAAGATAAGGGGATTTATGTGGTTGCTCTCTATTGATAAAGTACTCACCAAGGTCAACCGTGCAAAATCGTCAAATGATGGTAATATTACTTGTGAACTTTGTAGTTCGGATGTTGAAATGAGGGATCATCTTTCACACGCCCCTTTAGTGTGAAGTTTAGGGGGAAGGTGGGTGAGGCTCTCGATTCATCTTGCTCTTTCCAAAATCTTGAAGGAATGTGGAAGTGGTTCCGAAAAAGACGCAAACGTGGTGTTCGTAGAAATTTTGCCAAGTTTCAATGGTTGGTTCCACAAGAAGTGTGTTGGTGTTTTTGACTCACTCATAATGACAAATTCTCCCAACACAGGAGATTATATTGGGAGAACACATGGGTGACCATTTTAGCTCTTCTTCTTAGAGATTGGGTAATAATTATTTTGGAGGTGGAAACACCTTCCTCAATTATGGGGAATCTTTGGTTCGGGAGGTGAATCTTGAGTATCGGTGTTGGGGTCCTCCCTTTCTTTGACACCCCTCTTTCTTCTTGTCATTTCTTTCCTCTCGCTTCTATTGTAAGGAGATCCCTCATCTCCTTCTATCCAGGGGTTTCATTTAATAACTGACTCCTATATCTCATCTCAAAAAAAAAAAAATGTTGTTAGTGTACTTAGAAAATTGGGTGGGGACATTCCTTGTGTTCTGCAGCTGGTTTTATTTTGCTTTTATGTTCTATAATCTCTTTCATGTTTACTAGTTTAACATATTGGTGACACCACCTTTCACCTTTCATCAAAAGCACACAAACACTCATCCAGTCAAAGGGTCCAAAAGATTTTCACTGATAGAAATTTCTGTGGTACACACATATTTTCTAAATCCGTTGCTTTATTTTGCCTTCATTCCCCATGTTTCAAGATTTGGGATTCTCTATTCTATATGAACATCAAATCACCCCTTCATCTTGGTCAAAGATACGTTACCTAGTGACATGATGTTAGGAATCACTTTCAAGTAATCTGATGTGTTTGGTAAAGCTGAAATGGTTATTATAAAGGAAAGTTACATTCTAGATTGGGAACTGGTTCTACATGCCTATCTTTGTTTGCTTAATGACTGGACAAAGGAATGAACGACATTTGGATGTTTGCTGTCTTAAATGTAGAAGTTATACTTGATTTAACATTGTATTTTGAATTATACAATTTGTGGTTAGTGGTCAAATTTTCTTTATAATCTATGTTCTCATATAAATACAATTATTCACCTTCTAGGATTTGGACGACATGAACATTGAGATTATGAGGAACACTCTATACAAAGCATACCTTGAGGATTTCTATAGGTTTTGCAAGGTAATTATATCACAAAGGATCTGTTTCATGCATTTATCCTTTCATATACATGGATCTGATTTCGTGACGGTGCATTGTTTTTCAAGCAGAAACTAGGTGGAGCTACTGCAGAAATAATGTCTGACCTTCTTGCCTTTGAAGCAGACAGAAGAGCTGTAAATATTACAATCAACAGGTGTGTTCATCCAGCAGAAGGAAATACATTGAAATTATTGACAAATTTTTGTTCGACTGAATTGCCCACTGATCTCCCATTTGTGATGTTTTGTGCAGTATTGGCACAGAGTTGACACGAGATGACCGGAGGAAGCTTTATTCTAACTTTGGGTTGCTGTAAGTTCTGCTTCTACCTTTTATTGTTGGCATTTATTTTGCTTGCAGAAATTAGTTGGTATCTCCTTTCTACAACTGATGGTGATTGTCTCCCTCGTAGCTATCCCTATGGCCATGAGGAGCTTTCTGTTTGTGAGGATGTGGATCAGGTGAGTATTTCCACTATCTGCCTTGTATATACCCAGGCTCTGTAAATGCATTTTGCTGACTTCTTTTGTATACATTTGTCTATATATGTGTGTAGATAGACGAATAGATAGATAATAGATTATTTAGATGGATGGATATAATTTGCTTTGTAAAGTAGTGTTTCCAAGAGATTCCTAGGCTAGGTGTTATCTCTATTGTGAGATGGGGTGGCGTGGTATCCACATAAGAGGTTTTGTTACCATGGGTTATAACATGCAATGGGCGTAATTTGACATTACAGTTTCACTTTTTGGAATCAAGATATTACAGCTCGTTTAGCTAATTTGCAATTGCATTCTTGTATATGTTCAGTTGGACACATATCATGTCTTATTGTTGTGTTTCATTAACTATCCTATCCAATACATCCATGAATCCAGGGAGTTGGACATTTTCGACTGTTAGCACTGACAAAAAAAACATATGCTTAAATACAAAAGCAATATGATAAAAAAAAAACATTACAAAAAACATATATGATAAAAATGACTACGAATATGGCCTTTTCATCTCTCAATGATATTAATTATAGGCATGTAATCTCCCTATGACCATAGTTTTCTTCATTAGTGTTTGCAATGTTCATTGTGTTCAACACATGTAGAAGGGAGTATATCTCATCCCCATCCACCAACCATAGACCTGTACTATAGGAATTGTACCCTTCAAGTCACCAAAAGTTAGTGTCAATGATTTTCCTCTCCACCTTCCCTTATTCAATCTTTGTCCAAGGCTCATCCTTCCATTCAGATGAAAAGATCAAACTACTTTAAGCCTTGTGTTGTTGGAAAGGTTTTTGAGGCAATAGACATGTGGCAAACCAGGTAAAGGATGATTTTTATAATGTCATATTTAACTTCTGCCTCGTGGTGGAAAAGTTGTGTGTGTTTATACATGCATACATAAATCCTATGTGCTTTGCTGGTTTAGCTATGATTAACATTTTTCTTTTACAAATTTCTTTGATCCTCTGTTTTCCTCTTCTCTTTTTGGCCAGGGACAGGACAGTAGATACCTTATCTGATGTCTAGTCTCTGGTTTTATGTTTTTTTTCGGGGCTTTGCTTGTTAATCTCTCTGAATCTCTTATTATATTAAAGTGATGGAGTTCCTATGGTTTCTTCAAAAAATAAAAATGCAATTTTACAGCACTAGTGTCTAATAAAGGTTCTTCTAACTTTAATGAAGCAGCATTGTACGTGACAACTTGGACAATGTGTTCCTCTCCTACTTGTTCCTCCCTGCTTATTGGCCCCATGCATAGAGTTTATGTTTGCCCTTGTGCAGTTTTTCCCCTAAAAAATCCAAAACGTCTAATAGTTCTGTAGAAAGAGAAATTCTCCTGTTCTTTATTTATGGTAAAAGTTCATCTCATATTGTTTATGTGGAGGGTGAAGCTTTGCTTTTGGTGATGGTTTCAGGTTCGTGGTGCAATGGAGAAATACCCACCCTATCAGTCTATCTTTGCAAAAATGTCCTATGGGGAAAGCCAGATGTTGGACAAAGCCTTCTATGAAGAGGAAGTGAAAAGGCTCTGTTTGGCATTTGAACAACAGGTAATTATATTGTGACATGGAAACTGATGTTGATAATGTGAGGAGTTTAATGTTGTGTCTTTTTGGTTAAACTTAAACCTCAACTTGTTGCAACTTGATGACCTAAACAAAGCCATGGCATGGCTCATGCCCATTTCTTTTGGCACATGAAACCATGACAGTGTATTCGCTTGTTTATTTTTTGTTTTAATTTTAATTTTATTTTTTGACTTACCCTTGTTTTCTATTATGCAGTTTCACTATGCTGTATTCTTCGCGTACATGAGACTGAGAGAGCAGGAAATTAGGAACCTAATGTGGATCTCTGAATGCGTTGCGCAAAATCAGAAGTCTAGAGTTCATGATAGTGTTGTATTCATATTTTGAGTTGCTCATATGTTGTCCCTGTTCGATTCAAGAGCAATCTGCGCTATTCAATTTTAGAAGACAACCCATACCGTGGCACCAATGTGATGATATGAATGTATCATATCATATGCATAATTTGATTTGCAATAAATTCATGTTATTCACACTATTTGACACCATATCACTCACTGTATTGTAATAAATATGTATTCTTGATTTCATTTTAGGTTTCCAATTAGTCCTCTTTTTAGGGTCTGTTCGGATAACACCGCAAAAAAAAATTGCATTCCAACTCGTTATTCACCATGAAAATGGACATGTTCAAATTTTGTTTGGGTCTTTGGTGATGTTACGTCATGGAATCTGTCCCACCAATACCATGAATCTAAACGAGATCTTAGTGAACACGGGCTATGAAGTGATCGACTTTCTCGTTATGCAAGTTCCGCCGCATTCGCACATATGAAGTGATTGACCTCCTCGTTGAACAAGTTCCTCGGCATCCGCACATTCCCATAACCTCTTGAAGACAAATATGATTTCTGTATATTTTTACAAATTTAAGATAATTCATTATGGGTGGTTACACCCACCCCAGCTCTCATTCACCCCACCCATAATGATGAGGGAGAAGGAGAGGAAGGGAGAGAGAGTGAGAAAGAGAGAGAGAGAGGTTGGGGAAAATACCCATAATGATAAGGGAGAAGGAGAGGAAGGGAGAGAGAGTGAGAAAGAGAGAGAGAGAGGTTGGGGAAAATAGCGGTTGGGCGAACAAGGTGAGAGAGAAAGATAGAGAGAGGCCGGGGGCAGAAGGGCTGCGATTGACACCAAGGAAGGGGGATAGAAATAGTTGGGAGAGGGCAACGATGGGCGGGGGGAGAGAGAGGGAGAGCAATACCCTTCTCAGCTCATGTTTTCTCTCTTTCTCTCTCTCCCCTACCACGAGTTTAGATCTTCTGTGTGACAATCATGGATAATCTTTATGTTAACAAACTAGAAGGTATTACATAAATATAAAAATATCAATTCTAATAAAATACAATTATTTGTGATATTAGTTATAAAAAAAAGGCACAACCACCCCCCCCCCCCTTCTTTTTTTGCTTTTTTTTATCCTCTCCAAAAACAAAGAAACATTATTGACACAGGGAACCCATAATCTCGGGTGGGTGTAAATGCTCACAAATTCACTTTTAAGGGTTTAATAACACGTTTGAAAAATAAGATTTTGAATAAAATCGCTTAATTTGATTATTGAAAAACATATTTTCTGCGCTTTTAAAAAAAATAACATTTTTGTACTAAAAGCTGTAAATAAAATTTTAATTAAGTTTGTTTTTTAAAATAATCTCTAAGTTGGGTGAGGGGTATTTTTCAAATTATAACTTATGAATTAATGTTTAAAAAAATCTGTTGGACATTTAATATCCTTTACTTTATTTAACAAGAACTTCATCTTCTCTAAATATTTTTTTCATCTACTAAAAATTTGAATAACTCATATTGGATTTTTTTTGAAACTTAACTCATGTAAGATTAAAACTTTAAATTGTAATTTTTTTAATAAAATAAAATTTAGATTATAGCTATAATATTTTAGTTGTATTTTTTTTTATTAATAGAGATCAAGTTCTATGTTTTTGTCTTTCAAATTCTACTTTTTTAATTTAAAGTGGAATCAATATTTCTTTAAATTTCTTACATTTTATTTAATGTTAACGAATGATCAGTGATTCATCATCATTTTATAAGTAAAACCACATTCTTTTATCAAAGAGAAATTAAATTTAACAAAAACAAAAGCCAGGACAAAAGCTATTTTTGACGATTACACAGCAAAATTTATTTTACAGCTTATTCTAACAAATATCCACAACTATTTATTCTTTGTTTTTCAATTGCTATATGTTATAATATATCATATGTTTTTTTTGTTTAATTAAAAACATAATCATTTTATTTTAGGGTTATCAGACGGGCTCTAAAGCAAGGTTGACCCTAAACCCTATCTAACTATGGTGGGGCCCCATCCCGTCATCCCATGACACCTAACGCAGTCGTTAAAAAATACAAATAATATCGTGGCGTCACCGCAAGGCTGGAGGGCATAACTGTAATTTACAACACTCTGCCAGATCGGGTATAAACAAGGCGATACAGCTCAATTTTCGCATCGGTTCGCTTTGTTTCCGTGTAGGGTTTAATTTTTTATATATATTTTTTTTCCCTGTCGGTCTGGAGTCGGCCTTCGCCCGCTCGAGAGGTTCTCTCCTCGTTGAATTTTAGGGTTTCCTCTCTCGATTTTATGATTGCATGGTTGATTTGATTTATAAGTAATTTTGATTTGTGCTTTGTAGGTTTGTTATTGATTCGGATTGCTTGATTCGGGACTGATTTGATCTGGATGTTGTGTTTTTTATTAGAAATCTCGTTGGATTGCTTGAATTATCGAGTTATTGATTGATTTGATATCAGGTTTTGGGATTTGGTGATTTTAGGGTTCGAATTATCAATGTATTGATTGATCTGGATATCAGGTGCTGGGATTTGTAATTTTAGGGTTCAATCGATATTGAGTTTCACAAAGTGTTGTAATTCGAGGACTTGTTATATTATATTAACAACAATTGACGAGTGAATTCGATCATTAAGAACATTAGATATTCCCTGGGTGATTTTTTTGTGCCTTTAGTTCTAGTATTTTGACATCGTCTTTTCCTAGACTTCATGGATCTTCATTAGAATTATCAATGTCCAAGATTGATTAATGTCACAAGACTCACAACCTTACATTTGTTTGCATATTGGGTATTTTTCTATTAAATGTCATACCAGTTCATCTTGATACGACTGTGTGATGAATAGAGTCTACATCAGTAGTCATGTAATCTATCAGGTCATCAATGGTTGCAGTCGGATTTAAAGGATATTGTTTCTTTGTTTCATCTATTCATCTTGGGCATTATAGCTGGAGGTTTCTTTTTTTGTGCCATTGGAGTTATGATACATGGAATTTAAGTTAACTATGACATTAATGATTAATGTGTTTCTGATGGATTCTCATTTTAGGAGTTGGAGTTGTCTTTTCCAAGTTGGTTGCTTAACATTTTTATAATTTGTATTTATTTGTTTTAGTTCAGTAACTTGCACTGATCAGAATTAAGATGGATATTTTCTTTTCTGGTCATATATGGTGGTCATGATGTTGGTTTTTTTTTTAATACTGGGGATCACACATATCTTTCCATCTATATTTTTTGGGTAGTTTCTTTCCTTATCTCTGCTTAAATTAACTAGTCAAGAGTATTGTTACCATTTGGAAAGCACAGACACTTCTCCCGGGGGTCCTTATCTGTATCAGACACCTGACAAACACAGCCCCGGCGTGTCCTGTTAATTAGGTCTTATTTCTGGTCTGGACATAGCCCAGGACACGGGGAGCAAGCCCAACCTGTTTCAGCTCAAGAATTCGCGCGCGAGAGAGAGAGGGGAAAATGTTACACTCAGTCCATTTTACAGTTCAAAATGCAGACTACATGTGTTTTCATTTTTTTAAAATAATATATCTCATCTATTAGGTATGTGCTTTTATAAAAGGTGAAGTATATACTCTATATTAATTTATTTGTTCCAGTGTCTTAGTCGTGTCTGTGTCATGTATTTCAAAAAATCACTGTATCCCGTGTCCGTGCCAGGTAATTTACCTTTATTTGACTGCTGAAAGGAATATGCACTGCAGTAGGACATTAGCCAACATCAAATTTGTTAAATTGCATGTCTGATTGAGTTGGAATAGGAGTCGAAGTAGAAAATTTAGCAGAAGAATGATGATTATGATATTTTTAGTGTAACCATCCACCATTTTGAACAACTTGCATTCCAGCCAAGTTTGTGTTGTTAGTTGTTTTATGTATGTCTTTTATTTTTTGTCTATGGATTTGATTCAGATGCCAGATGATGATTTTTTTTTAAATTATCATGATTTGGATTTTTTTTTTGTTTGAATAAGATCATGATTTGGATGTTAACATTACCTTTCTTTCTTTCAGGTTGCATCCCACTGTGGTACCTAAGACATGGAGCATGGACGTTTCCGGACAAGTTTCTACCACTGTCAGCTCTTGCCATTATGGGGGGTTCTTGAATGGAGGTTTCTTGTTCTTGGGAATTTCCTTCTCCTTTCTTTCGTGAACTGCACTTAGAGGTCAGAATGTCCATACCTGTCATCCAAGGGAGGCTCAATGCGAGTTTATTTTGACGTTGGTGTTGGATCCATGGTGCACTTTCACAAGTAAGCCATATATGTTTTTTTCATGCGCCTGGAATCAGGCTATCTTCATGGAATTTAATAATAAGTTCCGTGCAATCAATAGGTTTTATCATCGTTTTCCTTGGCAGTGTGTTACCAACTCATTTTGCCTTGGTGTTGGTTTGAGGTCCGATGGGTTTTTTATTGATGATTTTTTTTGCGGGGTGTGATATTAGACTTACATGTTAATTTTATCCCCCAGAATATTGAGCTTCTGTTAGTTGAAATTGTTTCTTTTTTCCACAGGGTCAAGGTCTGCAAATCGCACCAGTTTTCTTTTTTGAATCCTAGGTATTATTAGGCGAGAGGAGTTGTCAAGGCAGGCTCAGTTATTTGTGTGAGGATTTGAACTACCTTCTTACAGGTGGTTAAGACACTATGTGTTCCCTAATCAGGTATTCATAAGAGCAGCGGCCTATGTAGTCTTCAGTTCTCAGGAGAGTCCTCGCTTTCAGTTCTCCAGTGAAGATGTGTTGCTGCTTCTCAAGCTTCAAACTATCAAAGTGGGTTCTGGCCCTGAAAATTTGGTTAAAAGAAGCAGGTGAATAAGGCTTGGAGCCCATCCATCTGGAAGATCTTCTGCTGATGTTGGTTACAACCCAACGTTGGTGGTGGATTTAGCTGGAAAGCGTGTCTATACTGTATATCATATTTAGAAATTTCCCCTTTCAAGCATTCATCCAGGTGAATGTCAGATATTTCACGGTGTTTAATACTTTGATTCGGTGAATAAGAGAAAGTGTCACAAGATTCCGAAAGATATCTTAGCCCTACAACCAGAATGGACCGGTGAGATGTGTAATTTGATTATTCTGAGAGTCCATACAAATTTATTTTCATGTTTTATATCCAAAATTTGCTTTTGTTATAGGTACAAGATCATCAAGGAAGTTGGTGATGGAACATTTGGGAGCGTATGGAGAGCAATTAATAAGCAGACCGGTGAAGTGGTATGTAACTTGGAATACGTTCAAATTGCCATGGACATTGCAGTTTTTTTTTACATTTTTTTTTCTCGGAAAAAGCTGATGGATGTTTTGAATATAATGCTACTTGGTTTTTTTAGGTTGCCATTAAAAAGATGAAGAGGAAGTACTATTCATGGGAGGAATGCATGAATCTTAGGGAAGTGAAGGTAAATTTATATGTTGTCCTCCTGTCAACTTCTTCCTGCAACCGTTTTGTCCGAGTGTTAGTCTCATGCTTTTACGGATTTGGCAGTCATTGCGAAGGATGAACCATCCCAATATTATAAAACTTAAGGAGGTCTTTAGAGAGAATGATGTGTTGTACTTCGTCTTTGAGTACATGGTATGGTTCCATGATTAATCTTGCTATTGGTAACTTACAGTCTTTTTAGAAGAAATTAATTTGAGGCCTTTGTCATTGTCCAGGAGTACAACCTTTACCAGTTAATGAAAGATAGAGGAAAGCTTTTCTCAGAGGCTGAAGTCCGCAATTGGTGCTTTCAGATATTTCAAGCACTTGCTTACATGCACCAGCATGGCTATTTCCATCGTGATCTCAAGCCAGGTGTGCAAGTCTGTTTCCATTGTTGTATTTTTGTACACTTTTTAATTTCCTAGATTCAATTAGTCATTTGTCCATCATTTTGTTATGTTATCCTCTTTGGTTGGATTCGATGATTGCTCAGATCTAATGTTTGTTAATGGGTACAACAACCAAGTCTATGAAAAAATAATCAAGAATTAATATTGAAATTATGACATACCCACAGGCCAAAATTTGCTGTAATGGAATAAATTATGGAACATTGGAGCATACTGCTGAATGTTTGGATTGAAAATTTGTGTTTGCTTGCTAACTAAATTGTAACTGTTGAACTTCAATGATAATAGCTTTGGCATCAAGAATTTTGATTGTCAGTTAGCATGCTTTTCCCTCTCTTTTTTCTGTTATTGTATTGTAATTTGTAATCAATTTCTCTGTTAGCGTTGATAGCATCTTATTATGAAGTTACAAACATGTTTAGTTTCTTTACTTGTTGTTTAATGATAGCAAGGATAGGTTCTTCTAGTGCCTCACCTTTTAGAACATTGTTATCTTTCTCCTCATTTCATACTATGTATTTGTACACTCTTCGTGGTGGCCATGAGACCTTAAATTTTCCTCTTTTAATTTTTTATTTCTTGAAATGTTTTCTGAGTTTGAGAGAAAATAGGATGAGCTGGTTCTTTAGCTTTTTCTCATTTCAGTCTGACTAGAAAATTAACCCACTCCAGGCTGTACAAGGAAAATTAAACATTAAAATTTCTGAGTTTCTATTTTAAATGAGCTTATATTTTGATGATACGCTTTTCAGAAATGTTAGTTATTTCGAAAATATTTCTCATGTTTTTTGAGTGATCATCTTTTACGTACTAGGCACAGTCATCTTCCAATTGTTATTTTATCATTTGACAGTTGCACATTTATGAGAAGCATTTGGACATTAAAGGATGACAAGAGTTATGTTTGATGATAGAAATTATCGGCAGTTAACCAAGCTAGTTTTACTTATATTTTTCATGCAGAAAATATATTGGTTACCAAGGACATCATCAAAATTGCAGATTTTGGTCTTGCACGTGAAATTTGTTCCCAGCCACCATATACTGAATATGTTTCTACTCGCTGGTAAGAGATGATGTGGTAGTTCTCTTTATTTAAATTCCTCTATTCTTATTTGTTCATGCATCATAATCATTACTGAATGCATGGAGACTGCAGGTATCGAGCACCTGAAGTTTTACTCCAGTCGTCAGTATATGGCTCTGCAGTTGGTGAGTAATTGGTAGGAATGTACGTTTGTGCACAATTTCTTCTCTTATTGTACCTTCACATTGTTTGTTTAAAAAAACTTTCAGATATGTGGGCAATGGGTGCTATAATGGCTGAGTTGTTTACGCTTCAACCACTTTTTCCTGGTGCAAGGTATGTATTCACATGTCTTCATTTCCTGGTGCATTTAGTATTGCATTGCTTAATGATAATTTTCTGACATGCCCTTCATTTTCCAACCAATTTCTTGTTTCTCTGTCAGTTTATCATGTTTCTAAACACATAGACATTCATTTTACCGCAAATGTTGATTTGTAAATCTTTGGAATAAGTGCATCACTGTACTGGTTCTTTAGGAAGGATCTGTTACTTATTATGTACACATCTAATACTTTATGAAGAAGTGTTATTAAGGATGTCACTGTACCTGTTTTTAAAAGCAACTCTTATTTGAACACCTATTTTTTTTTGACCAACTCGATCAACATCATGTTTTTTTAAAAAAAGAGACCAAGTTCTTTAAGTTGAACATGTAGTATTATTATGTTGTTGAAGTTTCTATCCTACGATCACATTATATTCTTATATGTTCATTTTTTTATTTTTTATTTACTATAAGAGAGATGTGAATTAGCATGAATTATTGTGTGGAGAGAATCCTTTCCTCTGCCCTCTGAAGATGCATCAACAGATTGAAGTTCAATAACTCTCTCCATAACATTTATATAATGGTTGACTTCTTCCTGAGTTTATGATCATTATTGGGTGATTTTTAACTTCTTAGTTGTGTTTTTTTTCTGACTGAAATGCAGTGAAGTGGATGAGATCTATAAAATCTGCAGTGTCATTGGAAGTCCCAACCAGAATTCTTGGCTGGAAGGTTTGAATCTTGCAAATGCAATCAAGTACCAATTTCCTCAGGTCAGACTTAGATCCTGATTGAATTCAATTAGAACGCTTATGATGCATATCTGTTGTTGTATAGTCATCATATTTCTCATCCATTCAATTCTTGTGTGAAAATATGTTAATACAGTTTTCAAGTGTTCCTCTGCCGGTGCTTATACCATCTGCTAGTGGAGATGCGATTGACCTTATCTCAGTGAGTCCAACCTCTGAGTTCTTACAGTTTCACTTCAGATTAGTATAGACACGCAAGCTGAAATATGATTGCTTGCAAGGCCTCCAATGCAGCTTTGGTGTCTGACTTCCACATTTTTCTCATGTGATTTATCTGCATTTATGTAGTCGATGTGTTCCTGGGACCCCAGAAAGAGGCCAACAGCCGCAGAGGCTCTTCAGCATCCTTTCTTTCAGGTAACATCTTCCGCTCTCCAGCATCCCCGTTGAGGAATACAAAAAATATGTTTGTATTTAAATGGCCATGAACTTCATTGTGACAAACTTTTTATCCTGATTGACATGCCAGTCTTGCTACTACATTCCTCCCTCCCTTCGCTTCAGGGCTGCAGCATTGCCTCAGACACCTCCTTCTGGTTGATTATCTATTCTTACTTCGCATTTATCCTCGTCATTTCATCCATGGATAATGACACTCACTATGACTACATAACTTATATTTAGTTGGAACAAGAGGGGCTTTGGAGCCAAAGAGCGCTAGAAGATACTCTGGACCTCTAACGAACACCAAAGCTGCAAGCAACTTCACTCCTGTGAAGATGTTTGCACCCCAGAAGACAGCTTATCTTGGTATTAGTTTGCTTACATCTTCCCAACCCTGAGTTTCTATTGGATACGAGTTTCATGTGTTTTATAAAATGGGTATATCACCTTTTTGAGTTCTATTATCCAAAAACTGATTTGAAAAATCTCATGTATAAACAAATTCATTGCAGGCGTGCAAAGGAAGTTGGAAATGGGCAACCAGGTACCTGGTGTTGACGGAAATTGTCATTTGGATGATGCTATAATCTTTTTCTTTCTTTTTTTAATTCCTGCCTCTCTCTATTTAGGATGTTCAACCCAAAGAAGAGATATCTGCAAAGAGTTTTGGCAGACAACAGCCTCGATATCAACCACCTGCAAGAAAGAACCTTGGTAAGTGCAAAGTGTTATTTGGTCTTGTCCAGGTTTTACACTTTGCAAAGACTATTTGATTGGTATATTATAGGGATAGCAATACAACAATATTGTTAGATGTTCCATTTGGATCACATTTGATCTGTTTAATGATGGAAAAATGTGGTTCACCGTTATGTTAGTTACTCTTGATTCTGCCAGCTATAGGGCTGGTAAAATATTCACTGATTTTGATCAGGGAATGGCACAGGCAGCTCAATTTAAGAAGAAACCTTGTAATAAAGAGATGTTGTATAGAGTATGCAACTGTCATTTATGCTCGCATTTTTGCAAGTCAGCTGATGTTTTGTGGTTTTCTTGTTATATAGGGTCTCTTTATCAAGGCATAAATCCGCGGAGAGTTACAGATGTCACGGAGCAGATGTCCCAGATGACGATGAACTCTGGTCCGCAGCCTGTCCGACCTCCTGCAATGAAGGCCGGTGGATGGCACAGGCAACCTGATTTCCTCAATCAATCCCGGGAGATCCCTTCCGGCAAAAGCTATACCAGGAAGGTTGTGAGTTGAGGTTGTCTGAAGCTTGAAGCTTTAGGTGAGTGTGGACACTCTCTCTGGATTTATATAAACATGAAGTATGTTGTGCTCGGTGTTCTTGTTTGTCGCTAAATAAAGTTGTTAAATAAATCCTTGAAGTATAATCATCTGGTATATGAAATTTGCTGAAATCCTTGTGATTATTAGCAATCATTTTCTTATTTGCTTGTGAATAATTACAATGGAGACAGCAACATATTCTCTGTATTTTAAATGAAGCCAATGCCATGGAGAAGTCTGTATGTTATGTATTATTATTTTTTTAGCCAATATCCCGTGATTATATGCGTTTTTCATGGTCGGATTCAGTCACTATTGGTCAAGATGGACGTATGCACGAACCATTTTCATTTTTTTTGTTCAACAACCCATGCTAATCCATGGGTAAGATGAAGGCAACTCATGAATGATTTATTGAGATTCACGGGGTGGTTCTGAATTGTTATATATAATTTCAGGGAAATGGTTATGAAGCATTTTTATTAAGATTTTATGGGGTGGTTATGTGGATTTTTTTGAGAAAAATTCAAATAACCCCACCCCCAGCAAAATTGCCTGAAATCCATGTAACCCCTTGATTTTTTCAAAAATCCATATGACCTCTAAAAATATCTATATAAATCCAAATAACATCTATATCTAACGGGTGCTACTACTTAGCCCCAGAAATTAAGCCCTATTTGTGAGCTTCAATAGGTGACACTCCTATTGATTCCTTATCTGATTTTTTCTTATTTGATTTTTTCTAACTATCAAAATGACAATGACAAGACTACTCTTCTTATAATTTTAAAAATAAATTCTAACTAATATTCAAATTAAACTTCATAACTGAATCCCATAAAAGGTGACACCACGAAATCCTCTCCCTGACCTAACATATTTCTAAAAACTTTGAATTTTAGGGTTTGATTTGGGTGAAACCATATGAACGAAAAATGACAGATTTCTTTCCATAAAAATAGAATTGGAATTCAAATGTAAATACATGATTTAAATTAACAAATACCTTCAAAAAAATGGGTTGGAATTCAAATTCAGATACAACTGTATCTGGATTTGAATGAACAAATACCTTCAAAAAATGGGTTAGAATTCACATTCAGATACATGTGTCTCTGGATTTGAATTAACAAATACCTTCGAAGAATGGGCTGAGATTGAAATTCAGATACAGGTGTATCTGGTTTTGAATTAACAAATGCCTTCAAAGAATGAGTTAGGATTCAAATTCAGATACAGGTGTATCTGGATTTAAATTAACAAATACTTTCAAAGAATGGGTTGAGATTTAAATTCAGATACATGTGTATCTGGATTTGAATTAATAAATACCTTCAAAGAATGGGCTGGGATTCAAATTCAGATACAGGTGTGTCTGGATTTGAATTAACAAATACATTCAAAGAATGGGCTGGATTCAAATTCAGATACAGGTGTATCTGGATTTGAATTAACAAATACCTTCAAAAAAATGGGTTGAATACAGTTTTATCTGGATTTGAATTAACAGATACAGATTCAAGATATCTGAATGAATCGCCAATGTTTGCTCCACGAACCGAATACAAGATAAAAAAAAGGTTGCAATCGAAATCAAAATCAAAATCCTCGCAAAAACTGCAATCGGATTGAATTTTCTATTTTTGTAAAATAGATGAATCAATATATGTTTTGTGATCACAATCTCTTTCGATTGATATGATTGTTTTCGAAAAAAAAAAACAGATCATGGAAAAAACAATATGTATAGACGAAACAAATCGTAAGGGTTTTCTGTTTGTTTCTTTAAATTGAATTGTTTATTTAAAAAAAAAACATATCATAACCACCTCCATTGATTGTGGGCCATTAATTGTAGGATCGGTTACAATATGAAAATACAATTTGGGAATGAATGTTAATTTAGATATTTTATCTTTGCCACCTCATGTGGCTTTAGATGGGGCATATGAATTAGGGCCAAAAAATCATTATTGATATCTAAATAATCATCTGAGTGAGAAATATTTTGTGAATATTTCATTTTAATGAAAATACAATATACCAAAATCCCTACAATTTGCTAAAAATGTAAAAAAATTTCTGTACATGACTATTTGGATAGATCATAAACCCTATCTAGAGGAGTATAATTGTCATTTAATAGATGATTTTTTATATTTTAAAACACGTTTTAGGCGGTTTTTGATATATTATATTTTTAATCATGGTTTAATTAGATAGAATGTTTACAAAATAATCATAATCCGTTAACGAAAATTTATTTCATGGGATTATTTGGATTTTCATAAATGTTTTTAGATGGTTACATGAACTTTAGGAAAAATCATGAGATTATATGGATTTACAGTTTACAAGGAGTTATTTGGATTTTTCCCTTGATTTTAAAATCAATTCTATGCAAAAGCTTTTCAATTAAATTTAATAATGTTATAAAAAAATATGAGTTTTTTTATTTTAAGTCTCCAAACACTATAATATTTAAGGATCGGTCCCTCACTTTTTCGTATTTGGGTTTTAGTCTACAGATTTAACTAATATTTTCTTTTTAGTCCCTGGAAGGGACTTATTCCTAAATTATTTTGTTTCTTTTTTAGTTCTTGGGAGGGATTAAAAAGTAGCATATCCTTTAAATTTGGAGACTAAAACTCAAATACGAAGAAGTGAGAATCGATCCCTAAATCATATGGTTTATGAGAACTTAAAAATAAAAAACCCAAATAATATTTGGTTCATTGTCGCTTTATTTAGTTTTACGTATGTAATGTTCAGTTTCATTCATAGGATTATTTAGTCTCATTGATGAACCAAATATGTTTGAAAAAAATTATGGGGATTTTTGCATAGTATTTCTGAAAAAATCTTATATTGTCAAAATACTCTCCTTGAAATTTATTACAAATAGGTACGATGATATCTCTCAAAAAGGTATTCATGCACAAGGGGTATTATTGGAAATATTATTTTATCAGGGATATTTTACAAAATTAGATTATCTCAAGAGTACATGTACAAAAACAAAACCCAAAAGAAAGTAGTACTACAAAAACCATTACCACCCTCTTTGTATCCCACATAACCCACCCAACTTCTATCCAACACAAAAAAAAGAGGGACCATCTAGAGGTACTGAGCTTGTATTCTTTCCTTGTTCTCCTCCCACCACATCTTGGCATTGACCTCACCAAATCTTTCTCGGCTGACAACGACATCAATAAGAGAAAAACAAATTCACTAACAAATCAAGAGAGGCAGAGAGAGAGAGAGAGAGATACAAAAAATTCAATAAGGTTTTGTTTAATTACCTGAACCTAACGCGCCGTAGCTCCCTTGTTCCATCAGTCAAGGCCCGGATAGTGATGTAGACCCCGGCTCGTCCTGCTCCACCCACTCCGTCTCGAATAAATCACTCGCATTGCTCGTCGAAGCCACCTCCTCATCATCCTTCGATGATCTCGATGTCTCCACCGCACCTCCATTCAGGGAAGGCCTGTTTTGCTGCTCAGCTCTCTGTTTTGTTTTTATCAATTTTGGTGGATTGAACTCGGCTGATTTGGACTTACATTACATTGAATGTTAGTTGTGTTGTGTTAATTACCTCATCTTGGGAACTCCGAGGAGGAGTGGTGAGCCCCTGACGATTGAATCTCTGCACATTGTATAGCTCCATTATCCTATCATAGTTCTCTCCCCACCATCTCTGAGCTTGCCACTTGTTGAACATCTCCCTACTGCACTTCCACATTTCATTTTTTTTATTTTTAATGCTCAATTATTCAAAAATAGAAGAATCATATCTCAATTTAAAACTTTGAATATTAATATCATATATCGAAAAAAATGATACACCCAATCAATTTTTAAGCCTCTTTATATGAGTTTTTTAAATGCACATAAAATACAGTAGTACGTTGTTATCAAATGAATGCTTATTATAATAACTATTTTATTGTAAATTAATAAATTTACAATAATATATAATAAAATATATTATTATTTAAAAAATATGTTTTTTTAGGAGAATGATAGGCATGAGTAGCCACAGTTTTATTACAAAATTAAGAACATAAGACTAAAACATAAAAACTTTTTTTTTAAAAAAAACGGTAGGCATACATACACCTTTAATTTTATAAAAAGAAAGGGGTTGTTCAAAACATAAACACTTACAAAAAAAACACCCACGGAGATAGAGATAAAAGAGATATCTACTCTATCTCCTAGTAATACAACAGGAGACAAAAAAAGCTATTCACACAGCAGATAATTTATGTTTACCACTAAAACATAAAAACTTACAAAGTAGATAGACGAGGGGTCTACCATCAAAGAAAAAAAAAAACCGACCATATTCCCAGTAATGTATAGCAATGTCCCTCGTGAATAAGAACATGTTATATAGGGCAATTTTTGCTTTTAACCCCCAAAAATTATTTAATTTCGTTTTAAACCCTCCATCGATTTTAATAACAAAATCTAACCCTTAACCCAGTCGCTGTCACATCAACGCTGACTGGATTTTATATTTTTAGGTTCTTCTCCTTTATTCAAACAGCACCACATAAGGTGCTTTTTTAAAAATCAGATTTTTAAAGGAGGCTCCCTAAAAAACCCAAAAATAAAAATATATAACACGTCTCCCTTGAAAATACGATTTAAAAAAAAATATCTCGTGTGGTGCTGTTTGAATAAAGGAAACGTGTTATATAACACGCCTCTCTAAAAAACCTAAAAATAAAAAACTCAGTCAGCGTTAATGTGGCAGCATTGACTGGGTCAAAGGTTAGATTTTGCTATTAAAATCGAAATTAAATAATTTCCAAGGGTTAAAAGCAAAATTGCCCTATTATATATTAGAATATAAAATAGAAATATAATAAATCAAATTGTTTAGATTATCATTCAAGTTTTAATTCAAAGGTAACCTTTGAGAAAAAAAGAAATCAAAACCTGAATCTTATCCGCTTGAGGTCATTGCCTCCGGAAGGTAGGGACACAAAGGTGATGTGTACACCTGGCTCCATCTGGGCCATCCATTCTTTGGGCCCCACCCCCACCTCGGTGGGCACCCCCCCATCGGACGGTGGGTCGGCGTTGATGGTGGTGAAGTCCCATGCAGCAGGAGTCGAACTTGATGAACCCCCCTCGCCGTCCACGTCACCATATCGGCGGTTCCTCCACCTCCTCCTCCTCTGATAGGCCGTCCGAGGCGTGAAGGGCTGCTTGTACGCGCCGGACAGCTTCAACGCCATGTCTTTCATCTGGAGAAATAACATTTCATCTTCACCGTCCATTCGTGTGAGTTGTGATAAAACACAGATGTAGAGTTCGATAACGACAGGTCATCGCACGTGGGGGTTACATATTTTGTGATTTTTTAAGGGTTACTTTCCAACCTTCCAAAACAGACATTAAAAAAAAATCTCTCCAAAATATAATATTATTTTAAACCCTCTTCAAATGTTATTTATTTTGTAAAAAACCAAACAATCAATAAAATATATTAAAATCTTATATGTTGTTTAAAATTTTATAACAATCATAATGTTTAAAATTTGAGTTACATTATATTTTCAATCTTCATATTTTTTTCAAGTGTGCAATCTCTTATCACTGATGACCCAGTTAATGTTTCTATTTATTTAACAATGTAAATTATCTAAAAAGTAATTACTATAAGCTCAATATCAATAAAAGTGTCCAAATAATTAAAAGATATTGATGACATGACATGAAATGTTACAGGCTATAAGACTATAAGTCTACTATTAACTAGTGTCGTCTCTGTCTCGGGAGCGTATACAACTGACAATAAAATAATGGCTTCCGTAGATCCCACATTCACAATGCTCGCCTTTTTATTTAGGTTTGTTTTTTGTTTCGTTGTTATTGAGAAAAAAAGACGATATATAGACGAACATCATGTTTTTCCCTGGTTCCCGTGACCTTTCAAATGACGGATCTGCCCCCTTCATCTATGGGCATCTCTAATGGTTTCTACTTTCAAATGACTCATCTGCAATGTTTTATAACAGTGGATTAAGAGTATCTTTAATGGAAGATTTTAGTTTTTTGAAGACTACTCAATTTCATTGGAGTTTTCATTTTAAACATTTTAATGCTTTGAAGATCCAACAAGTTTAATGGTGGATCTTTAAATTTTGTTGTATGAATTTTGAAATCACTATTTTAGATCGTAAAATACTCGTTCTACCATTTGTCATCTTTATTATTTATTAAAATTTATGTCTCAAATATCCATTGTCACAAACTTTTGAACAGTGTTTTATAATTCAATCCGGTCCAACCAATTGAACTTTTCTTTAAACCTAATAATAGTGACACGATTCAAATCCGGTTAACCGTTGACTCTTAAATCATTCATTTTTTATATTAATTGAGTTATTCAATTTTAAAACATTGCTTTTAAATTTTAAATAAAAAATTTATGAAAAAATTAACATACGATTTGAATATAAATTCTAACTATTTATTAAATATAAAAATTAAATTGAGAATTTATAATAAAATAGGAGTTAAATTGTCAATTATATAGAAGGTGTTGATAGGTATTTGAGGTACTTTAGAGGATGATGGGACATTTGGAGACCCAATTATTGAGGCCAAGGGGATTTGCGACCCCCTCAGAGTTGGTCGGCTTGCATATCTTGATAAGCAGGCCTGTTGGAGTTGCTCTGAAAGTCCATAATTTAAAACGTGACATTATAAATATTTATTCAGCATTTATTTAACATGATTTTTAATATAAAATGTAAGTTCTTACTAAATTTAATATTTTAATAAGTAATTAATCATAATTTTATAAATAAAAAATCAGTCAATTTAATTACATGTAGTTTGATTGATTTTTATTTATTTATTTTTAAATAAACAACACTGATTCAAATTCAAATGTGAAGATTTGACTTAGTTCAACTCTACAGATTGGGTTAGATTTTAAAATATCCGACTTCTAGACGATTTAAACAAGGGGGATGCAAAAAATTAAAGCATAAAAAAATGTGTATTTAAAATAAAATTAAAAAAACTATTCTCTATGTACAATACATTGTGGGTAGGTAAGTATAGTGGAGAATCTTTTACAGAAATTTCGAAGAGAAGTGAAACGACTTGAGAAAAGCAAAAAATCACAAACCTGAGATGTCAAGCTCTTCACGGATTCTTTAGCACTCGACGAGGTGCCCCGCGAGTTATCTTCACTCGCGTCATCTATTTGCTTTGAACAGGCCATGCAGGTTAACATCTTCTCTTTTATTCTTCCCCCCCTCAAGAACCAATTCCTGCATATAATACACAGAAGAAAAAAAAAAAAAGTGATTTTCGTTCGACAAAACTTAAAAGCATTATTTTGTCCGTTCCGAGGCGGTGAAATTCCGCATGTGTTCACGTTGTCCTCGTAAAACCATTCGTTAAAATGGGAATTTTGAAGAACTTGTAGGGGCAAAACCGTCACTAAATTTGGGTGATTCAATGAAATGAATTAATCAATTTCGAGCGAGAGAGGTGAGTCACGGTTGCTTGTCGAGCACGCTAAGCATCCGAGACCACCTGATTTACCTGCTCAGGGGATCAAAGCCGTTGATTCAAGATTCTGTCTTTTTTTGTTGATCTGCAACAAGTAGTACCAAATGATGGCGTTGAAATCGAACAAAAGAATGAAAAACAGAGAGAAGAGAAGATCAACCTTTCGTCTTCGCTGATGCTGGTTTCGAACGATCTGCACAAACGGCTCCGTTGATTTTGTACAGCTTGAATTGCAAAAAAAAACCCTAACTTATCCGCCGAAGCAAATGAGCAAATCAGAACGAAAAAGGGAAGTAAAAAAGAAGGGAAGGAAATCTGAGAAGATCTCAAGAGATTCTCCCGCCGTTTTAAAACCCCCAAATATTAAAAAAATAAGATAAAAATCTGGTCCGACGAGATCACGGCGATATTTCGGGTAAAAACCTTTCCCTGTCTGTCTACGCGAACGTTCGTTCCGTTTCGGGTCCGAAAATGGTTTTAAAAATCACATCCTCCGTTCCCTCCCGCCTGCCTTATATAGGCCCAGCCTCACGCCGTCAAAACTAACGGCGTCTTTTGAGACTCGATCACAGCAGTCCGATTGGTGTTCGGACATACCGAACGGATGGTTATGATTTGGGTACTGAGCGGATTGTCGATATCAAACTCTTTCCATCTCATGAGGGGTTGATACACACAGTCTTATTACAGTTTGTTTTACCGTCATATTAACTATAATAATATAATATATACTAATATATTACATTGTATAAAATATAAAAAGAATTATTTTTTATAATAAAAAAATATACAGGTGTATCTCAACATATACACAATTTTATATAACGTATATATGTATATATAAAGAGTGCCGTATGATTAAAGATAAATGAAGCCGCATAACATCGTAGATATCATTTTCCTTGATTCAAAATCGTGATTGTGATCTATACCAAAAAATAGAAAAAATTACCGACCGGATGGTTATGATTTGAGTACTGAATGACAAGTGCCGGTTGTTGATATCAAGCTCTTTCTGTGCCAAGAGAATTGATGCACTCAGTTTTTTTTTTTTTTCACCTTGTTCCGCTATCACATACATTATAATGGCAAATTATATATTATTTTATTGCATTATATAAAATATAGAAATAATGTTTTTTTTTTTGAAATAGATAAAAATAACTACCATAATTTTATTTTTGATTTTAAAATACAATTCTTGAAAAAATAATCAAATGTAAAAATAATATTTTTTTATAAAAAAAAAACATTGATATATTTTAATATACACGCAATTTCATATGACAGCGTATATCTACAACGTGTTATACGTATCATTTTACTTGTGCTAAAATCGTGATTGTAAATTTGTAATCGATGGGTCTTTTAAATGCTTGCACCAAATACAGGGAACACGTTGACACCAAAAAAAAAAAAAAAAAAAATACAGGGAACACGTTGGGTTGCCATTTATTGCTAACGACCAATCTATGCTTATGATGGGGCCCATTAATCCAGACCATCCGATCGTTGAAACCATAGACATCAATCGGACGGTTTCTCTTGAAAGAAACATAGATCGAACGGCTGTGTTTCTATAAAAGACTGGGAGGCAACACGTTGTATCACACGTGAATGATTGATTTGAAACTCGGTCGGGGTTTCGAATGTTGTTTGAATTTTACGAGAAAGAAAAATGTTGTCGCGCCCCCATCGAATCTTTAATGACTGACCGTATTTGGATGGGCCAGATTTTTACAGTACGGACACATACGGGGCTGAACAGAGAGGGCTGAATAAGGCCCGTCATCGATCAGAGGCTACAGCCCATGGTGTCCCATCACAATTTAATGTTGGGAAACAATGTCCAACCCATGTGTTCTTGCTGTATACACTTTTTCGCTTTAGGGGTGCGTTTGGTTGCGCGATTGCGCTGTGATTGTGATTACAGGAAGCTGCGTTTGTAATCGCGCAACCAAACAATTTTGTAATCGCAGTTTTAAACCCAGCGATTGCAGGCAAATAGTGCCCAAAAGCTGCGATTTCAAAAAGCTGAGAAAGTGAGCTTCCTGCAGAATCAGGTTTGCAATCGCAGATTCCTGCATAATCAATTTTGTAATCGCGCAACCAAACGCACCCTTAAAAAAAATATGAAACCTCTCTCGTTAAAAGTACATGTTATATAATAAAATATATACTAATATATAATAATATGTTTTAAAAAAATACTACATACACTCGTGATAAAACCAAAACCGCCCGGGGCCCCATATGATATGTGAGTGCAAAATAAATAGTGTGCTAACACTCTTTAATGTAAAAAAATGCTAGTACAATTACTTTTTCAATTGGTATATGTTTTAAATTTTTTAAAAATAATATGTTTTATCTAATTATGTGTTTGTAAATATATATATATATATATATATAGATATAAAATATAAATTTTTTTGTCAAGATACATGTCTTTTAATATGAATGTATAACATTATAAAATATAAGAAACTAAATTGAGATTAAAATATATATGTGTGTGTGTTAATATTTTTATAAAGCTGTTATGTGTGATTATTTTTTTATTTCACTTGCCCCCGTTTGGGAATAAGTCTCTGGATAACTCTAAATAACCTCGAATAAGGGATAAAGAGTGTTTGGAAACCCCGGATAACCCCTGATAAAGTATGACATAATAAACTGGTATAAAATGGTATATGAATTCCAACTAACCCCTGAAATTAAAATTATTCTAGATTATTCCATTTAAAGAATATGTGGGCCACTATCAAATCAACTATCATCATCTGTTATAAATTACATGTCAAATCAATTATCATTATTTTTTCACCTTTTATAAATCTTTATCTATATTTTATTCACATCTTACCCAAACAACAAAATATTTATTCTTACGTTTATCAAAAAAATAATTCAAAACACAACCAAATATAAAATTAGTTTATCCTTATTTATACTCATTTATGCTTGAATAAATGTATATCAAAAAATAAATCATATTTACGTTCCAAACAGGGTCATGATGTTATGAATTCTATACTCATTGGAGTTATATATCTTAATAAAAAAATTTATATTTTTTTTTATAAATGAATTCATATAATTAATTTGAGTATATATATTTCATTATTGATAAAAATATATATATATCCCATTAATAGAAATATATAATTAAAAAAAATCAAAACAGACACAAATTAGGACAGTAAGATACACTATTAGCGTAATATTTTCCAATACTGAATAATTCTTCAAGGCTTTCGCTTTTGATATCCATGTTCGAAGAAGTTTTTTTGCTTTGCTTTATCCTTGTGAAGATGCTTTGCTTTGCTTTAAAAGAGAGGTTCTGAGACAGAGCCAATCTGCAAGTCTTTAAAGAGGGGATTCGAGAGAAGAGTATTGCCACGTGGCAATATTTTAAAAGTGTTGGCTTTATTAAAAGATGAGGACGGGGAGAGTCTTGGCCTTGCAACGAAGGAAAGCATAACAGCCAGAGAAAAGAAAAATAAATATCGATTGATCAGTGATTCAGATATTTCAATATTGATTTCTGTCTACCCATCAGTATCTTAGTGAGTTAGTTAACATCATAGGTTTACTATATATTAACACGTGTTCGATTCCCACTCTTGATTTACCTAGATGTCTGTAGAAAAATTTGAATTTTCAAATAGAGCAGTGCAGACACATTGCCTCAAAGAGAGGTACCTCTGAATTCTGATAGCCAAAAAAAAATCACTCTTGTATGTACTCCCACTCTCCTTTTTCTCTTCGGTTTCTTGAAATGGATGTTGGTGATTAAAAACCATTGATTCCGCGCACACCTTTTGAAACCAAAGCTGGTTTTATATTCTTCTTCTTTAGTTTCCAAATGCTTTTATGCCTTTTGTTTTTCTCTTGATCAAAGCAAAGGAGGATTTAAATTTTATGGTTGATTTTCCTGTTGATTGTTTTTTTGTTACACTCAATCTATTTTGCAGTCATATCTGTAATTCAAAAATGATCTCAGTCACCTATGCACTCTATTATTAGAATATATAATGTGATAGTACAGTATATACTGCACTAATGCAATGTATAAAAATAAATTTAAAAATTCCATTTTTTTAAAAAAATGTTAGTTTATCTAAATATTTTTTTTTGTAACAGTATATACGATAAATAAATATTTCTTTAAAATATATATATATGTGACGTTACACAAAAGATTGAACATGTGATTTTTTCTTTTATAAAATTCAAAGGAAAAATGAGGGCTGGGAGAAGAAGGCCAATGATTAAAGAGTACTTAAAAAGAGTTAAAAGTTGGGTGCCATGGTATACGTTAATGAGAAGAGAAGAGTATCTGTGAAGGATTAAGGATAATAGTACAAGATGTTGAGGAGACCAGCTATCATGAACAAGATCCACAGAAGTAATGTGTGATGAGATCAAGTTCAAGAGGGGGAATTGTTTGTACCACTGGAAAATAAAATGTAAAAATCATCTCTTAAATGTCATATACTCAATATTTGAGGTCGTATACACTTGGTTCCTTGAATTTTAGATTTGATATCACTCAAGCCATAACGATTAGGATAACAGATTCAATGATCTAGCTTACATGTTGACCTCAAGCATGCACCAAAGACATTAAAAAAATGTTTCATTCATCCCTACTTTTAGCCCAAATTACCACCACAAATGTTATATACATTGGGTTATATGATAACATTTGGGGCGGTAAAGTAGGCTAAAGACTGGGTCTATCAGCAGTCAAAACATTAGATTGTTGATGATGGACAAAACACTCGATGAATCATCCTTCAGACAACATCCGAAAAGCCAGTTATGAAAATGAATTTGCTCGATATGCTAGTTCAACTTAAACTAGTTCATGCACGTTCGAGATCATATAACATATGAAAAAAAAGTTAATCCATCTCTGACTATCATCTAAGGATTCAATCAGGGGCAATTGCCCCTGATGTTAGGCCAGATCTCTAAGGCTGCACCTAGAAAGATATCCATATCCAAAAAAAGCCATCATCAAAAAAATTGTGGGTCATTATCTTTTTATTTTATTTTTTTTGTGTAAAGAACCTCATTTTAAGAGTTCGTCTAGGGCAAACCTATTACGCCAACTATTAGGGCCCATCATGGATTCAATATATATAATTCTCAAGATTCTTACAAGATTGACTCCTCAACTGCTACAATTGAAAATTGTCACATGCACAAGCCTTCTTTTCATGCTGAGCCATATAGGTTATGTGAATTTCCCCCAGAGGAAAAGTGGATCCTAAGATCTTCAACCACAGCTCTGCCCAAATCTAGGTCCAAGAATAATCAGCTGATTTTGATTGATGTATCATTTTCTGGAGGAAGGTACATAAGGTGGCCTATATGCTCACAGTGGTTCAACTCAGCAGAAATGATCTTCCAACAATAGAAAACCTACCAGTCAGTGAACCTTTCTTTATAGTTCTAGAATTTGCAAAAACTGGTTAAAGAGGTCCACTGAAGCTAACCTCTTCCTTTAAAGCCATTAAAAGTTGATGTTTCCACCCAACATTTACCCAGCTACTCAAATTGGTTAGTGATTCAGCAAATGGACTTTCACACAAAATATGTTACTTTTTTCCTTTCATGGAGGGAACACTCGCAGTGGCACTCAAAAACTAAACCAACCCTGATCAAGCAGACACTACAAATTCAGTCCTCTCATGAGTAGTTGGCTTTCAATTTCATTCCATTCTTTCTTTTATTTGAGAAGCATAATATGTGCCATGTTAATGAACAACAATGTTTGTTGATACACATTGTCATGAACTTTCTTTTTAGGTTCTATTGAACTAATCCCAACATGTGTAAATAAGGGTGGGTGATAATGTTAAAATGCATATGTTTGTCAAACACGTGGCATTGAAGCCTAGAATTCCTGTTTGTTTCTATGGGACCATTATAATTGTGATCATAATTTCTAAGTTAATCACAAGGATGTAGCCCAACTTTGTACGAAGTATTTAATCAATGAAAGACTCTTGATCTATCAGGATATTACCTTATTCAAACATAAAGCATGGAATAATGGGATAAACATAGTTAATTAAGCATATAAATAGAAGTTCTTGTTCCTAAGTTTAAAGCAATGAGAGACACTGTCAATTTGTTTGGTTGGCTAATGAACTTCATTACCTTATAAAAGCCAGAAACTTAAAGCACATACATGGTATTTTGATGTGGCGTCGATTTAAATGGAACAATAGGTAGAAAGAAAATCTAGGCCTCGCATAGAAGATCTACTCAGGTTATTCCACAATGTATTTGGTTTTCTTCCTAAGACAAATCTTTGTCACTGCCATCATAATCATCAGTTCTAGAACAATTTTAAGTGAAAGTTGAGGACTTATGGAAGGCAACAGCCTATACACACTTCACATTTAACCACTTTGAATACATTGCTTTAACAGCTCCATTGAATTTACAAGATATTCCTTGGTAGGGTCCATAGCACATGCAAAACTTAGCCAAGGTTGGAAGACACAGACAGGGTCGCTGTCAAACTCATTTATCATCAGTAGAAATACAGAGCTCCTCAAGCTATCCTTCATTTCCTTGTATGCTTATAGGCCTCCTCAGTTTACCTGGTTAAGCTTCTAGAAATGGAAGTTTAATAAAGAGGATTTGATTATGGAATTCAACTCCTCCTGGGGCAGATGAGAGAGAGAGTAGATGATTCTTTTTGTCATGGCTGCTTTGCATATCAAGTCCTTCTCTCACTTTAGTTAAAAAAAAAAATTCCATTCCATGTCACTGATAACATCAACAAATGTATCCCCCCCATTTCACTGTATCTTTCACAGACTAACCTCCTATCCTGTCATTCTGTTCTTTGGGTAGCTCAATGAGCCCATCGCAAAGGGCATTGCTGTCATCTCGGATTTCAAAAATTCCTTAAATTCAACCTTGAAAAATGAAAATTTATCATTTATAATAAATTATTATTTTTGACAAATATTATCTTTTCATAATAACCACATTTTATCACATTTTATCTGTGGAAGGATAATTGACTTTTTAGGGTCTCAATTAGGATTTTCATTTTTCATATGTTTCAATAATTATCTCATTACCACCGTTGTGTCATTCACTAGCTGAAGCATGTCACTTCTAATAAATAAAAAATCAGAACCACAAAATCTAATTGAATTAGTTATTGAACAATCTAATATCTTCCACATAGTGGGTGAAATGCATCAACATCAAACCAATACAACCAACCTCCTAGTATTTATGGTCTGCCCTATTGTTCTTACTATAAAATAAGCCAATCTTTCATTTGAGCAGTAAGAGAAAAAAAAAGAGGGAATAAAGATGATTCAAAAAAAGGGAAAATCACTCACAAAAGAGGCAACAAATACACTCACTCCTTGTTGTAGGCAAACACACCAGCATGTAGGCCATATATAGTGATCATGAAAGCTGTCTAAACATCACCTATTTAAAGAGACCTTCAACCAGGCACTCTCTCCTACTCTGTATACAAGACTGGGGAACTGAGACAGAATGGCTAGGAAGCCATGCTGTCACAGAGAGGGGCTTAACAAGGGAGCCTGGACAAGCCAGGAAGACAAGCTGCTTTCCAATTACATATCCATTCACGGCCTCGGCCGTTGGAGATCCTTACCCAAGAATGCAGGTTCATCTTCTTAGCTCCCACACTTTCCATCACTCACACATAGGCATAGTCACAAAATACTCCGAACTTTTTCTGAATGTTAAAAAAAAAACACTCTTGTTAGATGCCTCTGGTTCCTACGACCAAACATACTTCTATTCATCGAATTGCACTATTATTATTTCCAAAATCCAGATATACATTTTGATTGGATATTTTACAACTTTTATGTTTTTTTATTTTATTATTTCCCACACATAATGCATCAACAAAATAGTTTAATTATCCCGCACTTTTAGTGTATTTAACTATTTATCCCATATGATTTCCAAATATATACATTGTGTGTTGAATGGAGTCCTTGTCAAATATCTGCTACACACCAACTTTGTGTCTAGCCTGCACTCATGTAGAGATCATAATTGTTTGGAAAAATAAAAAAACAGGGTTGAAAAGGTGCGGTAAAAGCTGCAGACTGAGGTGGCTGAACTACTTGAGACCTGATATCAAGAGAGGAAACATAACTCCTGAAGAAGAGGAGTTGATTATCAGGCTTCACAAGTTACTTGGCAACAGGTATCCCAAATTTTCCTTCAATCTTTTCCTGGAATATATATACATATATATTTTTTACCAACTTCAAAAGAGATCATATCATAACAGATGGTCCCTGATAGCGGGACGTCTGCCTGGGCGAACAGACAATGAGATCAAGAACTACTGGAACACCCGTCTCCGAAAGAAGCTCCTACAAGACTGCAATCCCAAACCACAGAAATCACAGACCGATAGTCCGACCACAGAAACGGCTCATGCGGTGGATGTGATACGGACCAAAGCCGTCCGATGCACAAAGACATTCAAACAGTGCTTTTTCAACACAAACAAGGCATCTTCATCGTCTGCATCTCCACCAATGGAAGAGTTTTGCATGGATGGAGTGACAAGAGAGGGAATTGGAGAGATCTTTGTGGGTGACACGGATAACAATGTGTCAGAGAATGTTATATTGGGTGAGGCAAGTGAGGATGATAACAACATGTATCAGGAAGGTGGACTGGGTGGGGAGTGTTTGGATCCTTATTTTGATGCGGATGTGTGGGAGTCTTGGTTTCTGTAGGGGTGAAGAGATGGATGAAGGGCTTATTTAGGGTTTTTTTTCGTGCGTGGTGTTGCATGGTCACGAAATAATTTCATGTAGTAAGTTTTATGTATTTTTACCCAACAGGAAAAAGTTAAATCTTATGTATAAGTAATCGAGTGTGCTGACTGTGCCCCCACACAGTGGTTAAGAACACCCCTCTTTTCGAAGGGATGAGGTATTGAACCGCGAATGCAGGAGTAGAAATATTATGTTCTACAACCTATTGGGCTGAGTTCCCTGGTCCAGTGTTGTCTTTGGACCTTGTTGACTTATGTTCTAGTTTTTGTAAAAAGTCTGAATTTTTCCATCTTCCCATTCATTCCCAGTGGACCCTTCGTCTCCTAATTCCTTCCATTCTATCGATAAATTATCAATAACAATTTGTAAATCCAAATACGCTAATAGCACCCTTTGTCTCTTTTAAATGTTTTTCTTATAAAATTGAGATGAAATTTAAATTATTCATAATACTTTTATCTTAAAATTATGTATTATTCATTTATCTATTGTCACTCCACCATCATCTCTAATTTTCATTTTATTATTTTTTAATCTAAGCATTAATGAACCTTGGACAGCCATTGAGATATAGGAGTAGCTCTTTCCATAACTAACCCTAAAAAGTTAAAGGGGACAGTTATTACCACCCCCAATAACTCCTCACCAACCCTTTTTTTAAATTTTTAAATTTTTTGTTATATTAACCCACCCCACTCCCCAACATACTTTTTCCTTATCTCTCCGACACCATCTTTTTAAGGTTCTCTGCTTCTATCTCTTTCGGTTTGAGATTTCTCGCTTCTCCATCATCGATTTTGTTCTTCAACATCTCGATGTCCCGTCTCAACGTCTCGCTCTCTGCTTTCAAGCTGTCGATTTTGAGCGACGACTTTACGAGATCCTTGTCTTTGAAGGCAATCTCTTTCTTAAGGAATGGAACGATCGCGATCGTCTCCTTCAATATCTTGTGCTCCAGAAGCTCCGTCCGGAGGTGCGACTCTCGCTCACAGAGCTCCTCCACCACGCGGAGCATCTCCACCATGTCCTCCAGCAGGCGCGGCGGGACCTGCGAGGAGGACCGTGGGAAGTAGACCCTGAACGACCGCAAAAATGAGGCGTTGCCACCGCCGCCGACGCTTGATGACTTCTGCGGCAGCTTCGCCGAGTTCGGAAGAGAAGTGCTTCGGAGGCGGCGGAGTGGTAGTGGTGGTGGTGGTCTCCTTCTTGGGTTTTGTGGGGCTTCAATGGAGGTTGATCGCCGCCCTGACCTTACCCGCCACCATCGCCTTCTAATCTCAATCAGACGGAGACTGATTGAGATTGTCATGGAGAAGAGTCCACTGACATAATAAGGATTTTTTTCAGGGAGTGGGCTGGGTTAGGATGAGAAAAAATAATAATATTAAAAGGGGGTGGGTTGAGAAGTTGATGGGGTGGTAATAATGGGTTCGGATCGTCTGTGGGATGCCACAGACGACTCTCTGTGGCAGCCACACAAAAGAGGCCACGTGTAAAGAAAAAAAAAGTCACTTACCCCAAAGTCTCATACTTACTCATCTTTCTAAAAAGACCCCCAAAACAATAATATTTGCACAATACTCCCCCATTCACCATACCAAAACAGTAGTTCCGCCCACAATTTATTTTTATTTTTATTGTTCATTAGAGATGTTTGGTTTATATTTTTTATTTATTTAGTTAGATTTACATTTTTATGTTTGTTTTATTAAAAATTATCATTTTCCATCTTATTTGAACTACAAATGAAACTAATACATTATCTTCTTTTTTTAAATAATTTTAAAAGATACAATTAACATTTATTTTATTTTATTATTTTTGGTCCCAGTGGTCATAGCACAACGTTTCATGGCTTATCTGTGTTAAGAGTAGATCTTAAGTTCGAGTTTTGGCATTGTGTCATATCTCATGTTTGTTAAGTGAAATTCTGTGGAACCAGGAACAAACAGGCGAAGGTAATCTATCAGCTTAACCGTAAGGTTGGCCACGGAAAGCCCCTTCGTCATATAAAAAAAAATTTTTTTTTACATATTTTTTTAGATTTTAAAAATAAATCTTTTGCGAACCAAACTTTAATTAGTTGACTACAACTTACCATCTCTATGTAGGATGTCAGGATTACCCTAAGCCCTCGTTTGTTTCTGGTATAAGACCCCGGATAACCCCAGATAAAAATTTTCAAGTGTTTGTTTATCCCTGATAAAGTATGCCATAATAAATCCTGATAAAGTGGTATATGGATTCTAATAAACCCTGTAATTAAAATTATCCTAGGTTATTCCACCCAAAGAATATGTGGGTCCACTGTCAAATCAACTGTCATTACCTCTTATAAATCATCTGTTAAATCAACTATCATTACTTTTTTTACCTTTTATAAATCTTTATTCATACTTTATTGACATTTTACCCAACAATAAAACATTTATTCTTATGTTTACTAACGAGAATAATTCAAAACACAACCAAACACGAAATTACTTTATCCTTATTTATACTCATTTATGTTTAGATAAATGTGTATCCTAAAATAAAATTTATCCTCGTTTCAAACGGGGAGTAAGAGACCACCCATTTTTTTTAAAAAAAATAAATTTTAATAAAACAAACGTTAATCTAACTAAACAAATAAACATCCAATGAACAATAAAAATAAAATCCACCAAAAAAAACAAAAACAATAAAAATAAAATAATAATTATGGGCGGAACTATCACTGTTTTGACATAGTGAATGGGGGGGAGTATTGTGCAAATATTATTATTTTGGGGGTCATTTTAGAAAAATGAGTATGGGATTTTGGGACGAGTGATTTTTTTTTGCTTACACGTGGCCTCTTTTGTGTGGCTGCCACAGAGAGTCGTCTGAACCCGGTAATAACTGCCCCCAAAGTTAAATCCCATCCATTCATCACAATAAGGCCCAACGCACCACACGAATTTGGCGTCAGAGGGCTCCAAAAAAGAGTAGGAGATGACTTCGTATCCCACCAACTCGGCACGCCCCACAGCATCTGAAGAAGACCTAAAGAAGGATCTTCTCAAACAGGTTTTCTGAAACTTGTATCCCTTTTTCTCCAGCAATTGCAATTCATATAAAAAGTTTTATTTAGGTTAGGAAATAGAAAGAAGAAGGGGGGAAAAGTAAGAAACCCTTTTTTGTTCTGTTATTTCAGATACGGGGTCATGAAGTTGCAATTGCAGAACTTAATAGCCTCTCATCCTCCAGGGTAGATATTTAATCCCTGATTCATGTTTATTCAATTTTCTTTGATGCCATTGAAGCTATATCTTCTTGTCTTGATTTTTCTAATTACAAGTATTTCGTGATAGAAGTCTTTCTAGTGTGTCAAGGTATAACTCACATGTGCAAACTGAATAATGAATAAGAGTGAGGGTTTCTCGTTTGCTTGTCTAGATTATTAGTAGGCTGACATCAAAACTGTTGAGGAAGCTGCACATTTAGGGATGGATCTCAACGCCTGCATAATAATAAAGAGAATAAAACACAAATTTACGTGGTTCGGCAAAAATTGTCTACATTCAAGGAGGAGAGCGGAAAACGGTTCACTATTATTAAGTAATCAAATTCTAAAATCTCTCCTAACATTGCCCCTCTCAAAGAAAACCCTATATACGCAACCCTAACAAAGAAAAGATTAATAAATATGATAAAAGTGGGGAAGTGACAAAAATACCCCTAAAAATAAGCCCAACTTGGCCCAAGTGACAGGTCCGTTATTACTGGAATGTAAGACATCTCACAACTAAAATAAAGCTTAGTTTTTCTTTTTCCTGCTTGGTAGGGCTAGGGTTTTGAAGGAGGGTTATAGTATTCAAAGTTGTATTGATTGCAATTTAACAAATAGGCACTTATGTAGTACCCATGAATTGAGGAAATAGACTATATTCAATAATTCCAACAAGAAACAGGTCATCAAATTGCAAGGAAGAAGTAAAACAGGAGATCATTTTTGAAATCTGAATCAGGACCCAGTCAGTTACCTGTATCTGTTGCACATATTAGCTCAAGAGGCTGATTATTTAGCTCATCTCAGAATGTATAAGCTGGTTCTCTGCTGTACAGAGAGATATTCCTACCTGGATAAATAAGGTAAGAAGAACAAATAAGTTACTGAATGTTTTGACTGGTGTTCTCAAAGATGGGATTAGAAGAACAAATACATAGCATGAACTTATCACATTAAATTTTAAAAAAAAATGGTGATTTTTCTTAATAATCCATCAATTGATGAATTCAAAATGCCAAGAATTGTACAAATGGATGTCTTGAAACTTCAAGTTCAGAAGAAATTTTGTCTTCATGTGCTAGATGGAAGACAGAATTCTGTTATAGTAGCAAGAGCTAGAGAAAAAAAATAAACATTATCTATTGAATGCTGATTTAAGTGCAATTCTACAACCATATGACATCCAAGAATATCTACTGATGTTCTGTTATAAGACGTGCATGTGAAATGACATTGACACCCACAAAATAAGATGTGCCGCTGATAACAAGTATTGAATTGCTTGCTTTCATGAATTTATATAATTTCAGTGGAACACTGTACAATAGCATACTCGATGTAAGGGGAAAAATAACAAGAAAGCCTGATAACAAGAAGGCACTGGAATGCATAATATCTTAGGTGAATAAGGGACATTTTGTTTAGTGTGGATATATATTGGAATAATTATATTCTCGTAAGATAGAACAAACCCTAATAACAAAACATGCGGAAACAAGTATAATTCATTCATACTTTGTCCATCTAAAACTATAACTATATTATAACAGATAAACATGAAAGACAAAAATATATGCAAAACAGAGAAAAATAGCAACTAAACTGAGAATCAGTTTGTATAACTATTTTATGATCAAATAAGTTTTCGCAAATTAAATGGGGGCTTAGTATATTATCAACCAGGCACAAGTTTCATATTTCCCAGTGCACTCATGACCTTTTCTAGTACTTTTCAGTAGTATTTATAGTGCAAATTTTTTTGCGTTCTGAAAGTGCCTTTGGTGTCTGTTTCTAAATTATTACCTGATTTCACAAAATCAAAGAGATCTATGTACATTGATAGACATCTCTCACATCCTCAAATGGCAAACTTTTAGACAAACCAACACTTTTAATTCCAGTTTCTGGGGATACCCTTATGATAATGATGATCTACAGTTATAGTTCCAGAAGAGTTTGATACCAATTGCCTCTTAACAGGCTGTATATCAAAGAAATGGAAATATATTCTTCCGTAAAAATATCAAGACCGCAACAGAATTTGAACAAAGTAAGCAATTATGATTAATTTTTCAGTGCTTTTTTTAAAACTTATGGCGGTTTCTCATTTTTGACATTTCTGTTGATCAGAACAACTTGATTTGACCAAGGCTCAGCTGCAGAAGCTAAATGCAACTTGACTTGTTTCTGGACATGCCACACAGAAAGAAGGGGCTGTCACTTTCAGTTGTTGGTATCTCAAGTTTTGCCTAGTTTATTATACTTATGTAGCTATTGGTTTTTACAGTTTGCAACTAATACTAGAGAACTGAAAAAGAGACTTCAATAGGTTTTGATGTTTGAATTGCTTATATTTGCAAATTGTTTGTTGGCATAACCACCAGCATAATATGCAACTCTATGTAGTTATTGATTCGAAATAGAGAACACGAACCCAAAAAAAAAGATGCTACAGTGATTATGGTATCACATCAAAGCAATATGAATAATGTGTCACCAAAACACAGTCATGATATGAATAGAAGATAATAGTTGGAGGCAGCATTCAACAGCTATTCCATATCGGCATATCGCCTATGCAGATCTTCAGATGTCCTTCTACAAAAAGATCAGGCTTATTGAATTCAATTCAAGAAGTTCATGTGTTAGCAAAGTAAATGATGGATCTGACAACAGAAATTGAAGAGGTGCTATTGTTTTAGATTTTCACAAGATTCATTAGACTGTGCTTCACCACAAATTCACAAATAAAGATGTCTAGAGAGACAATCAAGTCTCGATGTCAGACAATTTAAAACTAGAAATCCCATTTTAACATGATCAATGCCGTCTTTAACAATTCACTGAAAGAAGAATCATAGGCAACGCTGTGTTTCAACACAGCACAACAAATGATCCTGTACAGAAACACATCGAATGAGATCTGAAAAGAGGGAAAGTGAGGTTCACCTCTTCTGCTTCGAATTGATTCCAGATTCCACCAGATCATTCATGGTGGCGATCATCGTCGGGAGTCTCGATGAGGGACGGTGAAGCGACCACTGCCGAGGACCATCGGATTGAAATCATAGGGTTTCGGTGAGATCCCTTGTCGTTTGTCATCTCTTCTTCTGTTCTTCAGAGGAAAAAAAAATGAAATCCACATCCCAGTTTTATAATGGCGGGTTATTCAAAATTTCTAGAGGGAAAAAAAATGAAAACGAGGAGGGACTTCCTGATTAAAATCGGACGGCTCTCGCAAGTTTAAAATAATCGTGTGAGGGAAGGATAGAAAGCGAATATCTACACGTGGCAACATAAGAAGCTTTCGATTGTGTCCGTAAAAATAAATTGTAGCGGTGTACGATCGTAGCCGATGAATTTATGTTAGTCCATTTTATAATCTCAATTATAATCTACAAGTTATTTTAATTTTTTTTAAATAATATGTGCATCATTTAATGAGATACATATTTTAAAAATTAAAACATATACTATAATAAATTGCTTAGATATATTTATAAAAAATGAAAAAATTTATATTGATGCATATACTAACATGAATATATGTTTCGATAATTTTTTATCGACGCATGTGAAACTGGAGTTAAGACTTAAAACAAAAAAATATTTGTGTGTAACAGCACTCATCTATTATAAAAAAAAAAGTCAACTTTAAAAACAAAAAAAGATTTTACAAATTTACCCCAGTTATAATCTATATTTATCAAAATACACCTGAAAAAATTATCATTACATAAAATATATTGCATGTGTAGCAAAGTTTAAAGTATGGTTCTTATATATATTATATATAGTAACATGGATCCCCAAAAAGCCTGGAGACCCAAAAGCCCGGCCCAGCCCCAAAGGCCCAAAGCGCGGCCCGGGGCAGACTCGGGCTTGATTTTGGGGCCTGGGACCGGACCATAATCCCGTGGGGACAATTCAATGAATGTGTCATATATAATTTTATGTAATTTTTATTTGAATTGTGATTAAATTATACAAATCATTTACATTTATGTAGATGTCAATCTACTTAGATACATATAGTCATTTAGTTTATAAGTAATTAATTTATTTTTATTTTTGAAAATTTAATAGATGTAAATATTTTTTCTCAACATTATACTTAAATTTTGTGTTATTTTAACATTTATATACAAATAATTAACTTAAAATAAAAAAAATAAGATGTTTAAAATTTGGGCCGGTAGACCCGAAGCCCTGTCAGGCCCGGGCCCTTGGATAGCGCCTAGGCCTATTTTTTTGCTGCTGGCCTGGGCCCTGTTTCAACGGGCCGGGCCGGGCTGGGCCGTTGCCGACCCTTGCCGGAATGACAGTCATTCCTCTCCCACCTATATATATATATTTTAAAATAAACACTAAAAAATAAAAATGATGCACTTTTCTGTTTCGAGAATATTTGGGAGACTGACTCTCCAATTTATCGTAGATTGAAGTTCATGTCACGGCAATACCTCGTATCCACTTTGAGGACGGTCACTTTATATAGGTGCATAGCGTGAAAGTCTCTGTGATCAAGGGAGACAGTAGAAACTTTTCCTACACCTACTCTACCGAAGCATTTATACACAAAAAATTCAAAAAGATGCACCGTTATGTTTCGACAATCTTTGAGAGAAGACTCGCCAATCTATCATATATTGGGTTCATGTCCCGGTGTTGCCTCGCATGAGGGTACACTCGCATCCACTCTGAGGACTCCCACTTCGTATAGGTCCCTAGCGTTGAGGGTCACCATGATTGAAAAAGATAGTGGAAACATTTTCTACACTTCCTCTCTCAAAGCGTTCGTATGCTTTTGTTTTCTTTTTTTTTATGTTTTGTTATTATTTATTTGATTCTTTTCAACACCATTGTATTTTGTGCTCTTTTAAAATAGATATATTCAAATTTTCGCTTTTAAAAAAAAAGTTAGATTGGTTTAAAGATTAGTTCATACAATTCAACATTATGGTCCAGTTTCATTGTTTTAAACCCCGACTCGATTCGGTCGAATAAATCCGTTTAATTCTGTCTCAGTTTACTTCTAAAATCCAATGATATAAAAAACCGATAAAACTCAATCAATCCACCGTTTGAACTGACAGCCTTTTGTAAACCGGCATGGATTTATTAAATCTATATATTCTTTATTTATAAAAATTATGATTAATTATTTAATAACATAAGAAACCTAAATAAACGTTTAGATTTTATATACAACAATCATGATATAATATTAAATAAAAATTTCATATAAAAGTTTTTTTTAATAAATTCATATTTTTTTAATAGTATTGATAATTAATATATTGATTATATTTTAATTATGAAATTGATTCAATGGTTTGAACAAGTCATCTGAACAAGATTTTTTTTTTGGTACGTTTGTTTTTCAAAAACACTGTGCCATTTAAAAAAAATAAACGAATATTAATGAAAAAGAAAAAAACAATAAAAAAACACCAACTCTAATGAGATTTGACAGACAGTTGGAAACCCAACTTGACCTGGCAAACCCAACCGTTCAGGATCGGCCACCCCATCATCCAGTACGGATTCAATGCACACTGTCACGTCATTTTCGATATACTGTACACTGACAAAGCCTGTTTTTTGCCCCCATTTTCAGCCACATCGTTTATATTATATTATTTATAAAATACGATCACTTTGATTTTTTTTTAAATATTTTATCTAATATCATAACATATTATTCAAATATATGTATATTTTTATAATTTTTTAATAGCATTATTTTTAGTTTTTTACAAGCACGAGAAAGGCCACCAAAATGTCGAAGAACTCATTTGGATGGAAATGTAAATGTCTCCAATGCTTTGATAATCAAATATTCAAACCCACATTGTTTTTCAGTTTTTTTAACTTCAATAAAATTGATCTAAACAAGGCGATGATGTAGGTTTGGAACATGAAAACATAAAACCATTTGAAAACACTTTTGTACCGCATAATCCCACATAAACACAGATTAAGGCCTCATTTGACCCCACATTTACGCGGATTCCGTAATGAAAAAGTTGCATAAATGCAAACTTGAAGTCAAACGTTTTTTCAACTTCTGCATCCCAATCCATTTTTATACAATGACAGTGTATTTTTTATCGCGTTTCAAACTCTAATCAAACTATGCTTTTGAAACTCTAGATATTTTTTTGTGGCTTTTCAAAATCTTGTTGCCACAACTGATTACCCTTGTTTCCCTCTTTTTTTTCTCGAGTTTCCAGCCGCCACGTTAACAATGATTCCAAAAACGCACCCCCAAACCCTCCCTAAAACGATAATAACATTTTTAGCATATATTTTTTAATTAATTTTATTATTTAAACTGATGCATTTTAATTACACAAAAATAATAGCACCTATATGAAAAATGATAGAATTTTATATTTTTTGTGATTAATCCAAATCATCAAGTTGATTAAATTAATCATAACAGCATCAGGACTTATCTTTCTTATAAATAAAGTTATACCTTGAAAAGTTGTATTATATTTGGTGGTTTTGAAAAAACAACGTGGAGAGAAACGGCACATTCCAGACCTAACCGTCCGAGAGGTGGTGACGTCATCCCCGGTGGGCAGCGGCTCCGCATCTCGATATATCTTTGTTTGAACCGCTGACGTGGCAGTCGAATAGAGCCAAGTCTGACCATGTCAGAGAGGTCAGGCTGTCTTAAACATGGGCTCGCCAATCAAGACGCACGTTTGCCGACAACTTTTTTATTTTTCCAACCAGAATATATATATATATATATATATATATATTTCAAAATATGCCACATAAGCATGCAAACCTTAAAGAGGAAGCCCAATTTCACGTGATGTGATTTTATAAGATCTCAGTATCTGATATTTTTACAGAATTGTTTAGAATTACTAAAGACTTTCACTTTGTAAGCAAAATCTGCAGCAAACAGAGACTGAAATGGGGTGGACTCACATTCTGCCATTTCAAAAAAAAATGCAGAGGCCAGCCATGGCAGCTAATAATGCCAAATACTTGAATATGCTTGGCGGGGGTAAAAGTACTGGCAAGATCTGCTCTTTTTTTTGTATCAGGGAAAAAAAACCCACCCCTTTTATGTTTATATATAGTGTTGCAAATGCAGGCAGAGTTTATAAAAGGACATGCAGAAGCAGCATTCATGCATTGATGTAACATAAAATTATAATGTCAAGCCTCGTTGGGACTGAGTGCAAATCATAGAAAAACAAAAGAACAGACCAGTAGCCACTAACTCCCCTACAGCAGAGAAGGTTTATCAGAAGAGACAGACAGGGAGAGTTTTTAGAAAAACTAGTTACTTCTGTGAACAGCTTCAAGCCTTCATCATACACCTCAATCATCTGCACGTGTAGGAACAGACAATGACTGTTAGGAGACATTCAGACCCAGAAGAGAATAACAAAGTTGACTCGTTTTCAACTAACCGTTCGGGGATTGGGAGCTCGTCGCGGAGAAATCAGAGGAGGCCATTGGTATGGAAATGGAGAGTTGGGTGGTTGAGAATGACGAGCGGTTGGACCTCTCGTCATCCAAATCTGACCACGAATCCCTCGCCTTGGGCCATTCGTCGAAGAAAGGTCGGAGAGACTGAGCTTCCTGTTTCACGGGCTCAGCAGAACAGAAGTCGCTCCCGAAAAATGAATGCTGTTGCAGTTGCTGCTTGGAGAGCGCAGAAGCAAGCGTTGAGTGTCCGAAGTCTTGCATGGATTGCATTTGGGGATAGTCGCTTTGGAGGAATGAGCCATTTCTAGGCTTTGAAGTTTGGAAGCAGGATACTCCAGATGGCATCAGACTCCATGTGCTGTCAAGGGAGGAATCCATTGTGAGGCTTCTCACAGTCCCGGATGCTTCAGAGAAGAAACTATGTTCATCAACATCCCCTTTCATTCCATGGAGATATCTGTGCGTTCTCGTCAGAGAGGAGGAGGAGATGTTAGAAGTGCATAATCTTGAAAAATAAGTTTCCTAGGATCACAAGATAGTTACAAAGTACAATATATATTTTGGTAATCCAACTCATATACATAGCTCATGATAACTTAAAAGTTTTCCTTCCATGGGATTTGAGCAATCGATTGACATACTTGTTAAATACTTAAATGTATAAAGGTCCACATAAATTTGATGTAAATGAGAATCATAGGAACATGAGATGAAATTAAAGGTTTCATGGTAATCACAAGTTAAGCGGCTCACAAGGAGACCAACATGCAGTGAATCTGCTAAGATTGCTGGTCCGATGTGCCCAAATATCAGAAACCTACAAGAATGTGGGTATCTCATAGTCAAAGTGCAGGGTGGTTTTCAGAGAGAAGATATAAATTTTTGTTTGCAATATTGTCAATAAAGCAAGTCATTTCATTCCATCAAATTCGAGGGATGTTATATCAGAACTGATATAACAGCAAACAAGAGTTTAATGCTAATCTATCATGTACAACTGAATATGGACTACTTTGTCACCGAAGAACTTCATGTGCTCCAGCAAAACAATGTACTGAATCACTGATAGTTATTTAAAAGCAAAATATCTGTTGATCTGTAGCACATTAAAACACTATGAAAGAAAAATTGATTCACTTACAGGAGACATTACAAGATTTATATCAAAAAGTAATTTTCAGAAAATCTTACACTTGGATAGGTAGATTTATAATGAGAAATGGGAAGAGAGAAGGCCCTACCATCTTAAAACATTGGGAAATAATGAAGAGCTTAACTCACAATTGCTTCTGAAATTCTTCATCAATAGCATATTGAATATGATACAGAACATCAAACAGGCATGTAAATCAAGAAGGTGAGTTCACAACCTTTATCAGCATCAATCTAAAAGTCCATCTAGAATTTAGTGAATCCTAATCGGGTTTATGTTCACAGATACAAGCAGAAATACTACCAGAAGAGAAACTACAGACATAGAAAATCTTGCGATCTTCTTATTTCTCACATAGGTCAAGTTAAGGTCAAGTTATTTGAAACTATATATAACGGATTTCAGAAAGGCCTTACTTGCAATCACAGTAAATAATCTAAAAATACATGCACAGTTTTTTGTGTTATATATTGATACTCAACTATATCATTTAGCTGACTGAAGAAGCTACTTATGTTCACAGAGTGACGTACCCATGTACCATCATAAATTAAACAGAGAAACAAAGTTTAGATTTCCAACAAAGTCTCAAATAAGTTGTTCCTTAGTACCTCAAACATAAACACGCCTTAAGTAGAACAGTTCACCTGTAATCTTTGCTACCAATTCCATAGGTACCAGGTGGTTCCATCTGCAGGGAAGACACATTGCTGCTCCCGGAGCCAATTGAGTTCAAAGGCAGGCTATGGAAGCCTCCACCACTACCACCGCAACCACCAGTGGTGGTGGAAGATGAACCAGCAGAGGCAGAGAGGGACGTGAGAGTCGATGAAGACTGAGAGAGGGAGTGGGTTTCCACAGGCTTTCTTGAACGGTTTCGGCCACGATGCATGTGACGCTCACAGTATTTGGAGTCCGGATAAGCATCCTTCGAGCACCTCCACTTCTTACCATCCGTCCTCCTGCACCGCCCTGGCTCCGGGTCCAGTTTCTTCCCATAATACGAGCAATACCCCACTGTTTCAAGTAAATCAATGCATAAATGTGGTGACATATGTGAATCGATTAATACGTACCAAATAGAAAAGCTAGACAGTTTCATTCATATAAATGCCAGCGGAACGGCACGAGTTGGATTGACAAAATGGGATTGCACAAATCAGTGAAAACTTCCAGTAAAAGATCAAAAAACAAAAACAATGGGAAGAGAAGAGTCCCAACATTCATATAAAACCGAAAGAGGGATATGAATGAGCTGAAAAGAATTGTCAAACAACGCAAAAGGCTCTGATTTGCAACAAAATTAAAACAAAGCAGGGCCGCATATAAAGCCCTCATAGAAACTATGGGAAATCAATAGAGAGTTTCTATAAGAACGGATCCTCAACATATCACTAAAAAATAACTAGATAGACAAAATCATAGACAAGAACCCTAAATGACCTAAAGAAACACAATAAAAAAAAAAAACCTGATTTGCACTAAAAACAAAACAAAATAGGATCAATAACATCACCACCCACAACCAAATCTACAAAAATTGAAAAAACAAAAAGATATTTTTTTCCATTTAAGGATTGAAACAAGTCTCCCAAAGCCAATGTCAAGCCATGCCCCAATTAAAAGAAACAGAGAATCCATCGAATATGAAATAATAAATCCCATCAACCAAACTAAACAATAAAAATATGACAAAAATAGAAAACACAAAACCGCAATAGCATCAACGATTCATTAAAACAAAGAACGAGTGAATCTTCACAGAGACTGTACTGGTGGGGTGGTGGAAGAAGCGAGCAGGACAGGCTTCGAAGCTCTTCCTGATGGGGAGGAGGAGGTCGGGAGGGACGGCCATCCCCGCCATCATGTACTTGAATATCAGCGCCTGATGTTCCAGTTCCTTCCACTGCGACGCCGTGAACGGCGGTCTCATCCCACCCCCCGCCGCCATCCCCGCCCCGGCCGACGCCGTCGCGCCGTTCATTGTCTCCTCCCCCTCCAAATCCCCTCCTCAAACTGTCCCGCGGGACAACCAAAAGAGGAACAAAGGGTGCGAAGAGTACAGAAGCAGTGGCGGCTCAGACATAACGGGAACCGCCGAAAATGGCGGTCTCTCCCGAGGAGAAAACGTAGGGTTTCGCCATTTTAGGAAGTGATGGTGAGAGAGAGAGAGAGAGATGCGTGGGAGGGGCTTTTTATAAGGGTCCTTTATTTTATCAGTCGTTTCTGATAAGAGAGAGTTTTGAAGGGATCGATGCGGCTATTAATGGAGTTGTGTGTTCTGTGTTGAGAGAGTTATTTTTATAAGCAAAGTTTAAGCAGTCAATTTTAAAAAAAATATTAATTTATTTCAAGATATTTTTTTAATTTAGATCTGACAATGATTATCATAATAGTGTATTATTTTTGGATACTTTGACCAACTGTGCACGGAGATCTTAACTTCAACATTCCGTTTTTTGTTTTTTTTTTTTTTTTTTTGGAGAAATAGATAGACAAATGCTATTCAAATATATTTATTCAACAATATTTAAAAAGCATACATTGTAAAAATGTAAGAAATGAGAGCAAAATAGAGGAGAAGAGACTATTTTTTCCATTTGATTTGAAAATTCATTATACTATGTTGATTATTATATATTTGAAAACCAGTTTTTAGAAAATGGAATATCGAAAAACAATATCTAAATAAGCCTATAAATAACTATTAAAATCCAAACCAGTCCTTTTATCACTGGAATACCCTTTAAACATGAAAAACCAAGAGCGCCTTTGTCACCTTACTGATAATCAGAAAGCAATACTGTATTTTTCATATAAAAACATATTCAAAAATTCTATTAAAAATTTATTTATGCGTGCATGAAATCTATAAATTTGTTTAATTTAATTAGATTAGATGAATATGTAATACAGATTTCATTTTAATTAAATTTAATTAAGATTTCAATATATACATTAGGCAAATGAATAAATGTTTAAGATAATAAATGATTTTAATAAATTTGTAAGAGATTTACTAATTTTACTTTTTTTATTTTTATAAGTTCTTCATAGAATTATATTGACTTTTGTCAATGAAGATAGTATATTTTTTAAAAAATATTATAATAATCTATCATGCATGATTAGGGTTGATCACATATTTGATTAATTTATGTTATAGCAATGATCAAAATAAATATTACTATTTTAAAAAAACAACCTGAGGATATTTAGGGTCCGTTTGGTTGCGCGTTTGGGTGGATTCCGCTTTTTGAAAAGCTTCCTCAAATGTGCATCGGATTCCGGCGGAATCAAAAGCTGGATTCCTTTTAATTTCGAAATCCGTGAAAATCTTTTTTTGTCGGAATCGATTTTAATTGAAATTTTTCTAAAGAGTTTTTCAAAGTCTGCTTTACTTTTCTTATTTATATATATATATAAAGAGCTATGTTGAGTTTTTGAGAGGCGATATATTTTTCATTATTTTATATCGTCGTTGATAAATCATTACACGTACTCACTTCAAGTTGAATAAATGAGAAATGGGAATTTCAAAAAAAAAAATTGAATAAATGAGAAATGGATATTAATGGAGCTGGGTGTCCCATTGGAAGGAGTTTTTTTTTTTTTTTTTTTATCCATTGATGTTCGTAAAAGAAACCATGCGGCACTAATTTCTAGGAAACTATGGGTCTAAAAAATGTGAGGACATCATAAATTCTAGAATTTATGTTTTATATTTTGTTTTCTAATGGATAAATGAGAAACGGGTGCATGTATATTTATCTGTTACATTATGTCTTTTCTTCTATTTTTAACCCACTCACTTTTCTCAAACACATTCCTTCTTATCCTTATTGTCGTCATCATTAATTGATCTTATATATGTTTTTGGATAAGGATAATGTTAAAAATAGCTTTAAATATAATACAATAAAAATTGTACACATTGTATAATATATGTTTCAATAAAAATTGGTTGTTAAAATTTAAATTAATATATCTAATTTTAAAAATAAAAAAATTTAATGAAATATATATTAAATCTGAAAAATTATATATCTTATTAAATAACTGAGATTTCATTTGAAATATAAAAACTAAAAAACATTATGTAACATCACCCTTCCGACAAAGATGAATAATCCTATTTGTTTTTTTGTGTTTATTTTGTACTTAAATTAATTAAACGGTCTGAAATTTATCACAAGGAATGAGTTTATTAATCACATTTATCCTATATATTTGATGATAAGAATAATTCAATTTGAAAGAACAAAAACAAACATAGTCAGAAGAGTTCGGTTCGGCGTACCCGGTTAGTGGGTCATCAGCAGAGAGGAATTTAAGGTAAAATTATTCGCGGAGCGGTTTAACCCAGCCCTTGATGGTGTCGGAAGGAAAGACAGACACAGTGGAGTCATCAGTGGCTATTTTCGATTGATGTCGCCATTGCTAAGAAGAACAGTTTCCTATTTATATCCGGACCAGTAAACTATTATTTTCATCTAATCTCACCCAAATTCAGGGTTTGGATTCAATCAGACTTGAAAAATGTCAATAACATTAATATTAAGCTGCATAACATAGTGTCATTCTCTGTAGTTTAATTCTTAAGTTATATAATTTGATTAATAGATGGTATAGTTACTAATAATACTAGAACTGGATCCGGCAGCTAACATAACATCGTGGCCGTACATTTATTGGTCCGCAACGCAAAACAGATCTAGATCGGACGGAAGAAGACCACTTGAAATGCATGGCAGCCAACTTGAAAACGATGTGGACCGTCGGATTGGGTGAGGGGGACGCGTATTGAGCGTCGATGGTCCCCCCACGAGGAAGCTTGATCGGTGGAGCGGGAGCAGATGCTCTGCCCTTTTCGAAAGCCCGTCCAATTTCAATCAATTTGGCGGTCGGACTCGTACGTGACACTCAACTCCTCCATTTATTTATTTTTTACATTTCAACATGGAGGGCATGATCCACCGAATTGTCATCTCAACCGTACAAAAAAAATTCAAATTCTTTAGCCAAAAAGATCTAATCGAATATTCATATATCCCATGCTTCATTAGTGGAATAGAGCGGAGATATTTGATTGGATAATTCCAAAATCTGAATATTTGTATCTCATTTGTGATAAAAAATTAATAAAGAATAAGAATGAATACAAGGAGAATAATTTTTCTTCGCTGTTTATTTTTATTAGATAAATTATAATAGCTATGTTTAAATAAATTATGATAAATACTGAAATTGTTTATCAGAACTTATGCATATGTCAATTTAACGTTTTAAAAAATTATTCTCTATCATTCAAAAATTTTATTGCCTCTAATAGTTTCACATATACATTCTAAAAATTGTTACATTTATCAAATCAAATCTTATTATTGATTTTTAATAAAAATTACTAAAAATACAAATAAATAGAAAATGATTTATTTTTTATTTATACATGTTTTTCTTCAGGTCATAGCTAGGCTACTGTTTTATATTGAGTTCACCGGATCAACGGTTCAGATTAGATAGACTTTGAGTTTCCGTTGGGATGTCCAGTCCAGAGAGACTTCGGGTGCCCCGTTTGGTTCCGCGTTGGGCGATTCCGCTTTTTCAAAAAGCTGATTCCACCCAGGAATCTGCGATTGCAAACGGGTCTGATTCTGCAGGAATCAAAAGCTGGATTCCTTTTATTTTCTCTCGAAATCCGTTTTTAAAATCGTAAAAAGAACGATTTTGGTCGGAATCGCTATTTGCCTTTGAATTGAAAAGCAACCGCTGGGTTTTCTACCAAACTGCGATTAAATTCCTTTCAAAACTTGTTTGGTTGCACGATTGCAAACACAGCTTCCAAAAAAATCAAAGTCTAAAATCGTAATCTTAAAAAGCAGCTTTATTCCAAAATCTACTTTTCAATCTGTGTTTCCAAACGGAGCATTCGTACCGTCCTTAACATGCTTTTCTTTTCTTTTTTTGTGTTGTTTGTTCTGCCTTTCCAGCTGTGACTTTAGAACAGTAACGAACGGTTCTGATCCAATTGAGACAGCCACGTTGAGAGAGGAAAAAAAAATCAACGGCTTTCACTGGCGTAAGCCATGCCTGGTACGGACGAAGCAGTAATTTCAACGATTGATGATACGATTTTCCGTTGGAGGGTACGTCATCAGTTTTCGACGGTCTGATCGACAGTTGTCTAATCAGGTGGAACTTTGAGGGGGGGATAAAGTGAGTGTGACATAAAGCGAGATGGAGGAGGAGTGGTGGCACTGTAAAAGGTGTGGGAAAACGGGAACAACTTATAATTGAGGTTGAGTCTAATCAGGACATCGTATCATGAAGCCCGGTTCACGTGATAAAAGTGCGATGAGACTTGAGAGTGTGTGATTGCGATCGCGCTAGCTGTTCATCACTCGTTTATTGTCCCCCCTTATTTGTCCGGCTGGCCCCCCACCTTCAATTAGTGATGCAAAGAGTGCTGTTTTACTGCTTCTTCTGCAACCTCAAACGTGAATTGAGTTTTATCACTATGGTAAAAAATAAAATTAAATAATAATAATAATAATATTAATATTAATGTATTTTGATATATATTTTATTTTTTATGATAACTTGTACTTTAATAAAAAGTATGCGATCTTTTAAAAAAAAAAACTAATGTGGCTTAGAACTGAGGCTACTATAAATGATTTTTTTTTGGCATATATACCTCTAAACACCTTTTAAGGTCCCTTTGGATATGAGTTTAATTAGATTTTGCGTTTAAAAAGCTAAAGATTTTAAAACTCAGATCCAAACACATTTTCAGTTTTTAATTTTTCAAACCACAATATTCTTTTTATGTCAAAAAATTTTGCGATTGAAAATTTAATAAAATATAATTTTTCAAAAACTGAATTTGAAATATAAGATTTTAATAATCTCATATTGTCACCCATTTGAAATTTTAAAATCCATCAAAATCCCTCGAATGGTTCAAAAAATTGCGTTCATGCACAATTTAATCCTTTTGATTGGTATTGTTGAAAATAACAAATCAGCAATGATATTTTGTCAAAATGTGATTTTTAGGGGTATATATATATATGTAAAAAACCATTAAAAATATTGAGATAGAATGGAAATGAATATGATATTATCCAATTTTTATGTATATACTTATAGATTTTTTGTTTCATTTTTATCCCAATACAAAACCATAATAAACAATAAAAAAAATGATCATGTGACATGATCAATAGCATTCATTTTATGTATTTTTTAAAATTGTTATTTTATTTAATGTGACGAAGAAAGAGGAAAGGAATATGAATTGAAGAAAGTTGAAACAAGAAATGATCGAGCATCGTTATATCCAATCAGTTTGTGTCATATCTCAATCAGGGGTGAGACATGTGTTCTTTTACATGTCAAGCATATAATTTTTTTTTTATAACGAAGGGGTTTTCTGTGACTGATCTTACGGTTAAGTTAGTAAACTTCATTCGCCTGTTATTTTACATACCAAGAATATCATTTTTTATGAAATTTTTAGATATGTGTTAGTCTCTAATTAGAATTTTAATTTGATAAAATTGATGCGCCCCATTTTAACTTGTTCTCAATCATGTCTTTTCATACACTTCTTCCTTGCTACATTCTTATCACAGATATGGGTCCCGTTTCGGATGACTTTGAAACCGAGTTTGCATCAACTTTTAACATGCAAATGTTATAAAAAAAAGGGCTTTGGAAAACTTCAAAGAGATGTTAGGTTTCGAAACCTTTTTTGAGCCTAGAAGATATAGTACACGAGTGGCATGTAAAAAAAAAATGGGCCAGCCCAGTATACTATTCCTCCTGAATAAAGAGAAGACCATCGAATGTTGGGCCCACAAACAAATGTGGGCCCATGCAAATCGTGTCTTACTCTGTCAGGACAACTGTCATCTGGATGGCGATGGTCGGCTCTCGCACGGATATAGCTTTGCTTTCTCAGATTTTTTTCACACTGAGCTCATACATGCCTCATCTAGGGCTTCGAATAAATCGGGATAATATCGAATCTGAATCTTAAAATTAAGAGGAAATATGAATCACAAAATTAAATGATACATGAATATCATACAATTCCTAGAATTAAGTTATTATAAGTTCTTAAACTCAAAAAATTATGTGGGTTCCCCTTCAAATCAACTGTTATCCTCTTTTATAAATTTAATTGTGAAATCATATGTATCATTTTTCATATTTTATAAATTTTTATCCACACTCTTTATTGACATTTTATTTAAACAACAAAAAATTTATTATTATTTTTCATAAGAATAATTTAATTAATACACAGTTAACAAAAAATTATTTTATCCTTATTTCTATTAGAATAGATATAAACCTCAAAACAACTTAATTCTCAATTCAAACGGGGCTTGTGTTTAAAATAAAACTGTATTTAAAATTCACTATTGTGTTTATTTTATGATATTCTAATGAATTTTTATGTTTATTCTTAGATATCCCATTAAAAAAAAATTCACAAAATCTGCCAGATTTGGATTTCTAGAAAGATGAAATTTTCTTATGAACCAGAGTTATTAAATTGATCCTTAGTCTAATATTTTTGTTATTTGTAGTTGTCATCTCATTAATATTATATATAAATCATCAAACATAATATATATTTAACTAAACTATCATAAATTGTTATAAAAAGGTAACAATATGTATTTAATTCATGTAAATAAAATAATATATTTAATTAAATTATACATAAAAAAATTAATATATGCGTGAACTGCAAACGGGGATAACATCAAAGTGAGTATATTGGCATAACAAAATATCCCTATATTAAACAAAGATGCATATGCGAATATGAATCCAAAACAATACAAATATCAAAGTTAGTATCCAACCAATTTTAGCATTCATACACAATATTCATATTAATACGAATATAAAAGTTCATAGTCATCTGTTATTACGTGAGATGTACTCAAATTCCATGTATGGTCATTATGCCACTTCAGGGGCTTTTAGGAATTTTTCACATGGAAAATGTTACATTCAATTTCTTTTCCAAGTTCTTATTTTCAATTTACATCCATTTTATTGTTTATAGATATACACATATACATATATAGAATGTGGGAACACCTCACGTGATAATCGGATGAATATATACATATACATATAGAAAATGTGTAAAAAAAAATAATGAGATATAAATCTTGTTTCTTTGAGTGCATGTATATCTCGTTACTCAGAGTGCATGTGGCTGATGGAAAGTCAATTACAATCAATGTCCCATAAAAAATAAAAAATTAACAAGTTAAAATCCTATCAAAATATTCTCCCTGGAAGCCTATGACCATCAATACCCTACAAAAAAGATTAAATTCTACATTCATTCCCTTTGAAGGGTATTTATACACAATTTAAATTTTTTATATTTTACAATAATATCCCATAAGAGGGTATTTATGCACATTTTAAACCATTTTGAGGCATATTGCTGGAAATAATATTTTACCAGGAGTATTTTGACAATATGAGATTATGTCAGGGGTATATATGTAAAAAAACCTTAATATTTTAACAATGTAATTTACTTTTGAGAAATTAAGTCTGGGTCCTCTTAGGGACCTTTTACTTATTTTTAGGTCATTAAAACATTTACATTTATTTTAAGATCCCTAGGTTGGTTGGAGTATTATTCTAAGTTCTTCCATCCAATAATGTGTTATCTTTTACCATTTTTTTACTTTTGCCTCTACCGACATCTTTTATTTGTGTCCCCCTCTTTTCTCCTATCCACAGGATGGCAACCCCTCCTCCTCCATGTGCAACCTCCCACCACCCCTTCCTCTCGTTACCCCCTCCTTCCGATGACTATCTCCCTCTTGCTACTCCCTTTCTATTGTCTTAATAATATAACCAGCACTATTAATAATGTACATAGTCGGTAAAGGTGGGGAGTAAAAATAAAAATATTAACGATGGATTAAACGGACATTACTCAAAATAACTGAAAATAATAGACAATGAGGTTTGAGGATCGAAAAATAAGTCTAAATGTTATAATCCTAGAGGACCCAAAAATGATTCAAAGATTCTTCAGAATACCGAGAATTAATTTTCCCATTTTTTAGGGGTACACATGTAAAAAACCCTATAATTAATATAAGCCAAAGTCACATGCTTTAGGGATCCTAATAATGGACACATCTGTGTTTTTTTTATTCAAGAGGAATGAAAAAACAAAAGGTTTTTTCAGTTTTAAGTCTATAAATATAGCTATTTAGTGATTAATCCATCTCTTCTTATTATTTCTTTTTTAGTCCCCTACTCCAACCTACTATTTCGTTTTTAACCCTATGCTAAACGTCCGTCCATATACCATTAAGAGAGTTTTATATTTAAGTCCATATAAACTATTTATTTAGCGTTCAATCTCTCTCTCTTTCATATTTCATTTTAAGAATAAATTATTAGATATTATTATATATTAAAAATTCAATATAATCCCTTTAAATGGTTGGTTACTTCAAGGATTGGGGGCGTCTTTGTGTTGGGACATCATCCATTTCTTTTGTGGGGAGTCGTCGAGCTATTATAGTTTAGGTCCTGGGTTGGGGGTCCTGTTATGTAGAGTTCTCCTCTACTGAGGACTATTTTCTTTTGGCTTACTTTTATGTTCTCTATTCTCCATTGGGCTCTCTTCTTCTTATCTAATATGAAAGTGATGGCCTACCGTTTTAATAATAAATAAATAAAATATAATCCCTTTAAATAACCAAAATGCTATTCATAAAAAATACCCCACTATATATGTTTCTTTTTTAATGTGTTAAGAATAAATATTATATATTATTAAATTAACCACATACTAGGTAGAGGGTGATATGAATTAGACCCATAGGGTTATATGGATATTCAGAAAAGTAAATGATCGATATGTATATTCACGTTCTTTCGGGGGCTATATAAATATATATTTTTAGAGTAACATTAAGTAATGAAATATTTCAAGAATATTCTTCATAAATTGATGACAATTTAACTCAGAATATTTTTTTGCTTAACCATATAAATTTTTAGAATATACATGGTTTTTTAGAAAAAAAAGGGGGATATGGATATTAGCGAAACTTTCTGGGGGCTTTATGCATGTTTCCCAAAAAAAAATTAAACAAACTACGGTCTCGGGTCACACTCCATTAAAACCGGGATGTCCTGTTTGACGAATAAAAGGAAACCCATTTCAGTAGAAGCTCTGCTTGGGAGAGCTCAATAGAGAGAAAGAGAGAGAGAGAGAGAGAGATACAGATCGATCGTTTGCTTTCTTGTCGCTCGATCCATTCGATCGCCATGAGCCTCTTCGGTCTGGGCAGGTGCTCTGCTCTCTCCCCATCCCCGATTTTGTATGAATCGCATCGGTTTAATTGAAGTGTTTTTTTTTTTTGTGTTTGTTGAACTATTCTAACGTGAATTCTTTAGTCGATCTGAACATAGATCGTGAACTTGCTTTACTTTCGATGTCATATCGCTTAGCTTCCGTGCTGGTTTTTTTCCCGAATTTTGTTTAATCTTGTTTTGATCTGGATCTGCATAGCTTATAAAAGATGGTTTTGAAGGATATGTTTTTCAATTCGGACAGAATTTCGAGGAATTCGGGGGGTTGGGGAGGGTTTTGTTTCTATTTGTGGATCAATTTTAGGGAGAATATTATTGAGTGGATAATAGTTGATTGGACAAAGTTTCTAGAATATGTTTGATTTAGGGAGTGAGAGAATGAATCAATTTCTCATTAGAAGTCAACCCCAAATATGTAATACAAAGAAGAAAAGAGTATAAAGTATAAACTTCCCTTAAACAAGGAAAAAAATCAAAATATCCTAAGATGCGTACAATATCTTTAACACCCCCTCAAGCTCAATACGAATCACACACCGAGAATTTGCTCAAAAAAATGCATTCCACTGGAGTGTGTGTGACTTTTATGAAAAAGTCAAACAACTGAAGAGAAAATGAAATATAAGGTAGTGACAATGTGCCTGCAAGAAAATTATTTTGGGGATTGAGAGAAGCCAAAATCCCTTTTATTGCAATTTTTTTTAATATCTCTGCGTTCAATGTCATCGAAGCTAACCTCGGTGCTTCTGTTCTCTTTTTTTTTCATTCTGTTTTTGTTTTCTGTTAATTGTCCACTGCAGTAACTATTTGATAATGTCTTCTAGTCAATCGTCTTCTTGTTATCATTTACATGCTTGAAATATATCATAATTGATTTTTGAATAGGAACCAGAAGACATTTCGCCCAAAAAAGAGTGCTCCATCAGGGAGTAAGGTATGATTTTCCAACTCTTATGCATATTGAGAATTGGTCTGGTGTTTTACTTGATATTAAGAATTAATGAAATGCTGCATGTATTTGTAGAAAAAACCAAGAAAGTTTTGGAAACAGCAATGAGATTTTTATAGAATTTGGAAAAATAATAATAGCATTGGATTAAAGATTTGAATCTTCAACTTGACTGCACCTGAAATAATTGGTTAGATGGATTGGGTGATGGGAACTCATTGACATTTCTATGAGAATTAGGTTTTTGGGAGGTCCGTGGCAGAGAATAGCCCAAGGGTTATTGCTCCCACCAAATCCTAGATACGATTCCAAAGACTAGACCTGATGGAACTATTAAACTGCCTAGTGCCTTCTAATTGGTCATAAGTGGTTGGTGAGGAGTGTCAGACCCACTGACCCGGCCCATGCAGATGACATGCATGTGTACCACAACCTCCCGCTGCTTCACCCTTACCAGGAGGCTATCAGCCAGTTATGTCTATCCCGATAACCTTGGGAAAGTCAGTAGTTAGTGATATTCTTTAGAGCTGTACTTTTTGTTAATGAGTTGATTCCTGGTTTGTCGCTTTTAAACTTTTGCATTTGAATTTTTATTGCTGAGATGGGCTTGCTATAAAAGACTATAGCAGGTCATAAAATGGAAAAGCAATTGATCTCTTGTGAAAGTAAATATACCATGCATTTATTGTTATTGATTTTTCTAAAACAGATTATTTTTTGGTCATTTGCAGGGTGCCCAGCTGCGAAGGCACATTGATGCCACCCTTGGTAGTGGGAACCTCAGAGAAGCTGTAAGGCTTCCACCTGGGGAGGACTTAAATGAATGGCTTGCTGTCAATAGTAAGTTGTTTTTATCATTCCTTAATTTGATTCAACTTGGCTATGTTAAAATTATTAATATATTTTGATGGGTAGGTGTGCAGAAACACCACAGCTTAATCAAAGAAAATGAATACTATATAGTAAGGGGATGAAAGCCAAAACAACCAGGATGAACAAGAAATTAAACTTGATCTCATCTCTTTTTAAGAGAGATAATTGTCTAGTCTTTAATTTTATTGACAAATGCTATTGTTTCTCTATTGCAACCGAATAAGATGTTTCAGCCTGGTGGCAGCCAGTATATACTTGTACATATCTATAATTTTTCATGTCTGCATGTAGGTTCTAGATGTTGTGGTAATTAATTACCTAAAATAACACAATATTTTTCAGAGTAAAGGTGTTCGAATTCAAGCTTACCCACTGTTCTTTATTTTCAGCTGTGGATTTTTTCAATCAGGTGAATATGCTCTATGCCACTCTTACAGAATTCTGTACACCTGAGAGCTGTCCCACTATGACTGCTGGACCCAAGTATGGTTGGCCAAGTTTATTTTTATGGTTATTTTCTGTATCAAAATTGGTTGAGTAGATATTGTCTTATAATCAGTCCTACATGCTCGAATGACTTATACTATGAAATTAGTGTTTTATAAATTTATTTTTTAAAGGCCAATCTTTTTGGTCTTTTTATTGGACCCAAATTATAAAGTTGTTATGCTGTGTTCGAATGTTAATGGGTATGACATTCATTTGCCTTCCTCCTCAACTGTCATTTAGTGGTAGCAATAATAATAATAATAGTAAATTATCATTTGTACTATCACCAGCAAGGAACATTTATTCCGTGTTTCCATAAATGAATATAGAATGTAGGCTTGTTTGATATGTGTGAGAGGGAGAGGGGGAGGGAGGGAGAAAGGGGGAAGGAGGGGGGGGGGGAGTCTATTTTTGTGTGAAAACAGTGGGTTTGACATTTCTTATGTAAGCCTCAAACTCCTCAATGAGCTCACATTTTTTTGTGTGAACAGTTTTGCTATTTGGAAATATATATATATTGTAGTTATCTTTACTCTTCGAAAAGTATCCATGAAATGGATCTACACATGCTCAATCAACTTTTCTGGCACCTGCATAGAATTGATATCTCCCTTATGTGGATATAATTTTTCAGGTATGAATATAGATGGGCTGATGGGGTACAAATAAAGAAACCCATTGAAGTTTCTGCGCCAAAATATGTTGAGTATTTGATGGATTGGATTGAGAAGCTTATCGATGATGAATCCATATTTCCTGAAAAGCTTGGTATAGTTCGATTACATTTTAAAGGACTTGATTCCCCATCCTCTTGCATTTATTTGTTTACTAATTGTCTAATCTCATCTTGTAGGGGCACCATTTCCTCCAAATTTCAGAGATGTCGTGAAGACAATTTTCAAACGTTTATTCCGTGTTTATGCCCATATATACCATTGGCACTTTCAGAAAATCGTGAGTCTAAAGGAAGAGGCTCATCTTAACACCTGCTTCAAGCATTTCATCCTGTTCACTTGTGTAAGTTTTTTACCTTGTCCAATCGACTTTATTCCATTTTCTTGACCATGTGAATAAAAAAACTTGATTATTTATTAATGTGCCAAGGTTAGACTTATATATTTCTTCTTGCAGGAATTTGGTCTGATTGACAAAAAGGAGCTTGCACCATTACAAGAGCTTATAGATTCCATTATCATTCCATACTAAAACCAATAAGTACAGCTGAAGAATCGTCAAGAAGATACGGAGGTCACATTACCGATTCACTCATTATTGCCTTCATCACAGAAAAAAAACTGTGTATTATAAGTGACTTCTGTATCAAAATAAGCCACTGATGCTTAATACTTGATAAGCTCTGCTTTTGACTGTAATTGTGATTCGCTTGACCTTTTTACCTGCTTTTGGAGTGAGGAAGATTACAGGAACTTGTTAAGTTGCAGAGAAGATTGTTGGTAAATGTTTGATGCTAAATGAATTTCAAGAAATACAATAAGTGTGAGTATTAATATTTTTGGTAATGTGTTAAATTTCTTTGTTTCCTTTATTCGTTTCCCTTTTCTTGAGCATCCAAAGCAAGTTTTCTGTGAAGAACACAATGGGAAACTATTTTTGGATTTGCAAAGAGTTCTTTTGAATCTTTTGTTTCCCAGAATTTGTAACACTTGGTCATTCTTGAAGTAACTTTTGCAATCTTAACACGTTTTATATTTTTAAAGAAATATATATTTGTCTGATGAAGTTTTTTTTTTTTTGTGGAGGTTGTGTTAGGAGTGCTGCACATCCAATATGGAGATTTTTTTTGACGAACTAAACATTATCATAATCAAGTAGTACATCCGATGGTTTGATTTATATGTTGATTAATATTAAGCTGATGTGCACGGATGGTGACTATGGAACCAAAACAACTTTCACCCAATTTTTTTTTTAAAGAAAAGATTTCCAACTAAGCAGCATAGCATCACATCATAATTTTATTCATATGGAAAAATGAAGGTGTTTTATGACAGATGAAGGCATGAAAATAATGTATATGCATGCATTATTAATCATAAGTGTTTAAACTGTTTCAACTTCATCTCCTTTTTTTCAGAAAAGACAGAATACACCTCTACGAGGAATCTTATCTAATTTTGTTAAATATTCACTTAAATCGCGAATATTTAAACTGAAATTGAATGCTATCTACAAAAGTGGATATATTTTGTTGGAGGAGGTCAAATTAAAGATATCAATATTTTGTTGAAGAAGGTCAAATTAAAGATATTATATTATTTTTGTTATCACGAACATCTTCGTCATCAATAGCCAGTGGTCTTGTGTATGCATTCCTCTATTTTCAACTCTCAAATATGTAAACAAGCCCCTCCTCCTATTTACACCTACACCTTAAACTCTACTTTTTTTTGAGAGAATGTGGACAATATTAATTTGCACTGAAGATTAGAACAGAGTCCAAAATGAGGGAGATTAGAAAGTAAAAAAACACACAAACAGAAAAAAAAACAAAGCCGAAAGAGAGAAGAAACCCCAGCCGAATTGGAGCTTAGTAGAAAAAGCTCAACTCCGTGGTGCTCAGTCGAATATGTGATGCCCCAACAAGCCCGTGCCCCCATACCTTGATGCAATGAGCGCTGATACACGCAGTCTGTTTTATAACCTATTTTGCAACTTCATACTGTACTATCATAATGTACTACAATATATACTACAGTATAACGTAGCATATACTACACTATCATAATGTATGATCTAAATTTTATTTTTTTTATCAAAAAAAATGCATTAATATATCTTATTATATATTTCATTTTATATTACAACATGCACTTCAAAATGTATGTGTATGATTTTTTTAAAAAATATATAAAAATAGAATAAACTGCAATCGGGGCTATGCTGTTATAAACATATAAAAAAATGCTGCTCAGACACCTTTTTACAACAAAAAAAATTAACCAAAGGCTAGTCTTTTCACAAACACCACATCCTCCCCTTCATGGCCGTCCTCGCACGAGGCAAATGTAAGTTCTAAATTTAGTTATGAAGACAAGAGAAAATGTAAATCAATAAGCCCCATTTGGTTTGAGATTAGAGCTAAAATTAATCTGAATAATGAGAATATGTATATCAAAATTAACTAGTATAAAATGCTATATAGATTCTAACAAATCTCTATGATTAAGCTATTTCTCTTATAAATCAACTGTCATCATTTTTTCGCACTTTATAAATCTTTATTCACATCTTATTCACATTTTATCCGAACAACAAAAAAATTATTATTACATTTCTTAACGAGAATAATTAATAACACAAAAAATTATTTTATCTTTATTTATATTAGAATAATCATAAATCTCATAATAATTTAATTCTCTATCCAAAGAGGGGCTAAGGATTTTGTGATTATTGCTTTTCAAGATGGATCCTCATATGTATCCTTCCATCAAATGCCAAAGAACCATGGTGCTCTTAGAAATCCATTGGTGTACAGAGTTGAACATAATTCATAAAATATAAACAATAATTGATGTTCAGACTCGCTCATGTCCACCAACAATACCAAACACTAACTCTTGAAATCAATTGGTACATATAATCAAACAATAAGTAGCAAGCAAAAAAAACTGATTCACATTTACTAACCTCCCAGAAACACTTGTTTTTAAATAAATATTTATTTCTGGTATAAAAGATAGTATAATCCACTGCAACAGCTGAATTTCAATTTCCATCCCCTCGTACAAATATTTGGGGGAGGGGGGGGGGGGGGGTCACCTCCTGCAAGAGAGTTTCTCAATTACGTGTGGGAAATACAACCAAAAAGCACAAAACTTCAAGCAAAAGCCAAGTGATCCAAATTTAAGAAAGGACAATGATCCCTGCATTCACTTTTGCAGTCCAAGATGTTTTTTTTTTGAAGGTACATATACCTGTCTAATGAAGTATATACCTTCACAAAAAATGTTTTTTTGAAGGCTTTAGGCTCAGCAGCCCTTTAACTTAGGCTGAATCAGTTAGGATGATGTTATATGGACAGGATTAATAGCATTGCAAGGGTAAAAATCTTGGATGATTTCCAGTGTGGGACTTTTGTTATCAACACATCATGTTGATGTTGTCTTTTAAATAAGTGCTCAGCACAAAAGAAGAACTTGAATTATGGTGAGAAGAAATTCTAATGATGCAGAAAAAAGGGAAAAATGATCTGCAAACAACTTGAATGAAAGGGAAATCCACTCACATTTTGCCTGAACACGGGGGCATTTTTTATGAGACTTCCAACTTTGGCTTCTTCAGCACCTCACTCTTTGAGATATTAGCTATATACTGATCCACAGATTTCTGATTCACTTCAAATATAAATGCCATGCCCCTCATCTGAAATGCAAATGAACAAGCTAATAAATTTATAGAGAGTAATGTCATCATGATAACAGTGCAAATGTAGGATATATCCTGTATTATGTGATTGTGCCTAGGTGTATGAAGCTTAATAAACTTTAACAATGACAAGTTCTTAGAGAAGGATCATAAAAGCCATTCAACAGTTTGAGTCAAATATATAGAAGTTCCTAGATTATCATGTGGCCCTATGTGGTAGCATCCTGGAAAAGAGAGAGAAGTTAAGAATAAAAACTCAGTCACCTCAATCAAACAGCCTGGAATAAGATTCAAATGCTGCTTCGCCATTACTTCCTTGCCGTTAACAAATATTGAGTGCCTTCCGACATTTTTTATAAAAAATGATCCATCTTCAGTCATTTTTATAGTTGCCTGGGTAAATGAGCAAACACAGGTTGTTGACAAGAAAAAGCTGAGGAATAGAAAATGCAGATAATTATAAAAGTTGAAAAGGATTATAGAGAAGGAAGTTAGAAAGAGCTGAGGAATAGAAAATGCAGATAATTATAAAAGTTGAAAAGGATTATAGAGATGGAAGTTAGAAAGAGCTGAGGAATAGAAAATGCAGATAATTATAAAAGTTGAAAAGGATTATAGAGATGGAAATTAAAAAGATTTATACGAATGTTGGAATGCCACATGAAAGGAGATAAGAAAGATTTAACCAGAAAAGTTTTATGCAAGGTAAGTGCACAGTTTTCACACAAGATGCACATGCCTATAAATGTGCATTATCAACAAGGCTTAAATTGAATATTTAAAACAACACTAATTCCAATTGATTCTGTATAAAGGTTCATCAATAGTGAACTCTTTGGTACAATTAATTTTTGTTCATTGGTTGTGGTCATTTGCATTTATGCATGCTTAAAGGAAGAATTCCTAGTGATTTTATGCAATTAGTTTGCTCGCTTGGCAGAAGAACAAACTACATATGTATGTGAATCAAGCAATCAACTACACATAGTAAAACTGAAATTTCTTAGTAGGTATCTAGTCTAGACTTATACATTTATACACATCTCTTGAAAATACGCCACCAAAATCTGAATCATCAGGCACTTTTACAGCTGAACTATATATTTCAGCAATTCAACAATCAGCATATATAGGTTTTCATAGCCATCAGCATCAACATTCGAAATACTGTTTTCCTAGAAAGAGATACCATTATATTAAAATTAATTACACTTAATTTCCAAACAGCTTCAAAAGTCACAGCACAATGTTTCTTATAAAAATGTTGTTTTCATCAGATCAAGAATTTACAATTTACAAAATAGCAAAGAATTAGTTACCTGACGACGAGATATTTTATTAGCACGGCCTTCTCTTCCCAAGTCAATGTCAACATGTATATCTTCTGCCCCTCTCCCAAGTGAGACCTAAATTACAAATAAATTCTTCATTCTGATGGAATTATAATAATTAATGTATAAATTCTTAACTTATTTAATTAAATGCAAATGCAACTCCCAGCACATTAAAACTATGCTATTATTTATATAAGTTAAATAGCGTTGAGCTTGCATTAGATATAGAGATCCCCAATGTTCTGATACGTACATCAGTCTGCAAAAAGAATCTTCAGAGACCCAGCAAAAGACTTCGATGTTCCAACTACTTTAATTCAACCTCCAACTTAGTGAACTGAGAGTAATTTAGTTTGCCTAATATGTACAATTATATGTCAAATCCACATGCTACGCTTCAAGATAACAAATTTCAAACATATAATGAGAGACGAGAGCTAAAACCTAGGGAGTGGAGACATTCATATATTATTATGTTTGAAACAGGCAGATGCGGTCCAAATAGGAACAATTATAAGACCTAAAATCTATCAGTGAATGCAATAATAACTTAATATGCCAATCACAAAAAAATTCACAACTCAAAACGATTGTGCTGCAATTGATCCCTACCTATCATCTAACGAGGATGATTACCTGAATGTTCTCTAAACTTACATCATGTAATAACATAACCATGAACTTTAACCGGTCAGATATGCATCTTAATTAATTCAAAGGATCCTACACAGGCTTGCCTTTGTGACAAATCATTAAAATCTGTAAAGTATATATTATCCGACCTAGATTTACATGAATGCTTTTACACATTTAGCTGCAAGCAACCTTCTCAACGTTCTATTTCATTAATAAAAATTCCATATTAAAATCACAGTCCTGCTAACAAGGTCGGATAAAGGGAGGTCAGGGGATCAAAACCCAAGAACCCAAAAAAAAACGGTGAGACAAAAGGAATCCACAGGTGCATTTTTCATGAACTTATATACCTCTGAATCCAAAATTGCTAGAAAAATGGCGTACAACCCTGCAGAAAATACTTTAAAATGCAAATCACTTCTCAGTCAAGTTGCTTCACTGGGCATCTCAGCCAAAGGTTCGAATATTTTAGGGCGTGTTTGTGCACAAATTGGAAGGGAAAAATGAAAGAAAGAGAATTTTGGTCAAAGGAAAAGTGGGTGAAAGTAAAATATTTTCTCTTTAATCAATTTTCATGGTGTGTGCATGTAGTGGAAAGTGGTAAAATAATTTTCCATCGCTCTCAAATTCTCCCCTATGGGGAAGAGAAAAAAAATTCTCATCTTTCCTTATAAGACAAAATAAGAGAGGGAAAGTGATGAAAATTTTTTTCTTTATCTTATTTGAAAATTTTTTACTTTCCTTCACTTTCTATCATGCACAAACACACCCTTAGGAATTTATCAAAAGGAAACCAAAAGGCAGAGTTCTTTGAAAATTAATGAAATTTTCTTTTGAACCAACTCTGCAAGCCACAAAAGTTGAATGCATAATAATTAATTACAATGAACAGAAACATTGGAGGAATAGAGTTTCCTAGGCATGACAGCAGAAGAAAGATAGTATATTCTACACTCTTCAAACATAAGCATCTGAAACACAAGTCGATTAGTAAGTCACTACTTCTGACAAACTATCTTATGATTACCTCAGGTTTCCTGATATAATGTTTCAGACGACGGCCATATAGGACTGCAAAAGCTCCATGAGATGAAATAGCCCTCTGCATATAAGCACGTGCACCCTGCTCTAGTCTTATGATGGCCTTCTTTGTATCATTTTTTTGGTAATTGGAAACTATAAATCAGAAGAAAAAAAACCATCAAACAGTAAATACAACGCACTATGTGATTGGAACTCAGTTATACATCTGATTGCAATGGGGCATTTGGTATGCACAAGGTTTAGGTCAACAATTATGCAGAATTGATAATAAACTGATGGAAATTTCAATAAATAGATAGCATACCAAAACCTGTTCAAGTAAACTGTCAATCAGATGTAAAATAACAAGCAATTACATATAGAACAGATCCACCAAAGAAACCTAATATATGAGAGCTTGACATGATCAAATTTCAAAATTAATCATATCACACACCTTCCTTGCTAAGAGATGATTCCTGATCATCTATACCCAGATCCATATCAAGTATCTGCAAGCAGGTATAGTAAACGAAATGGTTCTATTAGTTTTTAGAGGTGGCATGTATCAGCTAGAGTCTCTCAAAAATAAAATGTATCTGCTAGAGAAAAATGCAATCTCTCCATGGACTCTTAATTATATTAACCCAAAAGAAAGTTGTCACTTACCAAGGCCTCAATATCAGAGAAATAAGGCACTTCCCCATCACAGGCTGGAACTTCTTGTTCTTGATCAAAATTTGGCATGAGCATCCCTGCATCTAGAGATGCCTGTTCTGCATGTGATGATGCACACTTTTGCACATCAAGGGCCATACTTGCTCCACAGCCACCAAGTACATCTACAGATCCAGTTATAGCATGCTCAGTTCCTTTAACTGCCTTGTTCAGCCAACCAGTTGAACTGGTTAAATTACGCACATCAAATCCAAGTTTTGCTTTTCCTGACACATTAATCAGAGAAGGTTGCAGAGCTGCAGATGTTAAAGAAGGTGAATTTGTGTCCCTCCCAGCATTACTCAATTGTCTTGAGACTACAGCTACAGAGTAGTTCTCTGATAACACATTTCTAAACCTTTTACCATCAGTATAGATCGAATCTGTTTCTGGTTGCTTTCCTGTATTTGGTGAAGATGCAGGATGGTTCACATGTGTTTCATGTTTTACCTTGTGCACATCAAATCCTTCCCTGGCCTTCAGACTGTCCGGATAACCCTTGGTTGAGAAGGAAGCCATGCCTGAAGTCTCCATCATATTATTATGTACTTCAGAGGAAGCAACCTGTTGAGGCTCCTCAGAGGTAAAAAAAACATCATCATTGCACGGAACATCTCTGTCCTCCGTGTTCAGTACACAAATCATAAGGTCTTTGCAAGGTTGAGCAGAATAAGAAATTTGTACAGAAGTCTCTGGCAAATCAATCTTTGGATCAGTCACTTTACAACACACTTCTACAGTGACAGCGTGTGACCCACTTCCAACAGATGCACCATCAGAAATAAGGTGTGAATCTACAGGTGCAAATGCTTCAGGCCCACCTGAGTCTGGCATATTTACTCTATGCTCATCAATAGGAGAATTCAACAGGATGGAGTTTAAACCATCGAGGTTCAAGTCTTTTCCTTCAACATCCATGTAAAAAAGCTCATCACTAAAGTCCAGAGGAGAATTTGAAAGTTCTCCACAGAAAGACATTGGATTATCCAATCCGTCTGCACACATTCCATCATTTAATCTAGGATCTGAACGAGTAACATCAAAACCTGGTGAATTTACTTTTTCCAACTTTGGCATACTTGTTGAAATATCCTCCATTGTTCTCCATATAGGCATCACAGGAGGTTCTGATGAATAATCTAGCTGATGGAATGAGACTCCACCATCCAAGGCCATCGAGCTTGGATCCTGATGACCTCCAAAACCGGAACAAAGGCCATGATGTTTATCATTTACTGAATCAAAAATATTAAGTGGTTTCAAATTCAAATCCTCACTGTCAAAGAGGTCGTTCACTGGTAATGTATGTGCTGACCCTACTCCTGTAACCCCCAGGCAATTTCCAAACGAATCCATATTTTCTCCAAGGATCCTGGGAAAATTGTCATGTACATCTCCATGCTGGAAGGAATTCCTCAAACCATTTCCAACAGACTTGTCAATAGGGATGGAGGAAGCATTCTCCGCAATGCCATATAAACTATCATGATCCAGTATCCCATCTGGAATTTCAACTTTCTGTGTACCCACACACAGACTATGGAATGAGTTGTGTGGGGCAACAGAAGCAGAAGCCACAGTACCAGCCCTACGCATCATTGGGAAAGCATTATCTGCATCAGCATTAAAACCTGCCTCTGGATGTTCATAATGGATCGAGGTAGCACCTCCAGCAAAACAAGTAGCTACAGAGATGCATTTTCCAACAGAACCTTCAGTTTGAATATTAACGTTAACATTTTCACTATTATGCTCACCAGATCGCGTGTGAGAATCACAACCAAAATTAGTACGAGGTTCACTGCAAATTCGCTTTCGCATGGCATAGTAATGACTGCGGATACTGTCAACTTTTCTTTTCACAGAACTTCCCTTTACATTGGAGCTGCCACAAGATTTCTTGGATTTTGATAAATTTGGAATGGAAACTTCCATTTCCACCTCCAACATTCGTGCGGATGCCTCTTCTGAAATCTTTGGGTCATATAGGAGAGAATGCCACCTGTCTCGAAGCTCTTGGAGACTGAATCGGCGAGAGAAAGAAACAGCACCTTTGGCCAAACACTCCAAAGAAGCACCAGCCTGTCATGTGAAAAAGAAAAATACTCCATGAAAAACCTCAACAGACACAACACTACACAAGGTTTCATGAGAGCCATGAGAAGAAGAAGAAATATATCAGATCACATCAACTAGTCATGGCTCTATGTGATAGAGATGAGCATGATGCAGAAGGTGGACAAAGAGACTGTAGATCCTACATGTTAATTGTCCAGATTATCCAGCTGAGAGCCGAGATGGGGGGAGGAGTGGGGGGGGGGGGGGGGGGGGGGGGGGGGGGGGGGGGGGGTGGGTTGGGACTCCTTAGAGAGGACAAAGAGAGAAATTATATCCATGTGTATATGTCGTGTGCCATGTGTTCATGAGGTTTTTTTCTTTGTGGGTGAGTCCAGGTTACATTAAAGGCACACAATTTAACTGACTCCTGCCTATAAATTCTCTTCCCGGCGACTGTTACAATTATTGCAACTAAATAGGAGAGTGGAAGGTCAGTCTATAAGCAAACATTCTGAAAAGAAAAAAACACGTCATGGATTTCCAGGGACATAATCCCAAAAATATTAAACAAGATATACTCAGCAATCTCTCAGTTTACACATTAAGAACAGTTGGATTGCACTTCAATCATGCCATTGATAGAACCAACTCAAATGGGACAGAAGGAAGGCTAGTTGTTATCGTTATGGTGTTTTTTAACGAGCTATAGCATGAATGACCTATTTAGAATGTTTAGAGTTAGTTGATTGCATTTTTATATTCAATAAGTATTACAATTAAATCTGTCACAAATAGTCATATGTGATCAACCAGACAACCAAAATTCTGTCATGGACATGATTCAGTACTTTTTTTGAGGCTCAACCTAAACATAGCCATTCAAATCATTTTTCCCATAAATAGCATAAAAACATTCTTCAGAAGAAAAAAAATGACTGCAAGAATAGAAAGGACCATTTATGCTTCTCAACGGTAATCCTCACTTCCTTGTATCTAATGTGAGAGTGTGACTCCCAGAATGACATTAAAAAAAATTCCATTAATGAGCCAAATGTTACATGTTTTTGTGTCCCGCAAAAAAAAGCAAAAATTCCACTAAAGACGGACAATCTATTGATATTCCGAGTATAATAACTAACCTTGCAAAAGAGCAGATAAAATATATACAACAAGTGTATTACTTTCTGCAGCACGGGTAACTTTATTAGAAAAACACGATTTGGTTGAGAAAGAACAACTGCTCCACATGACTGTTAGGGTTCAATGATCCCATATCTCTGAACTTGTTTACATTATCGGTATTGAACGATAAATGGTTTAAATCATCCAACTATATATGAGCCACGTTATCCCAGGAAAAAATAAATCATGCAAAACATTTGATAATACATTTTTTCTTACATGTGCTACATGCATATGGCCAGGACCATTTGATTGGCACCGCAAACATGAATAAGCAATGCCACTAGCAGGTCTCCTATTAGTAACGTAAACAAGCAAAATAATTATGACTTGGAAGATTTGAATTGAATGATAAAAATAGACTTACAATAAATTAAGGTGGTGTGGAACAAAAGCAGCCACGAGTAATGCTAGACAAGAATCAATGCATTTACAGAAAATCTTTTCAATTATATTATTAACTAGAAATTTTGTATTTCAAGGAAACCCATTGTATCGATAAGTCAAGTAACAAAGGGCCCTCATAAAGTAGTAGGTTTTTTGCTTTGATGTGATATTGGAACTTAATGTAGCCAGTTTAAACTTGGCAAACCTCACTCACATCATTCATAGGCTCACACTTCATGTAGCATGATACAAAATTGGAAAGGAGCAACAACTAATATAAGTTATATTTTTTTCATAATTTCTATATATATAGCAACAAATATAGTGCGATTATCACTTTTTAATAATTTCCATATACAACTAATATTGATTAAAATTGATAGATCCATTATAAAATAAATAGAACTGCAAGAGGAAAATGTAGGCATCTCATTTCACATACAAAATGTTGAAAAATCTGGAATTAATTAGAAATGAAAGAATTTTCCATGGTAAGTAATTAACATAAAAAAGTCACATGCAGTATATTGGCGTATATGGTTGGCTCGCAACAACTTTCTTTTCCAATACAAGAGGGTCTATGTGGACTTGTGGTGAACACACGGGTGGGATTTCATGCCTTCTTAAATCATGACCATGTGGATCCTTTGCGGGGAGACACCTTCTACCATCATGGGCAATGCATGGATTGGATAGCGCGGTTGAGGTCATCCTTTAAACCGGGTTGTTTATTTTGTGGAGTTATAATTTTGTTAAATTTTTTTATTTCATTTCCTTGGTCTTTGTACGAAGATCTATCGTCTTCTTTTATTCTGAGGCTTTCTTTAAATAAGATCGTACGTACCTTTTTTCTTTTCTTTTTTTTTGAGAAAAGGATAGGAGTATCTACTTAAGAAAAAAAGCAGGTTTATGTGTTGAGTACACATTGGATGGATTCCTAAGTTCCCTCATGTTTAATTTCGAAAAGAAGATCCTTGTTTCATTCAAAATAAGCGTAATTACATGTAGACTTCATTTGCAATCTCATGTGCAATCTCATATCTCCATTCTCCAATGAAAAAAGAGAAGGTTGTTTTCTATCAGGTAATTATTGTTGATGATATTTGTATCTTTTTTTTTCTTTGTTTGTTTATGGGATACCTTATCACGGATCTGTCCTCCCTAACCCAAAACAAGGATGGTTGTTGTCATAATGTAGTTACCAGCACGCATTCATCAGCAACCAAAAATAAATAAATAAAATAACACTACAAGAATGAAAGGGTTAGGATTCATTCTTAATCAATGAAATATTGGACGTTTAAAATAGCAAACTTAGTAAGTTTTCTTTTTTAGAAAAACAAACATGGTAAGTTAAATAAAGGCCAACGGTGTGCCACGTTTCTTTAATTCTAACTTGAATCTCAGTGAATGTGCATCATATCAAATAACTATCAACAGAAGATGGCCAAAAAGGCGCATTGACTTTGTGCTTTATTAGGAGGGCAAAACATAATTTTGATGAAATTCTCCTTCCAGACCCAACCAGCAAAAGACTTGCCCCTTGTCTACAAAATCTGAATGGCGCAGCGGAAGCATGGTGGGCCAATAATCCACAGGTCCCAGGATTGAATCCTGCTCTGATATGAGAAAAGCTTTCCCTGCCTTGCGCCCCCCCCCCCCCCCCCAATTTGACATACAGATGGAGAGGCAGAAGAATCTCCAACACGCATATTAGATATCCCATTGATCAGAGGGACAATAAACATGCACAGGTTTTCCACAGGTGAAAGTTATTTCAAGATCAACAACTTCACTCATCTCAATCTGTCACACGATCTATTTTCATCATCTATTGATTTAGTATAACAAAATTATTCTAATAAAAACACAAACTTCACGTAAGAAGCACAAATGTAACAATAAATTACATGTGACAAGAGATTCAAAATCAATTGCATAAACTCAAGATAGATTTAGATAAAAAATTATTCATGAAAAAAAACATTAAAACAATAATTAAATCTTTCTTTCTTTCTCACCTCTACCGCATTCTTCAGGAGGACATCGTCTTCGGGGATCCACAGTGTTGGGGGGGCAAGCGCGCCCATCGCGAGACCTCACTGGACGAACAAAGATTTTCAATATTGAACAGTCAAAACATCATAATCTACACACACACAAAGAGAGAGAGAGAGAGAGAGAGAGACCTTGGAACACTCCGCGATTTGAAAAGGTGGGTTTTGTTAGGGTTTCTTGGAAGATCAGGATTTTGCGAGGGTGGTGATATGAAAAGAGGATCTCGTATCTTGATTTCCTTGAATAGGGTTACGGATGGAGAGGGGAGAGAGGGCGATGTGGCGGGAGAAGGGGTTTTTGTGATTCAACAAGGGTTTTGGATGGGTTTACAGGGGAAAGGTCGCGTCGCGTACGCCGCGGTGCATCGTAACCACCTTGATGGGACGCGTTCAGCGGACTTTAGGCATCAGAATAATAAATCTGGGTTGTCTCTGTTTGTACCCTATGTATACCGGACAGGGGAGCATAAAATCCATTTATATCAATTCGGACATTTTATATATTTTTATTATTATGGAACTAATTGTATACCCCTCATATTTAGACGTTTGATTAGGTGGAATGTTGATATTTTAAATAAAAAAATTATTTGGTTAAACAAAAGAAAAAAAATTATTTGGGATGCCTATAGAAAAGTATTTATGTTCATTTTATAAAATATTTTATTGGTATTTGGTTTATCGCTTTTTATAAAATCGATTAGTTGGAGACAAAACTGTTTATTTATTAAAAAATATTTATTCATCAATAAGGGTGTGTCTGTACTACATGAAAAATGAAAGAAAATAAAGAAAAATAAAAAATTTTCCTTTAACCATCCAAAATATTGCCGTTTGAGGAGGGGATTTTTCCTTCACCCTAGAGGAAGGAAAGCGAGGAAAAATGTGATTTTCTCTCCATATCAACAAGAACAATCAATGGAACACTCAAAGTAAGATCTCTTTTTGTGATCTTGTTTATTTTTTTTCTATTGATTCATATTGATTTATTAAATGAATCTAGATTTTTGTTATTTGTTTAATAGGGATCTAGGTTTTTTTTGTATTTTTTTTTGTTTAATCCATCTATATTGAAATTTTAGATTTATTTTTTTATTTGTTAAATAGATCTAGTTTTTTTTTCTATAACAGATTTGTGGTTTGATTTTTTTTTTGTTGATAGGACGACTAATAGTGTTGGAAAATCAATATATTTCCTTACAAAATGTATTAATCAGTTTCCTAATAAATATTAAAAATTTAATATGATGTTTAATTCCTTTGAATTTTAAAATGTTGAAAATAAATATGGTAACAAAAAATGCTTACCATAATTGGCGTGAGGTAATTATTGCGAACGTTACACCCCCAATAGTCATCTCTGTGTCTATAAAAATGTCACGTTCGCAAAAATTCATATTATGTGAAAAAATTAAGTGTTCCACTAGAAATCCTACACAAACTGAGTTTTAATTTTTTTTCCTTTTGGGTGATCAAGTCTGCGATCGGTTCGACTTCTCTTCTTACTTGCACCAAGAAAAGAACAACGAGGGTTGAGCAAATTTGTAGTTCATGGAAAAAAAAATTCGTTCATTTTTTTTACCGGCCAAGTCACACTTATTTAGAATTCTTTTACAACAAGCACCATGCGTTTTGGCAACAGTTTTTTTATTGGGTAACAAATAAAAATAAAACATGTGTCTTTTTTAATAAGAATAATGTAAAATAAACTATAGAAAATAATTGGGATAGGTGAGGCCGTGAGGGAACAAGTGCTTGAGACAATACTTTTATCTTGCATGCTATAATAAATACATGGTACAGAGTTTTAAATTGTGTATAATTGTACACCTTTTGAAATGAATATAAAGATTTTTTATTTCACGTAAATGTTAAAATAACATTTAGTTTTTTTTTCTGGTTTTGACATATGTTAATAAAAACAGAATAATTGGATTTTTTAATTCTTTCAAATCAAGATAATTTATAATGTAAATTTATTATCTTGTCATTTAATCTTTATCATTCGAATAGTAACATAAGATGTTCACGTATTGATAATTGTTCCAATATATTCATAACTACACTGGTGGAATAAATAAGTATTTGTTTGGTTATGTTTTTAGTTAATTTTTAAATAATTATAATAATTTATATTTTGTTAATTGACATAACATTAATAAATCATATTTAACATGTGAATTCTTAATTAATAAAAAATGATACTTGTGATTTGACATATTCTATATATTTTTTTTAATTTATTCACCCTTGTTCCAGCTTATATCAAATCTATTATTCTCCTCAAACATAGATAGGTAATGATTTATCACATTTAACTATTACAGAGTCGTGGCATTCCAAAGTGCAAGCCAAAGATAAAAGAGAAGACAAATTAAAGATAGCACGAGGTAGTTGATGTACGAGAGGTACAATTATTCCTCTTTTTCATTATCACAACATACTTTAACACGGTTCAATAAATCAAGGCAAACAAATCAGTTCCCCACAACCCATCTATTTCCGTATAAAATTAATCTTATTCCACCCGAATCACCAACATGCAATCTTATTCCCAATAATAATAATAATAATAAATAAATAAAACAGTGAGGTTACACACTTTCAGTATTCTAAAAAATTATCAGAGTTTATACTTACTTTAACGAAATATATATTTTGATAATTTTTTTTAGATTTTTTATAAATGCATTCATGCATTTCATTATAGTATATGTTTAATTTTTTAAAAAAAGTAGCTTATTAAATGAAATATACTATTTTTAAAATTTTAAAACAATTGTAGATTGGATTTAGAGTTAAAAAAGGTACTTGATAAAACATTATATTATACATAAATAAATAAATACCTTGGAAACAACTGATCAAGGTGCCTTTATGCCTACCTTCTCTCAAAAAAAAAAAAAAAAAAAAAAAAAAAAAAAAAAAAGGTGCCTTTATTAATTTGCACCCCTTGCTAGTCAACATGCATGCCCCTTGTTTGCACGCCCTATATGTATTTGATTTCTAATTTAGAAGCCTCGCATAATTTAATCCCAAATCTGAATTCCTGTGCATGCTCATATCAATCGTTTGGTTCGTTGGTGTGAATTGATGACATTTTGTAGCAGTGAAATTAATTAAATAGTAAAATCATTCCCAATACAAATTATTGTCGAACTTCATTGACTGCGGCATTAGCAACCAAGATCCATTGTGAATGACTTGAGAAAAATTGGTTCATTCTCTACAGTATATTATAATAAATGTCCTTTTCATACGAAGATATACGCATTCATATAATTAAATAAATATCTTTAGTGAAATTAAAATATAGGATTAAAAATAGAAGTGAGTATCCAATGATATATAGAAAAATAAATAAATTATTATAAGATCCAAATCCCCAAATAGAATTGATAGCCACAGCTACCTAAACCCACACCATTCGATTATGATGGATCTTCTCATTTGAAAATTCAGAAGTCTTGGGCTTTTATTATAAAAAATAATACATAAAAAAAATTTATAGATGCAGACACGGAACTTACACGGATTGTATCATATTCAAACCAGAAAAACGAATAGATGGAGAAAAGTCTCCTGCTTGCATTATAAAATTATACGTGACCATGACATGCTATGATAATATTTATTTAAACCACAATAAATGTAACCTACCTATATAAAAAACAACAAATATAGTCCAACTTCGAATATCTCGTTCTAAGTTCTTGCTCAACAATAATATCCATCTCGCTCAATTAGATAGTTTAACAGCCAAATTGTAAAATTGATTTTATATAAACACTGAATTTAAAATTTGAATGATTGTTGAAATTGTTTCTTATAAATGCAAAAATTGATAAAAATATCTTTCTTTTTTTAATTTACCCCAAAAAAAATAAAAAGCTTTTGAATCTTGCATATCCTCAAATATTTCTTAAGACATTTTATATTTGTTTTATATGTTCATAGATAGTTATACGAAACATATGATTTTTATTTTCATAAAAGAAATATATAAAACATGCATTTAAAAAAAGCGTTCAAAATCAAATTAAAAGAAAAAACATATTTACATATACACAAAAGAGAATTTATGTGGTCCAACAAAAGATTTATCTTCAAAGAGAAGAAAGAGAATATTTCACTATATTATGAGAAGTCATAATGCATAAAAGAGTATATATAACCTTAATACAATACTAAAATGCTCTCGTACATAATACAAAAACTACAAATACTGCTTTTACAAGTGAAAAATATACTTGAAAATTTTTTTTATAGAGTTTTTATTTGCAGCAAGGCATCAGCAAACAAAATTTGGGAAGAACTCCTGTGATACAATTTTTCTTGATATTTAAAAATTATAATGCGATACATAAATCCAACAAACACAACAAACTCTTTTGAAAACACAACAAAGAAATTTTGAAAAAATACAACAAAGAAATTTTGAAAATGTATGTTCGGGCCTGGGTACAGTCTATTCGCAAACTCTATTAATTTTTATTAGAAAACACACACATCCACCTATTGACATGCATATTGAAAAAAACAAGGTATGGATTAAAATACATATTTTATTTTAAAATAATATTTTTTGTATATTATAATAATAATAATGCAATATACATGTGGTGCACAAGCATGATTCAGGAATCCTTTCCATTTTCAATCCCACTTCTAACCCTATATACTTCGATAGTATATTAAATAAATATATGCTCATGTTAATAAGATACATGCTTTAAAATAATTTTTAAGCATATATATTTTATTTTTTTATAAATATATATAATTTATGAGATAAAATATATTATTTTTAAAAAATTTAAAATATATATAAACTGAAATTAAGCTTAAAAATGACGTTGTGCGTACCATTACCTTTTGAAAATGGACCATGTGTACCGGTGCGAGAAACTATATATTATGTACTAAAATATACCCCGTCCCTTTCATGGCGGGTCCCACGAAAAGAAAATGAGCAGACCCACCTCAGCACGCTGAAAACTTACAATACACGTATTTAAGGTCTACTGCTTCCGACCGGGACCACTAGATACGGACGGTCCGTGTCCTCTTCACTGTCTTTTGAGACAAAATGTACGGCTGTGATGAACGACGCTCACATGTTGTCGCCCAATGTACAGGAGTTCTCGCTCTCACGAATCTCTTTCCATCACATGCTTTACAAAACACAAGTCAATTCATTTTTGCACCACCACTTGAATTTGAATTCCTTAAAAAGCTAGTTCTACATATATGCGGCAGTAGATGCACGTCGTCGAAGTAGGCCACACATGATCCCTTTCTTTCGAAATTACAGATTAAGTTCAAACGTTTAACCGGCCAATTTTTCATGGGTTTAGCATTATAGGACTAATTCTTTTTCCATTTACAAAGAACAAATATATGGACACCTTCATGAGAGAGTGATAGTTCATGAATGGTTTACGGTGTGTTTGGAACACAATTTTAAAAACAGTTTTCAATTTTTAAATGTTTTGTACCTTTTGAAAATGTAATGATGATGACTGCTTTATGAAACACAAATTTCAAAGCACTGTGCTATACACAAAATCAAATAATGATGATACATTTAAGTCAATATGTTTAATAACAGTTTTTAGTTTTAACTTATAAAAAGATTAAAAGCTGTTGTTTTTTTGTACCTAACGCACTTTAATAGTTTGATTCACATATTCTATGGAAAAAAAAAATTTGAATGTACAAATGGACACGGAAATGAATGATTCAAATGTGATTTTCTAGGGTGTTTCAATGTAATAAAAATGAGAATGAACACCAAATGAACCTTACGGTCAATTTGGTGACAATAATACAAAAGAAAGTATTTTATTTTTAAAAAAATCCAATTTTAATAAATTGTAAAAGAAAATTTTGATCTAAAGTTGAAAAAAATGAACACATAAATAAAATTTCGAGACTTAAAATTTTAAAATATTTTAGAAGAATGAGAATGAACATGGTCAACACGAGAGTTACCCTAAAAAACCGTTGTTCCCGCAATTCCCACCGTCACCAGCAACCTCTCCCCGGGATTCAACCTGAGAGAAATCTCGCACCGTTGTCCGGCGTTCTTAAATAGTTAACGCGAGTCAGACAAATCCATAGAAAATCGAACCCCCGAGCCGCACCGTGGCTTGTCCCATCTTGTCTTTATACGCCTTATCCATCCATCTCACATGGTGATGCCAGAACACGTGACCCACATCCCGATGATCTGTGACGCGGGGACCAATAAAAATCATAAACGTTCACCGGATCTCTTGCTGCTTAGATGGACGGTCCCGATTTGAAAGTTTGGGAGAAGCAAAACGTGTATAAAATAAGGGATAACCACGGTTGTTTTGTTTTTGATCCGTACGCGGTGGGTGAACCAAAGCTTTGAGGACCTTCTTTTCTCGGAAACAGCTTTTCCTTTCCGATTTTTTTTTCTTTTTTGACCTTTTTTTTCCCCTTCCTTCGTCCCCCCTTTTAATGCTCGATCGCACAGACATCTCCTGCGCTTGTCATTTCAGTCCAGTTTTTTATTTTCTTCTTCTTTTCGTCGTTTTCTCTCTGTTTCCAAGCGTGAATTTTCACGAATCTCAATCGGAATCATTCGCTCTCTCTCTTCGGCGTTCAAAAACAAAAGAAATCTAATAAATCCGTCTCTCCGATTCCCGTACGATTCCGGAATCTGCGTTCGGCAGGTTCGATCGGAGCCACCGCGATCGCGTCTGCACGGATTCATTCGATCTTTCTGAGGACAGCTAGGGTTTCTTGGAACCTTCCGAGGATCGGTGGCTGATTGTTGGAGGAGGTGATGATTTTTTGAGGTTCCGTGAAAGAGAGGCGGCGATGTCGAAGGTGTTGTATGAGGGGTGGATGGTGCGGTACGGGCGGAGGAAGATCGGTCGCTCGTTCATCCACATGCGGTACTTCGTCCTCGAGCCTCGGCTCCTTGCGTACTACAAGAAGAAACCTCAGGACAACGTGGTACGACTTTTTGTTTTTTTTTACTTGTTTGAATTGAATTTTGGGGATTTGATTGCAACGGTGGTTGATGCATTTCTTTGTTATTGTGCGTTTGTGGATTTCAGGTTCCGATCAAGACTCTTCTCATAGATGGGAACTGTAGAGTGGAAGACAGAGGTCTCAAAACGCATCATGGACATGTGAGTTTCATATATAGCTATGAATCAGATCATAGACCGGCTTCTTGTAATCTTTAACAGAAATTCGGAACATGAGCAATAATTTTGGTCCACTTTTGGTGATGTCAAGTTGTTATGTAACTCTGATTTCCTGTTTTTACTGGTTCATAACTTTGACAGATGGTATATGTCTTATCCGTGTACAACAAAAAGGAAAAGTATAATCGAATCACGGTGCGTAATCCTCTAACTTATCTATGAAAATTCCTGCATTCTTTTCTTTTTCTTTTTGAAACGAGGTTGGAGCTTTCATATTAAAATTGATGCCCTTCGAATATAAGGTGATGAGGGATCTTTGAAATTCAAATGGAAATAACAAAAACAAGGAAAATTAAGAAACAACTGCTTTCACTGGGAAAATATCATACAAAATTCCTCCTAAATTAGAAAATTATTGCATTTCTGATGCCGATTTATTCTAATACTAATATACAGATTGTTGTGATGTGGCCATTTGACTTCTGGTTCTTAGATTGTCCGGAACTTCTGATGGGCATCTATAAATCATCATCTGGAGTGATTGTGGAGTTTTCTGATGGAAACGACTAAAAAGAACAATTGATCTTCAATGAGAAGGAATATGCGCGTATACTAACTAGAAAAACTGAAGAAATGACTGAAAAGGTTTTGGCTAGACAGATTATATGGCTTGAATATCCTAGGATGACTGGTGCATGGGTCTAGACTTGGATGAGGCAGGGATGATGATCTTATCGACATCATGCCATCAAAAATTCTAGGAGGAACGTAGGGAACTTGAGTTGAAAGTGGAGTTAATATCAGATTTTGAGATTGAATTTAGGCCTAAACTGTGCATGAGATTTTGGAAAGTGAACCAGGCCTAAATTGTTGTCCAGTGATCTTTCATTAAGATTTGGTCATTATTTTATTTAAATTGTCGTCCAGACGAACAACAAAGATTCTTGTGCATGAGAAGGTATTTAGTATCCTATATACAATTGTTTATTGGTTGTAATATGATCCAGATGCATGGGCATCATTAGCAAGGTCTTGACAAATCATCCTTATGTGTACCTTTTTAACAAATGGACCATTGACTAATGATTGTTTACGATTGGTTAGCGTAGGAGACTGTAACAGAAGAGATGAATCTGGATTAATCCACCTGAGGTGATATTTATAGAAATGCACAAGTTACTTTAATAGTTGTATGATAAATGATAGGAAGGCTTGTTTGCATTAGGACAACATTATGATGGATGGATAATTTATGGTGAAATAGGATTTCTGAAGCCAAATTATAGGGGCAAATACATTAGGATGCTGTCATAGTTATTTGGCAAACCACTGGAGTACTGATTTTTCCTTTTGTGTAGGAGTTTAAAAAAATCCGTATGAGGATTAAGTTTTTTCTGTTTGCCGTTTCTAGAGAAGATTGTATTTGACTTTGCTTCGTTCTTGAAACAGATGGCAGCTTTCAACATCCAGGAGGCCCTAGTTTGGAAGGAAAAGATTGAGTTTGTCATTGATCAGGTGCAGTACTCATTACAATATACAATACAATTGTTCTTTCACATCTTAATATTCAACTACAACTGGTTACCATCTTCATTCCACTGGAATATAATTCATTGCCACAGAATAAAAAATTATACGCATCTAACTCATTAAGATATGGGTAGAAATCTTATGATGGGTCCTGGAAATGATTTTTACATGTAGTGTACTTTCTTGGGTTGTACATGTTGTAATGAGATGATCTTATTTTACAAAGATGGAATGACTTTCCTTTGACCCCAAACATGACTATTCAATTAGACTTTTCTGCAGCATCAGGAGTCAATGGTTCCGAATGGACAAAAGCCATATGCTTCATTCGATTACAAACATAGCATCGAGAATGGAAGGAATGGGTCTTCTTCAGATCGTGAAAGTCTGTAAGTAACTATGTTCATTTGAACATGTGTTGTTCAAACAGTGTGATTAGTTATGAACATTTTGAATTTCTTTTGAAACGCATTTAAAATATTTATTTGATGAACTTTTAGCCCCTGTTTGGATAAGGACATAAGTTATTATGGGATAAGTAAGGAATAAATTATTTTTTGTTTGATTATGTTTTTAGTTATTCTCGTTGGGTAACGTAATAATGAAGGCTTTGTTGTTTGGTTGATCATGGATAGGTTGTGGATGTATAATGAATAAGATGTCATAAGAATTTATAGAAGGTGAAAAATTGATTTGACATGTAGACCCTTTTATACTAGTGGAATAAATTGGGTGGGACAACACAATTCTATGAGAGACCTGAAATATCAATACCAGCTTATTTTCATTTATTATGGCATAGATATACCCACCTATTCCTTGCAAATAATGTTTTGGACTTATTCTCTCCTATTCCCCTCCTAGGGCCTTAGGTATTTATAAAAAAAGATGTACAATAGTCTGCTACATGATTAATATGAGGCTTTATTGCTTCTTGATTTGATGTGTAGAAATCGGACTTTATTTCATTGTTGGTTTCACTTTAAGGTACCTGATTTGCAAAAATGGGATGCAGAATATTTTGAAAGCTTTATCACCAGTCAGTGGACCAGAAAAAGAATATAATTATATCCATTATTTGGTTATTATGCCTTACACGTCCGATGAGACAACTGATTCATTGACTCAAAAGAGGTTATCTGACTCACAACTGGATGGTAATATACTATTCCTGTTTTAATCATTGGATCACTTACTGTAATATTTGATTTTAAAATCTCTCCCTTTGCATCTCCTAGTACTGTTTGATTATCCATCTTCTCTCTTTGGGTAGATTGGAACCCCAGGAATGCCTTATCCATGACATTTATGTGTTCTGCCATAAGGAAAATTTCTTAATATGATGGGTGTTTCAATTCCGCCATGGGGCTAAGAGTGAGGAGCTTGATTTTCACCATCTAGCACAAGTTTAACTTTTTTACTTGTTATTCATATTTTATACCAAAATATCAATTTTTGCCTTGTTGATTTTGACTGATTAAGCTTCTGAATAGTTATTAGATAAAACTTCTGTTCAACTTGAATACGCTTTTGGGTAAACAACATCTTATTTAAATTCTTTCATCCTCCTGCTGTTGTTCACTTTGATATTAATGTGTTTGATTTGGGCACTCTAATCATATATCGTTGTTGAAAATCTTCACCATCTTTGTTTTATTAACTTGTAGATGCAGTGGTCCAGAGGATGAAGAAGTGAGCCATCCGACTCTTTTAAGGAGAACAACAATTGGGAAAGGTCTATATTAATTCACAATCCCTGTTTTTTTCTCTCATTTATGGACAATTCTTGTGGATTATGATTATAGTCTTCCCGCTGGTAGGTCCGCCTGAATCTGTACTTGACTGGACTCGTGAGGTTGACTCAGGATTGTCTAATCAGAATAATACTGACCAAGTTTTCTCCAGAAAGCATTGGCGTCTGGTAAGATGCCAGAATGGTAAGTTTCTTGTAAGTTCGTGACTTCTTTCTTGTCCAGACTAATAGTTTGATTTAGGATTTTTTGCTAATGAAACATGAGCATAACTGTGAAATGTCATGTATTGTTTATCTAATTTCTTTTATTCTTTCAATGACCATATTAATATAAACATCTAACCCATGATTTCTCAGGACTCAGAATTTTTGAAGAACTTCTTGAAGCTGATTACCTTGTATGTAGTATGTCTGCTTATTTCCACATGTATGTGATTGATTAACTTAAGCTGGCGTGGAATTTGTTAAAGCCTAAAAAATTACAAGAATTTGTCTGTTGTATGAAGCCAAGGAGCTGTAGCAGAGCAATGAAGGCAGTAGGCGTGGTTGAGGCTTCATGTGAATCGATATTTGAGCTTGTGATGGGCATGGATGGACGACGTTTTGAGTACGTTCCTTAATGATGTTTACCTGTTTTTCAATGTACGCACATACACAATTCTAATTATAACTGTTTCTTAAATTATGTAATTTTTCTAATCAATAATTTTCTCCAAATATGTTATTAAGGTAAAAATATTTTTTGTTCGTTTGCTGTTACTGAATTATGGATTTTATTTATTATATAATGTATTTTCTGTCTGGAGGTTGGGATGTATGGTCTCCCACCCTCCCCTGCACCAGCACCCACCTCCTTTATTTTATTTTTCTCAAAAAATAAAAAAACTGATGAATTCCCCTTCTTTTTGAAAAAAATTATGAATTTTGTTTATCAGTATTGCTGCCTTTGTAATTGTTTATCAGAAACTGGATGTCTGTAATGGGGATTGAGCAAGTTGCAGCTAACACATTTTGGATAATTCAGTATCAGGATCACATTCCATTTTGCACTTAATTATTCACACATGTATCTGGTAATATTATGCTCTGTTGTATCCTTTTTTTAACTTGGTCTTTGGTAATTACATCCTTGCTTCAAGGAGGTTTCTAACAAATTCCAATTGACAATGTATATGATAGCTGATGCATCCTTCTTGTGTGTAAATTGTATAATTCAACCTATTGAACCTTTAATGCGTGCATGATGATTTTCAAGTTACTACCAGTATCCTTGGTTTTATATGTTCATGGTTGGATAGATGTGATGTGACCTTAGATTTTTCTTTTTAAATGCCTGAGTGCTTTCACATGCTGAAGGTCGTAGTTATTTTTAGCAATTTTCTCTGTTTTTTAATGATACGTTAACGTTATGAAAATTGGCCATGGAATCATGCAATCCTAATGCTTTTTCCCTGCTTGAGACTATGGTGTTTAGAGTTCTTTTGTGTGCATGTCTCACACTACAACTGATTTTCCATCTTCTTTCTTTCTTTGTAGGTGGGATTGCAGCTTCCAATATGGTAGCTTAGTTGAGGAGGTGGATGGGCACACTGCAATACTTTATCACAGACTTCAATTAGACTGGTTCCCCACGTAATACTCTTAAAAATAGACGGTTGGACTTTGTGAAATTTAAAAATCATATTTACTATTTAAGGTTCTATTATATTTGATTTACTTCCGTTTGGTATGCATCGGAACATTCTTGTAAGCTATGGTCATTTATTATATCTTATTTGATCTTTAATGAAAAAAATCTTTTGTATTCGCCTTTGCATATGGAGGTTACTTTTTATGGTCTTTGTATTGGCACACAATATTACCTTTTCTTCGCACACATTATGCTATATTTATTCAAGACCATTCCTTCCTTCCTCAAAATATAGAATTTACAATCTGCTCTATAAAAGGATTTTTGGACACCTCAATGACCAAAACTAAAGTACATAAAGCAACAACGAATGCTTATTTTATTATAATCAAACATTGATATGAACATTCTTGTAAGCTAAATTTTTGCAGCTTAATGTGAACATTTGCTGATTTGGTGCATTTGGGGTGCTTCACCTCCATTGTGTCTACTCCTACAGGTTGGTCTGGCCTCGTGATCTTTGCTATGTAAGATACTGGCGTCGTAATGATGATGGGAGTTATGGTGCGCCTCTTGCTAAGCAATGTTAATTTGGTGACTTGCCCTTTTTTCAGTCATCTTATTTTCAATGTACTTTGTCGCAGTTGTATTATTTCAATCCAGGGAGCATGAGAACTGTGGTCCGCAGCCAGGATTTGTTAGAGCTCATGTTGAGAGTATATTTCATTATTTACTTGGATTTGTGCTACAGGTTTGAGTTGCCATATATCTTGATTCTAAGTAACGTAATATTTAAGCATCCACCTTCACTCTCATTGTTTCTAGGCGGGGGATTCAACATTTCTCCTCTGAAATCTCGAGATGGAAGACCTCGAACTCAAGTACAACATCTTATGCAAATTGATTTGAAGGGTTGGGGTCTTGGTTATCTTCCATCATTTCAGCAGCATTGTCTTCTCCAAATGTTGAATAGTGTTGCTGGTAAACTGTCTGCGATTATCTTTCTTATATCTGCAAATCATGATCTTTACCATGTATAGCCAAAACTAGATTGCAAAAGGAGTGGATAACCCCCCCCCCCAAAGAAAAAAAAAAAAAAAAATTTTCGCTATATTTAAATTACATGTATATTATATTATTATTGTATTACACGTGTATGACTGTGTTACACGTGTATTATATCTTGTAATGAGATTGCAAAAGGAGTGGACTCTCAGCATCAAGTATTAACTATTAATGATTGCACTCTTTTAACATGCACTGCACATGTTACTGCATAGAAAAGAAATGTGTCCTGATTAAGATGATCTGACACATTGTTTAATGATAGTTGGTCATAGGGAAGAATTTCATACTGGAAGTCTGCTTATTTGGTCATCTTTTGACGGGATAGTGTTACTTGACTGACTTTACTCTTGCGATCATTTGACTTCCTAGAATGCATGTGAGGATCATAAAACGATTCATCTTTGACATCATTGGAATCTTACATATTGTTGTGTTCCTATTTTTTTTTCTCCCTCTGGTCTTATTGCTTCACATGTTGTTGACTGCTTTTAAATGATTGATTGAGGAAGACAAGGCCAATTAAGTTGTTTTGTGTTTCTATTTGGTCTCATTCCCTATTCCTTGGAAACTTCACTTCCACTGAACTGGGGGTCTTAAAATTGGCTCATGTCTAATGGTTTCCATTGTGGCAGGTCTGCGTGAATGGTTTACTCAAACAGATGAAATTCACAAAGCTCCAAGGATCCCAGCAATGATTAATATGTCTTCAAGCACTGTTTCTTCCAAGAAGGGTCATAGAAGCCAGGATTCCTCTATTAGACCTGTCCCATCACTGGATCAATTGCATTCGACGAGCAGAAACGCAACTCCAGTAGATGAATACTCTGAAGACGATGACGAGCTTCAGATTCCAGAGCCTGAACAAGAGGTATGTACATGGTTTGGGTTGTCATGTTTGTTCATTTTTCTTCTTTTCTGAATTAGAATCTGGAAACCTGCAGGCATATTCAGTAAAGATTGAAAGTGAGATCAAACGGCCAGGTTGTTTATCTTTATTGGGTGTGTTTTTTATTCTTTATTTTTATATCACATGTGACCTTATTGATCTTCTAATCATTTAATTGTACTAGTGCAAGAGGAGCCTACAACAGAGATTGATTTATCTTGGTTTACTGGTAATTTACGTCGTGATGATCGCGACAAGAGTCGTGACTGTTGGAGAATATCTGATGGGAACAACTTCAGAGTTCGAAGCAAACATTTTACTTATGACAAGACCAAGGTTGGGCTAATTTTTTTCTTCTTCTTATTGATCTACTATAATGCAACAGGTCTAAAGCATCTTGACTCTTGAGGTTAATATTAAAACATTGAATGCTGTTTGTAGATTCCAGCAGGAAAGCATATGATGGAGCTGGTAGCTGTTGATTGGTTTAAGGATGTAAAAAGAATGGACCATGTCTCAAGGCGCCAAGGGTGTGCAGTGCAAGTAAGTTGCATCTTCTGGTGATCCTTTTGTGTTTTAGCTGCACTCAGAACTCTTGTATTGTTGTTTCTTTCATGGTCCTGGATCTTCCATTGCTGTTGACAGTAGTGAACAATTCCTTTACTGTGGGACTCCATTTTCTAAGTTGAATGTAGCAAGACAGAACTGATGAAGGTTTTGTTTAATTTAATCCAATTGCTCACGTCTGCTTTAGAATTTATTAGTCTTAAGAAGATGGATGCATATATTAGGAATAAGATTCATTGAATGACTTGGAAACGAATCTATTTCGATGGATTCTAGCATTCTATTAAAGCTAATTTGAATGAGCTATCTTTGGACTGACATGCAGCCAGGTTATTTTATACTTCATCACTGATTGTAATTTTTCTGATGCAGGTTGCTCAAGAGAAGGGATTATTCTCCTTGGTCATAAATTTGCAAGTATGCATTTGTTTATGTTCTTTCCTTGTTTTTCTGATCAACATTGATTCAGCTGGTGCATGCCACACACACACAATGAAGAATTTTTTTGTTGAGCTTCCTATTTGATAACTCAACTATGCATATTTCACTCCTATTTGTAACTGCATTGCTGCCATTATAAGCACCTGAAGTGTGGAAATAGTAACATGTTGTTCTTTTAGGTACCGGGCTCAACACATTACAGTATGGTATTCTATTTTGTTACAAAACAACTTGTTCCTGGATCATTGCTGCAACGTTTTGTTGATGGTGATGATGAATTTCGGAACAGCAGGTTGAAGCTCATTCCATCTGTTCCAAAGGTCTCTTTCCATTTTTTAGTGCTGAGTTTCTTCTTTTTATATATTTTATTTTTATTTTTGTTGCTAACCTGAATGAATCTATTCAACGTATAGGGATCTTGGATTGTCCGCCAGAGTGTTGGCAGCACCCCTTGTTTGTTGGGTAAAGCTGTCGACTGCACCTACATCCGTGGGCCAAAATATTTAGAAGTAAATCTTTTGATTTTGATTTCATCTGTCATCATCCAATGTCTATGCTGAATTAATTTTCTTTCTTGATTTGCATTTATGTCACTATAATGCAGCAAAATTATCATTGCATTTTGAGATGTTGTCTTCTAGTCAACCAACACATATGCCTTATCATGTTTAATGGAAGTCTTACCTATATGCAGATAGATGTTGATATTGGTTCTTCTACTGTTGCCAATGGTGTTCTTGGACTTGTTTGTGGGGTAATAACGACATTGGTTGTTGACATGGCTTTTCTTGTACAGGTATGTACATATGCTAAGGTTCTTTCTTCTAGGGCCCTCCTGGTGTCCTAGGAGGTGTTCATCAGCATTACATGTGATAATAATATAAGCACAATTATTCGATCTAATGTAAAACAATTGTTCTTGCTGTAAATTAATATACAAGCAGAATTTAAAAGTGGATGAAATAAAAAATTTAGCAGTGTAAATGCTTGTGAGAGTGACTAACAATCAGAAACTATTCATCTTTTTTTAAAAGTTGGGCACTACATGCATTTTTCCCCAAATCTTCTTGGAAAACCCAATATCTTATTCATGTTTTTCAGGCAAATACATATGATGAGCTCCCAGAACGGCTGGTTGGCGCCGTCCGTGTGTCACATGTGGAGCTCTCATCTGCAGTGGTGCCTGTTCTTCATGCCAATTCACCACCCGAATCAGTCCATTGATGAATTGGCGATTAACCATCCAAAGATAAACAAGATCATGGTCCCCTGCTTCAATTCTTATGTTCAGATTGGCCTGAAAATGTCTTCTCAGGCTTCTATGAGTTATGCCAATGCATACACCTGATTTTTCATGTAAATTCATTAAATTTCAATTTGATATGAGCATCCTCTTCAAAGGGTGTAAAAGGAAATGTTTATCACTGGATATACATGTAAGGCTGTAAAAGCAGTGGTGGGCAATCTGGGTGCGCAATGGAAGCATCTGAAAGGAAAAAACCGTTTGTGGCCTGACAAGCAGTCGTTGCTTCCGTTTGTACACCTGACTCTAAAAATGTGTTATTCTTTTTGGCAGGAGAATGTATGATTTATTGATTCATAGTTTACAACTCTGCACTGCATCTTCGTTGTATCTAAATTGATTCATTGGGTGACCCTATTACATATGCATCCCTTTTAAGAGGGGATGAATTAGTGTTGCTGTGTTGCATATTTTTATTTTGGTAAATTGTTGCAGATTTTGTTTATATGCTTTGCGGACCAGGTATTAATGTACGTCAGCAACCACTCCAAAATATATAGAGCAACTCTTATGGTTACGTATATTGTGTAGTCCCGTCTTATATACCTGCTATGGTTATTGTTAGGCTAGGATCAAGTCCTAGCCGAGCCAGTGGGCTCATGGCTTGGGTGCAGGAGGTACTTAGGCGCGACAGAGGCTCATCGCGGGTGCAGGAGGCACCTTGACACGAAGGAGACTCGGGACACCGGTCCAGGTGGCACTGGAGGTTCCGGAACGATCGGGCATTGTCACGCTGGCTCGGGGATGAGGTCCTCGGGACAGCAGACGTGACGCGTGCACATCTTGCGGGGCGTGAGATGACCTGGCGCACATGTCTTCGGATCTCACGGGGTGGGGCACCAGTCGTGGCACGACGTGGTGCACACGCCCGGGGCAGATCCAGAATACGCGCAGATGCTGAACGCACTCGGAGACGTGGACACGCAGCGGTCCTGAGCGGTTACGGTCATGCACACTTCTCGCAGGGCGTGGAGCGACTTGGCGCACATGTCAACAAGACATGCACAGATCTCACGGGGTGGGGCGCCAGTCGTGGCATGACGTGGCGCACACTCCCGGGGCAGATCCGCGGTACGCGCAGGCGACCAACGCATCTAAGGACGTGGTCATCCAGCGAGGCGGGACGGTTACGCACGTGCGCGGTTCTCGCGGGGCGAGAACAGATAGTGGGACAACGTGGCGCGTACGTGGGCACTCGACGTGCCCACGTCCCGGGCAACTCTGCGCACGCAAGCGAGAGTGGGGAAATGCCCGGGCAGTACAAGTCGCAAACCCTTGTAACACTATATAAGTCCCAAGCCGAAGGTATTCGGGACATAGGTTGTAATCTTGGTGTGAATACAACATAAAGGGTTCTGCCCATCTCTTTGTTCGTGTCTTTGTGTGTTTTCTTTGTTAGGCGACTTCGGAGAGGCTGAACTAGTGTTCGGGAGCACTAGTGCCGCACAGGGTCTGAGGCAAATTTTGGGTCTCTACTTTTCCCCTGTGACAAGTGGTATCAGAGCTTCGTTCAGATGGCGGGAGGTCTCGGTGATCGGGTGGGACGTGTCGAGGAACTGGCGGAAGCGACACGAGCACTGGTGGCGGACGTGGAGAGTCAGGTGACTGCTCTGTCCGAGCGCACCGGGGCTTCAGAAGCAGCAGTGATGGAGATGCATGCGGCGTGGGAACTCAAGCTAGCTGAGTTCCACACCGATGTCTCCAGGCTCACGGAGCTTTTCCAAGGCTCCCTTCGCGCACTGTCCGACGACGTGGCCCTCATGAAGAGAGTCCTACACGAGACTCCCTCTTCCACCGAGTCTCAAAGAGTAAAGGTCCCTGAACCCAAGCAGTTTTCAGGAGCTCGCAATGCAAAGGAGCTAGAAAACTTCTTGTGGGACATGGACCATTACTTCAAGGCTGTCCGGACGCCGGAGGCCGAGAAGGTGACTCTCACCAGTATGTACTTGGCGAATGATGCCAAGCTGTGGTGGCGCACCAGGACGGAGGATGAGAGTCGTCCCACGATCACAATGTGGGAGGCCCTCGTCAAGGAGATGAAGGAACAATTCCTTCCGAGCAACACGGCGTGGGTTGCTCGAGATGCTCTTCGTCGCTTGAAGCACACGGGCACCGTACGGGAGTATGTGAAGCAGTTTTCCTCACTCATGCTTGATATCAAGAACATGACTGAGGAAGATAAACTCTTCAACTTTATGTCTGGCCTACAAAACTGGGCACAGACTGAGTTGCGGCGTCAAGGCGTGAAGGATCTTCCAGCGGCAATGGCGGCCGCTGATGCGCTTCTCGACTACAAGCAAACCAATGCTCCCGAGAAGGAGGGCAAAGGCAAGTCGAAGGAGAAGGCACCGAAGAAGGGGAAGTTCGATGGCAAGAAGAAGGATGGCGCATCCTCTTCATCGACGAAGTCGACCAACCAGGGTCAATCCCAGAAAGGAGAAGCCGGGTGCTTCCTTTGCAAGGGACCTCATCGAGCCAGGGACTGCCCCAGAAAGGAGAAGCTCAACGCCTTGATCGCTGAGGAGGATGACGCGCATCCAACCAGGAGTTTCCCAAGGTAAACCCCCTTCGATTACTCAATGTTTTGAGGAAGGTGGAAGGGACAAGGAAGGGCGGCCTGCTCTACGTCGAGTGTAGAGTCAATGGCCGCCCCGTTCGAGTTATGGTGGACAGCGGAGCCACACACAACTTCATTTCGAACGAGGAGGCTGCACGCTTGGGTCTACCAGTGACCCAGGCCTCAAGCCATGTCAAAGCTGTAAACTCTGAGGCGCGGGCCATCCGGGGCTCGGCCAAAGGAGTGAAGCTGCAGGTTGGACCGTGGTCCGGGACAACCGATTTCTATGTCGTTCCATTGGACGACTTCCAGGTGATACTGGGGATCGAATTCCTCAGTATGGCGGAGGTATTTGTGGCACCTCACCTGCGAGGAATCCTCATCACAGGTGGAGCCACACCGGGATTTGTCCCTGCGACCGGGGACAAGGAGGAAACAACAGGTATGATATCTGCTTTGCAGGTCAAGGCGGGCCTGCGCCAGAGGCAGGATACTTTCCTAGCCGTGCTGGTCAAAGGAGATGAGGAACCACTTTTAAACACGAAGGTACCCGACGCGGTGGAGCAACTCTTGGTGGAGTTCGCGGACGTGATGCCGGCGCAACTCCCCCGCAAGCTGCCACCACAAAGGGAAGTGGACCACTCCATCGAGCTGATACCGGGCGCCAAGTCCCCTGCGTTCCCTCCTTACAAGATGCCACCAGCCCACCTGGAGGAGTTGCGGAGACAACTCACAGACGCGATCGAGGCCGGACACATGCGTCCAAGCAAGGCGCCTTATGGGGCACCTGTGCTTTTTCAGAAGAAAGCGGACGGCACGCTGCGCATGTGTGTGGACTACCGGGCATTGAACAAGGCAACCATCAAGAACAAGTATCCTGTGCCAAATGTGGAGGAGCTATTCGATCGTCTCGGCAAGGCGAAGTTCTTCACCAAGCTGGACTTGCGCTCAGGATACTACCAGGTGCGCATAGCACCTGGGGATGAGCCGAAGACGGCGTGTGTTACGCGTTATGGTTCTTTTGAGTACCTTGTAATGCCGTTCGGCCTCACAAATGCCCCGGCTACTTTTTGCACTTTAATGAACAATGTGTTTAGAGAGTATCTCGATCGCTTTGTAGTCATCTACTTGGATGACATTGTTGTATATAGTAGGACCCTTGCAGATCATGAGGAGCACGTGAAGAAGGTCCTACTGAAGTTGAGGGAGAATGAGCTCTTCCTCAAACCTGAGAAGTGTTCGTGGGCGCAGCAGGAGGTAACCTTCCTCGGGCATATAATCGGGGGAGGTCAGGTGCGCATGGATCCACAGAAGATACGTGCGATCGAGGAGTGGCCTGTGCCAAAGAAGGTTGCAGAACTTAGATCCTTCCTTGGCCTGGCAAACTATTATCGAAGTTTGTCAAAGGCTACTCCAAGAAGGCGGCACCCCTGACGGACTTGCTCAAGAAGGACCGGGCCTGGGACTGGGGCCCGGCGTGCCAGGAGGCCTTTCAGAAGCTGAAGGAAGCGGTTACCTCAGAGCCTATCTTGGCTCTCCCGGACTTCGAGCGGCCCTTCGAAGTTCATACGGACGCATCGGACTATGCCCTCGGTGGGGTACTCGTTCAAGACGGACACCCGGTGGCGTTCGAGAGTCGCAAGCTGAATGACACGGAGCGGCGTTACTCCGTGCATGAGAAGGAGATGACCGCCGTGGTGCATTGCTTGAGAGTGTGGCGCCATTATCTGTTGGGAAGTCACTTTGTGGTGCGCACAGATAATGTGGCCACAAGTTGCTTCTCAACACAGAAGAAGCTCACTCCCAAGCAAGCACGGTGGCAAGATTTCCTCGCTGAATACGACTTCGAGTTATGCTACAAGCCTGGTTCGGCCAACCAGGTGGCCGACGCGTTGAGCCGTCGGACAGAGCTGGTGATAGCAACTCTTGTCACGCGCGCCACCGGTGACATCTTGCAACGCATCAAGGAAGAAACGCAACATGACCGACACGCGAGTAAAATGGTCAAGCAAGTCACTGATGGGGTGACTCGGCGTTTCTGGCTGGAGGATGGGATCCTCTACGCACGGGGTAGGCGACCCTACGTGCCAGCGACAGGTGGGCTACGACAACTCCTATTGAAGGAGGCGCATGACACCAAATGGGCGGGTCATCCGGGACAGGAGCGCACACTGGCTCTTCTAAGCGCCAGTTTCTATTGGCCAAGGATGGAACTCGACGTCGAAGCCTATGTCCGAACTTGTCTTGTGTGCCAACAAGACAAGGTGGAAAGGAAGCTGCCAGGGGGACACTGGAACCCTTGCCAATTCCAGAGAGGCCATGGGAGAGCCTATCGATGGATTTTATTACGGGACTCCCCAAGGTTGGTGAGTTCACATCCATCCTTGTTGTGGTGGATCGTTTCTCCAAATACGGCACCTTCATTGCAGCACCGAAGGAATGCTCAGCCGAGACCACTGCGCAACTGTTCATCAAGCATGTCGTCAAATTTTGGGGCGTGCCTCGGGACATTGTTAGTGATCGAGATGCTCGGTTCACAGGTCGATTCTGGACGGCCTTATTTGAGCTCCTTGGTACGCAATTGAAGTTTTCTACCAGCAATCACCCGCAGACGGACGGGCAAACCGAGCGGACTAATGCCTTACTGGAGGAATATCTCCGCCACTTCGTGTTGGCCAACCAACACAATTGGGTCGACCTACTCGACGTTGCCCAATTCTGCTTCAACTTGCAGCAGAGCTCCTCTACCGGACAGTCCCCCTTCGAGTTGGCCACGGGGCAGCAACCGCTGACTCCACAGGAGGTGGCCAAACAGAGGGAACAAGGGAACTGCCCGGCTGCTTACCGCTTTGCCCGAGCACGGCAAGAGCGGATCGAGGAAGCTCGGGACTGCCTGGCCCGGGCGGGCCGAAAGATGAAGAGATGGGCAGACGAGCGAAGAAGGCCCTTAGAGTTTCAGGTTGGGGATCGAGTGATGCTCAAACTCACTCCCCAAATCCTGAAGAAGATCAGCCGCAAGACAGCGCACAAAGGGCTTGTGCCACGGTATGATGGGCCCTTTGTGATCACTAAGAGGGTGGGACGTCTTGCGTACCGGCTGGATTTGCCTAACCGTCTTAAGATTCATCCGGTCTTTCATGTGAGCTTCCTGAAAAGGTATCATGAAGACCAGGAGAATCCGGAGCGCGCACCATCAAGCGCACCCCGCCCACTGTAAGGACACAGTTCGACCGGGTCGCTGAATCCATCTTGGAGCACAGGGTGGAGGGACAGAGCGTGAAGAACCGGCGGACGTTCTTCCTTGTTAAATGGAAGGGGGCCGGACCAGAGGAGGCAACATGGGAGAAGGACACTTCTCTTTGACAATTTGAAGACCTCATTTAGGCGTACCTGAAGGAAGCACTGACGCGGACGTCGGGTTCCAGAGGGGCGGGAGAATGTTAGGCTAGGATCAAGTCCTAGCCGAGCCAGTGGGCTCATGGCTTGGGTGCACGAGGCACCTAGGCGCGACAGAGGCTCATCGCGGGTGCAGGAGGCATCTTGACGCGAAGGAGACTCGGGACACCGGTCCAGGTGGCACTGGAGGTTCCGGAACGATCGGGCATTGTCATGCTGGCCCGCGGACGAGGTCCTCGGGACAGCAGGCGTGACGCGTGCACATCTCGCGGGGCGTGAGATGACCTGGCGCACATGTCTTCGGATCTCACGGGGTGGGGCACCAGTCGTGGCACGACGTGGCGCACACGCCCGGGGCAGATCCAGAATACGCGCAGATGCTGAACGCACTCAGAGACGTGGACACGCAGTGGTCCTGAGCGGTTACGGTCATGCACACTTCTCGCGGGCGTGGAGCGACTTGGCGCACATGTCAGCAAGACGTGCACAGATCTCACGGGGTGGGGCGCTAGTCGTGGCATGACGTGGCGCACACTCCCGGGGCAGATCCGCGGTGCGCGCAGGCGACCAACGCATCTAAGGACGTGGTCATCCAGCGAGGCGGGACGGTTATGCACGTGCGCGGTTCTCGCGGGGCGAGAACAGATCGTGGGACAACGTGGCGCGTACGTGGGCACTCGGCGTGCCCACGTCCGGGCAACTCTGCACACGCAAGCGAGAGTGGGGAAATGCCCGGGCAGTACAAGTCACAAACCCTTGTAACACTATATAAGTCCCAAGCCGAAGGTATTCGGGACATAGGTTGTAATTTTGGTGTGAATACAACATAAAGGGTTTGCCCATCTCTTTGTTCGTGTCTTTGTGTGTTTTCTTTGTTAGGCGACTTCGGAGAGGCTGAACTAGTGTTCGGGAACACTAGTGCCGCACAGGGTCTGAGGCAAATTTTGGGTCTCTACTTTTCCCTTGTGACAGTTATGTATATTGTATTTTGTTGGAAATTTAAAGTTGCAACAAACATGACTTTAAAATGAATTTGAATAATTTGTTGTATATATTATATCTTTTATTTATGATGTATATATTATATTTAGAGAAATCAAAATGGAAGCTAACCGTAGAAGCTGCGGTGTAATATTTTCCATATACACTACCCAAACAAGAAGGAATACAAAGACACGTTAATTTCTGCCAATAACCGTTAAGACGTCGAAGCAAAAACGAAGCGACGTTCAATTTTGACGACGGTTCCTAATTCCCAGCGTCTCCTCTGGTACTACACTTGACAAAAAAAAAAAAAAAACAAATCAGGATTCTCTAACGATTCGATCACTCCTGCAAAACGAATATCATGCATTCCCCGATAGAGTCTCAAGAGACGGCAATAGTGGAGACAAAACAAGGCAAGCAAATCTCTCCGTCCCTTCCCCTTCCCCTGTCTCTCTCACTCGCGCTCTGATTCATAATTTTCTTATACGTGATTGATTCGAAGCAGGCAATGTTGAACTGGAATTGGAGGACGTATGGTCGGATCTTCACTCGTTGAGAAAGCTCTACGGGCTGCTTCATATCAGTGGAAATGTAGAAGAAAGGGAAAGATCCGAAAACGTGAGTTTCTCTGTTTGTTTCGTGATCAATGACGATCTTCGTTTTAATCCGATGATCATTATTTGATGAAACAGTTGGACGAGAAGTCAAGGCTTTTATTGAAGAGACTTCTTGATGGTGCAACTCAACAAGCCTTCCAATTCCAGGCCAAGGTACAAATTTCTACCTTTCTTTCATAACCCCTACTTTTGCTTTGTTTGAAACAATTGTCGCACATGAATCCCCTTTGAAGCAACACCAACCATTCGCTAATGTTAGATTATAACGAAGAAGCCGATCAATACCTCACGCACGCCTGATCCTCCATCCGAGAAGATCAACAACCCCTCTTCGAGCGACACAAAAATTTCCAATTCGTCCAAAGCGACGAAAGAAGAACCCCAAAACCATCAACAACTGCCGCCACCCCTTCCAACGAAGAATCTCAAAGAACCTGAACTTATGAAGCCAAAGATTCATCATCGCCGTACATCACATGGACCTCACAAGCATCACCGTGATCTCCACGCAGTGCGACACCATCCATCGGACGGCCAGGCGTACTTCATCATTCCTACAGTCAGTCTCAAAGCAACACCCGCTGTACCTGGTGGACAGGGAAAGGAAGTGATTCAAGTGAACGATGGAGAGCCGTCCATTCCGAAATCAACGGCCGCTGTCCAATCGCTCGACTTGACGATTGTCGCACCACATAAGCAGAGATCGACGGTTCAGATTGGTCGTGCGGAACCGCCATCTCGGAGAATGACGTGTCAGAAGCGAAGCCGTAGAGAATCGCCGGGTGTTACTTCAGTTCCACCGAGCCCATATTTGCCGGTTCGTTTATTGGGCCCAAACCCAGAAAACATGGGCCGCCAAATGAAACACAAAAGCCCACGAAAGCCCAAACCGGTTCGTTTGACGAGTCCCCCAAAAAGTCCTCCAACCCCATACACGCCACGTCGGACGAGGAAAGCGGGTCCCACAAAGTCCAGCCTGCCACGTCATCGAGTGAAGACGGTAAACTCTCTGGGTGGCTCGTCCGAGACGTCCAGCTCGGATTCCGCGCCGAGGATCCTGCCACGTCATCAGCAGCCGATCCGAACCCGAGAGAGACGGCCCGAGCGGCTGAGCCACCGAGTCGACTCGGGAGCAACGAAGAGTAAGGACCAACGAAAGGACGGTCGGCTGAAGAGGATCAAGGACAAGCTGTCCGTGATCTTCCACCACCACCATCACCACCACCACCACCTCCACCACCACATCGGCGACGAAGACCACGTCGATGGTCCTCCGGACCACCGTAAACACCGGTCCCTCTGGAAGTACCTCCGAAGCGCGGTCCACCGTAAAAAGGACTACGGGAAGCTCGCGATCGAGGGGGGCGCAGCCAAGGATCTTGATAGACGGACGGTCAAGATTTCCCCTTCGCACGGGTACTTTCACAGGTTACTGGAGCAGCTTGTGCGGCACGTGTGGCGTTCGAAGGGGAGGGGAGTACGAGCGAACGCGAAGCACGTGCGGCTGGGGAGGAGGCGGAGCCGGCTTAAGATTAATAAGCTTCATTGGTGGCAGAGAGTCCGACGGAGGACCAATAAAAAGAAGCCACGTCTACGGCTCGGGTTCAGATAAAGCGTCCCACGACGTCTGATGGCGTAAATGCGGTCTTGGATTTTTTTTTAATCTTTGTTTCAGATGGTTAAGATTTAATGCGGATCAAATGCTCGTGATATGGACCATCGGATCAATGTTCTCTCGCAGGATGGTTTTGGATCATCTGCATGCCTTTTTTATGGTTAGATTTTTGAAACGGTTGTCAATTATTAAGCATGATTAAAATACAAAAAAAACAAGGGCGTTGTTTAATTAGATTTGATTTATACAGATTGAAAATTGAAAGATGAAGATAATATGTGGATGAATCTATCAGTACGTTAATAAATAATTTTTTTAAACCACATGTAATCTCACCACATTTGATGGGGTACTAAAGGTATTAATAATGTAAACAATTCATTGAAGAAATTAAGTATCAATCTCATTTTCTCCATGCTGCAACTAGTGTTGGTTAGAATTTATGTGCAAAACAATGAGCGTAAGTGCACATGGGTGTTCACAAAATATAAAGATTGTAAGTCCAAGCACATGTTTGTTACTTGCACTATTATATCCTTTAACCTTACATATTTTTTTAATATTAAAGATTGAGTAGAGTGGAGATCTCATTGTTCTGGATTTGGGCAGTTCCACACAAAATCTAAAGAATATTATGACACAACCCATTGATTTTCACAGATCTCAACTATGTATATGAAATTACAGACAAGGTTGAACTGTGTATAATAACGAACTGAGATTTTTGAAAATTTTATCTTTTTTTTTAAAAAAAACAATGCACTCTGAAATACTGGATAAATAACAAAAATAACACAATTATGTTGGTTAAAACCATTTAATTGTGTATTTGATTTGTCCGTTGAAATATACTCATAGATATAAAATATGATTGGATAATGTTATGTACAACCCATTTTTCAATCCTCATTCCAGTTTACGTGTGTTTTGAATTTTTAAATAAATAAAATACTTGAGGTATACACACTTTTATAAAAAAATGTAACTTATGTTTCAATGAAAAAAGTGAAATTATTTTATTGATGCATGTATCTTGTTACTTGTTAATATGAGTATATGCTTTAATAATTTTTTTTATCTATACATATAAAATTAGATTTGAGGCTGAAAAAATGATTTTTTTATTTTTAAGTCCTATAAACCATACGATTTAGTGATTGATCTGTCATTTCTTCATTTTAGGGTTTTAGTCCCTAGATTTAAATGATATGTCCTTTTAGGAACTGGGAGGGAGGGACCTATCCTTTAATCATTTGATTTTTTTTAGTCCCTCACAGGGACTAAAAAAAATATATCAACTAAAATCTAAATATGAAAAAAAATGAGAGATAGATCTCTAAATCCTAATTTACAAATACTTAAAAAAAAACCAAAAAAAAAAATGTTATGACACTCAATATGATTACAGCTAATGCACTGAAGGTTCAAACGAAGGTGTCGGTGGAAGCTTCAAACCAAAGATGTCGGTAAGTACCGTGGGCTTTACAGCTTGCCGTGATCTTGCGGGCGGGAACCCATGAACAGAGAGAGAAAAAAAAGAAAAGAAAAAGAAAGAGCAAAACCAACAACGCTACAGAACTTACCCATCGTTTATTCACCGCGAAATGCCTTACCGTACAAAAAAATAAAATAAAATTAAGCTTGAAAAATATCAAAACTACGCCCCCGAAATCTAGAAAAAGCGATCCACCGAAATCGGAAGATATTTCATTCCCTCTCTGTCTCTCTTCCTCCATTTAAGCCTCGCCTTCCCAACCCCGTCATTTCATCAACACCTCCCTTTCACAAACCCTAATTCGATCCCTCTCTCTGTCTCCGGATCTGACAATGACGCCTCCAATCCCCGCCGTCCATCCCAACGGGAAGCCATCACTACCACCACCGTCGGAAGAGCCGTTCAAGATCTTCATCGGCTACGACCCCTGCGAAGACCTCGCGTTCGAGGTCTGCCGCCACTCGCTCCTGAAGCGGTCCACGATCCCCGTCGAGGTGATCCCGATCCGGCAGCCGGACCTCCGCCGCGACGGCCTCTACTGGCGCGATCGCGGCCCCACCGAATCCACCGAGTTCTCCTTCACGCGCTTCCTCACCCCCTACCTCGCCGGCTTCACCGGCTGGGCCATGTTCGTCGACTGCGACTTCCTCTACACGGCCGACATCAAGGAATTGACGGCCCTGATCGACGATCGCTACGCCGTGATGTGCGTGAAGCACGAGTACGCGCCGAAGGAGTCCACGAAGATGGACGGGGCCGTCCAGACGGTGTACCCCCGCAAGAACTGGTCGTCGATGGTCCTCTACAACTGCGGCCACCCGAAGAACAGGGTCCTCACGCCGGATCTGGTGAGTTCTCAGACCGGGGCGTACCTTCACCGGTTCATGTGGCTCGACGACGACGAGATCGGGGAGATCCCGTTCGTGTGGAATTACCTGGTCGGGCACAATCGAGTGGACGAGAATGACCGGGAGGGGACGTATCCGAGGGCCGTGCATTACACGATGGGCGGTCCTTGGTTCGATGGGTGGAAGGACTGCGAGTTTGCTGAGCTTTGGGTGGGGGAGATGGAGGAGTGTTTGAAGGAGCGGCAGAAGAAGAAGACCGCGGAAGCTGTTGTTTGAGGTTTATCATTCTTTTCGTTTCTCGCATTTTTAATTTTTTTTAATTTTTTTTGCTATGCATTCTTTTCTGTATTTCTTTCGATTGATCGGTTTCCATTTTTAGTGATAACAAGTGGAAGAATGTGTTGTGTTGTTACTTAACAGTCATTTAGTGCTGCTATATATTTGAATTTTAAAGCATTCACTGTTGTGATGCACAGTTCAGTCTTAATTCAGTTGAGCATCTGTTGCATTGTGAGATTGATTCATTGCTTCTGGATCCCATGAATGCATTGGTGAGAAGTTTTGATTTTGCTTCGAAGTGTCAAGGATGGCATGTATGGCCCTTTGTGCATTGCAGAGTAGTTAGAATTGTTGGGTATTTTCAAAATAAATCATTTGGGTTTTAGTGGCGCCCCCCCTCCTTTGAAGATGATGTGGTCCTATTCTTTAGTCCTTTATCGGTTGTTTGTAAAAAGTTTTGAGTGCTTATAAGAAGAGCCTCATTTATTCTAGTGAAGTCATTTTGGTGGACACTTTATGGTGGACCTTTGATGCGGGGTGGTGCGCGCGCGTGTGCGTATTGGGCATTTTAGGGCGCACTTGGCACTTCGCACGTGAATCAAGAGGCACTTTGTTCTGTCCTTCTCCATTGCCCTGATTTCCAACAAGGATTTCATTATTGAGGGCTTGTTCACTTAATTTTCTGCAATGAGCATTGCTAGCATAAATGTGGAATATGGAAGAATGTGGTTATATGAGCCCAACCAAAAACTAGATGATCCAAAACCTGATAGAGAGGCAATATTGTCCGTTGCATGATGCGCTCTTCTCCAGTGCCAATATATTGATGAAAACCTATCTAATAAAATTCATTACCACCCTTCTCATCACTGCTAAAACCCTGAGAAAATCCTGTGAAGGGAAAAGGTGTTCACCACTTGGGGTACATTCAATTAATATTCTTGGGAGATCGAAAGTGGAAGATTAGAAACTGTGATTCACTGATCATAATAGCAAGCAAGCCGCCCTGGGTTGAACCTTGCAATTTGTTCTATTCAACGACAATCCTCAAGTAGTAACTTGTATTGAGTGCTGGTGACATTCAAGTGAACCAACTTGAAAATTGTGGATTCGTTGCTCTCATCCTTGAACAGTAAAAAATGGATCCTAAAACCTGGCCATATCAAGTGAGGTGGGTGGGAACTATCAAAATAGGCAGACTGCTAAACAGACTACAGCTAACAACAACAACAATAATAATAACAACTTATGAAATGCATCTTGCATTTGCACTATGCAAGGGGTGTAAGAATTTCAGTGGTGGTACAGCATCTAAAAATTCATGATCATCATCAGTGCTTTTGCAAATTTAAGGACTTAAGGATTCAATCAACTGAACTCTCCCCAGTATGGCAGTTCCCAAAATTTCTCCTGCTAACAAGTAAATGCATTTCAATGGCAGCATCAGTTTAAGTTTGCGTTGCTGTTGCAGGAACATCTCCTTTAATCAAACCAAGTGGTTTTTAGTCACCGATAAGTATCCACAACCTTCATTTTCCCCTGACCTAATATTTCTTTGTATTAAGATACTATTCCTTCTATTTGTTGTTTAATCTATATATATATGTATATATATAAAATTAAAACTGTAGGCCTTTACCTTTGTATTAAGATATAGAGAAGAATGCACAAAAGGAAAATACAAAGCAAAAGAAGCAAAAAACGAAAAGAAACAGAAGTAGTCCTCCTGTAGGAGATCTACCATGGAGGACCCCCAAAATCAAGCAAAACAACTATTCATTTATCACTAGACGACCTCCCACCAAAGAAATGTTTAACCTATATTTTTTATTGATTCAAGGGCGGAGGAAAACTGGAAAGGCAATGGGATTGCCGCCTGTAATGCCCTTGATGATAATCAAATTCGCCATCATCACTTGCCATAAGCCCATATGAACTGCCAAATACATATACATATAGGTCTCCTCATTGTCTAAAAATAAAAGTTCAGATTATTGGTTGTCAATAAAACCAAGCCATTCAAGAATAGTTGGCATTGAGAAATGTGAACAGATATACATGTCCCAGAGAACTCTCGGGCAGGCTGACACGCAGCATCTCCATTCTTTCTTTATTTTGGGGGTGAAAACATATATATTAGGAATAAATAGTTTTGGGGAGTTATATACCCACCCTGTATAATGACAAAACCCACCCCGTCATAAATAACTTTTATGCACCTGAAAGCAAATGAAAATCTCCCCTACCAACCACACCTCATTTTGAACAAAACCCACCCTCTGTACTGTTCGACAAACATAGTGTAGACCGGTGTTACATTTGTCGACACTTCTAGTGTCGAACGGAAGGGTTACACAAACATTTTTTTTCTATTATAATATCGACACGTGCTGTCGATATGTATTAAATATGTCGCCAAATGGAGTGTTGATACTGACAGATTATTGAAAAATAAAAAGATAAGTATTAGTCGACACATGAGATGTCAAGAAAAGTGTCAATGATCGACAGTGACAATATCGATATGAACAAATAATCGCAAGTTACTATTTATAAATCTGCTTGAACTTCATCATCTTGAGAACTCGATGCCATGCCATTGGAATAATTTTTTCGATTGAAAGCTGTAGATCGAATACGATCCTTGGGAGTCATACTGTATTGTAAAAAATTAAATAAATATTCAATCATATACAAGAAATTAAAATTTATATACCCAGTAAGATCATATACACAAAAGAGTTATGCTTTTCAAATTAACATCAATCACATATTTGAATAAAATGAGTCATTGTTAGTTTATGTTGCCAGCCTGATTTGAATATAAACAAAAAAAAACTATATCAAACTCAAAATTAGAAAATAAATCAAAATCATTGATCAACTAGGTTTCAAATGACAAAATATAACACAAATAAAATCAAGAAGAAGAAGAGAGATGATTTTGTTAAATGAGTTGGGGTGGTTTTACACAATTGTATTTATTAGGGGGTGGTTTTATAGGTTTCAAAAAGTTGGTGGGTAGCTTTCTCACAGGGGTGGTTTTCCATTAAACAAGGGTTTAAATAATCGTCCCCAATAGTTTTACTCAGTTGTAATGGATAAAATTATATCTCAACATAAAGATTTAGTCAATCAACTCTGTTGAGATTTGTATCTATTTATTTGAGTATCTCATGTAATCTCTTTATTAAATGTAGTCCTTCATATATTTGTGTGTCTCTCTCTCTCCTCTCTTCTTCTTTTTTGCTTTATTTATCTTATGTTTAGATTTTCTACATCATACAATCTCTATTTTAGAGAGCCAATTTTTCGGTTAGTGACTAACAATAATCTCTTCTATCTATTATATCAACCAACCAAAAGTGTGTAAGTTTTTATGTTTGTTTTTTTTTGTGTATGTGTACAATTTTATTTTTCAAATTTACCCTTATTTATTTATAATGTTTGATTTTATATTAAAAGGTAAACATGGAAAATACAGATTTTAATATTTTAGTAGATTAGATGAGATATTCATCAAATCTATTTTTTCTAATTTTCATTTTCTAATTAGTCCCTATCAGGGACTAATATTTTTAAAATGATTTATATATAAGTCCTTCACAGGGAGTAAAAAGGAATTATCCTTTAAATCTGGGGAGTAAAACCCAAATACGAAGAAGTGAGGGAGTGATTGCTAAATACGAAGGTTTGTGGGGAGCTAAATATAAAAAACCCTATTTTTTATATCAATTCGAGTGATATTGTTGTTTTAGAGTTTCAAATGGGGTATTTTTACAATATATAAGGTTGGTTGAGTGGTATATATGTAAAAAACTCATTTTTAGTTATAACATATCTTTTTTATATTTCATTTTAAACTTTAAAAATGATTTATTTTATCATTATTAAAAATTTATTATATCATTTATGAATATATAATATGATATATTACATCACATATAAATGAATTGAAATTTTTTGAAGGTATTGATTGTGAGCAGTTTTTTTAAAATATTTTTTTATTTATGTTGTGCGTGGAGAAAGACTAATTTTTACTATTCAAATTAACTACCAAGTCGTCCCTTTGATTTTAGAACAAAAAATTCATGCGGTGGTGAGATCAGACGAATAGCATTCAATTCTTTGAAGCAAGAAACATAAAGAATAATAGCAGATATATTACAAGATTGACTTAATATGCTGTATACATCTTGACATTTATATATTGAAACGTTTTTTTTTTAATTTTTAGAGAAAAGGTAGGTATCGTAGTTACAAGTCAGAATTTAAAAGATACATCAAAGTGAGAAACTTGACAGAAAAAGAGGGAGATGGGAGACTGGGGTGGATGTGCCCGGGAAGGAGAGCCAAGGTAGAAGAGAGATCTGCATCGCCGCCCTCCCGCACGGCCCAAGAAGAACCTAATCCTTGATACAAAGGCGGCCACCAGGCAAGCCGATGTACCACCCACTTTGTTGCACTTGACGCGTAGATCAGAAGCCTCCGAGCGCCATCTTGCCCTGAACACCTTAGTGAGCAAGCGATCATAGAGGGCAATCTACATGAATCTCCGTACCTTTTCGTGGGATTTTCAGCTTCCACACCCCATGCGTGGATCGAAACGTTTGAAGGGCAGGGTACGGAGAACGTGCCCTTCTCTACCATCCGTAAGTGCGGTGAACCGAGAAGCACCAGACCCCTGATCTGGAAACAACAAAAGTGACGGTAGATATGATTGTCCAAACATTCTTCATTGCACTTGATTTATTGGATTATTCATTCATGTACCCAATGACTTGAGGTGATCTAGTATTTGATGAGGAATTTGTTGTGACATGTATTAACTTTTAGTATGAATGAGTGTTTATAAAGGCATAGGGTTGTCTTGATTCCCTTTGGGGTTCCATCAATTCCCTCGATCTAAATTTTTGAAATGGTACTTTGATAATATTTTTTTTTCTTTATTCGATTTATTCAGTCTCTTCCTTGTTAAGATTAAGAGAATTTTTTTTCCTGCTAGAGGTAGCAACATAGAGTTTTTTTTTTTTTTTTTTGAGAGAAGGGGCAGTGTTGAGAAAAAAAAGACTAATTTTTTTTAGGGTTATTTAGTTTCCACCCCTCCAAAATAGACAAATTATAAAAAAACCCTTCCAAAACTCAATATTATTTTAAACCCCCTTAAAGTGTTATTTGACTTTATAAAAAACCCAACAATCAACAAAATAAGAATGTTATGGGAATATTCCATCCCACATACATTTGTTGAGATGGAACATTCCCCTAACATATTTATTTTGTTGATTGTTGGGTTTCTTACAAAGCCAAATAACATTTTAAGGGGGTTTAAAATAATATTGAGTTTTTGAGGGTTGTTTTGATAATTTGACTGTTTTGGGAGGGGTGGAACTAAATAACCCTTTTTTAATAATTAGATTACTTGATAACAGTGAATCATTTTATTTATATTTTTTTTCATAGATGTAGACAACTTGTGTGATTTTTTTTTATAGGTATTAAAGATCTAACTATAAGATGTTGCATCAACGGAATTTAGTTTATCCGTCATTGCATTTAAATTTCATTGAATCGTTCCTTGGCTCGCGTGGGATAAACCAGATTCCGGGACCGAAACACCGTGCCTCACGTGGGCGATCGTTTTGTCTCCTTCACATGCAACTTCATAAATGAAAATTTGTGGGACAGAAAGAAAAGTCGGTGGCAATAATAGACATCTCTGCACGTTTTTGAACATTTTTAATGGATATATTAACTAGCTAAGATGTTAAAATACCATGTTAGTATTTTATGTCTCAATTACATCCTCATTTATTACATCTCTATTTACTATATTGTTGTTGCTCCAATATACTAGTTAAATAAATTAATCAAAATAATAGTGGACCCTACCTCTCCACCTACTCAACCTCCCAAATGTATTTTTTTTTACAATAATGATTCGTAGGCCCCAATTTCAAAGACTCCAAATAGGCCCCATGAGGTGGTATCAAGACATTACTCATTATACCCTTTTTATTATTATTTCTTTATTAAGTGGTTTTTCGGTTATGATTTATCGATTTTTTGTGATTATGTATTTGTTCTTCATTAATTCTAAAATCAGCAACAACTCTCATTCTTCTTTATCATCTCATTTTTTCTTTTTTGTAATCCGTAATTCTTTTTTTTCATCAATGATGTCGTCATTCTTCTTCATTAATTCGGAATCGATGAGTCAATTTAATCACGTTTTAATCAACAACTTTGTCTGTTAATCACCTTTTAATTGATTATGATTTCGATCAACAACACCAATTAATCTTGTTTATGAAGAACAAGTAGGAGCATATCATAATTCATAATTTGAGGTCACGCAATGATGAGAAGCTTTTTTTTATTTGGACCCCACATAAATGTCTCTTCTATCAGGTTTGACAATTAAGGACTCATAATTGAATTATATTTTTGTTTGAATTATGTTTTTGTTGTTGATTCGCACTGTTTAATTGTTTTTTTTTCAATGCTGTTACATTGACTGCATAAGCTCATATTTCATTATATAGGCTGTTACATTGAACGTCATGTTCAATATGTAATGTTTATATTTGTATATGTAACATGAAATAGTCATTTTGAAAATTTGTTTTTCTTTTATTACATTGTTTCAATCCTTCTAATTGTAAAATTTGATACCGTTACATTGTGCAAATGAATGTTTAACGATGATGGTATTGGTGCAGTGTTGACATTATTAATATGCATTTTTGTCTAATTTCTGCTTTTTGGTTTTTTTGTTACATTTGAAATGTAACAGTCTTGTAAATGTGTGTATTATTTTTTGTATTTACATTATGAAATCTGCGTATTGTTAAATACTGTTACATTTTTAAATGTAACAGTTAATGAATACTGTGTTTTGATGCGAAAGAGACTCATTTTACGCAATACTGTCACATTACAAATTATCTATTTACCGAGAGCAAATTTTTTAATTGCTTTTGGAGGGGATTCTGTTTCATTGGAAGGCATTCCACAAAAAATTCAAATTGTCGACTCTATAGAGAAAAGTGTTGGAATCGTTGTTCCTACTGTTGCAATGTCATTTCAAATGGAAGATGATGTTAGGTTATTTTATAAAAAAATATGTCCACAGTGAAGGCTTTGGCATTGCGAAGATCCACGGGAAAAAGGATGATTTGGGCGGCAAAGATTCTTTCATGTTGTCGAATGCAAAATGTAACCAAAATTTTAGTAGGATGAAGATGTTTTCCTGATACAAATGCAAAATGTTAACATTCAACTGTTACATTTTTGTACTTGCAAATTTATTAATAATACATTTGTTTGGTAAAATTGATACATGGATCATTTTCTTTTACATTTGTTAAGCACATAGACATAATCATCAGATTGTTACATTTACAAAACAAATCTGTTACATTCTATCACACAAACAATTGAATGGAACAGTACAAAAAAACACAAGCAGTTTTAATCACAATGAAGATAATAGTTACAAGCACATGAATGTAACAGTTATGAGTACAAAAAACATATAAATGTAACAAAAAATTAAGTACAAAATGAACTGTTACATCTTGATATTGTTACATAACAAATATGTTACATTCTATCTCACAAACGCATGAATGTAACAGTACAAAAAAAACACAAGCACTTATAATAACAATGAATGTAACAATATGATAATGCACTGAGAAGCAGGGATACATTCTATAGAACAGACTGTTACATTCAATATAACAGACTGTTACATTTTATATAAATCACACAGCACTGTTATATTTTATATAACAGACTGTTACATTCTATATAATAGACTGTTACATTTATAGTTTTGATATAACAGATTGTTACATTTTATATAAATCACACAACACTTTTACATTCTATATCAAAAAATGTAACAATCACAAATGTAACAGTATGAAATGTAACATTTATTCATGTATTGGCCATCACGAATGTAATAGTCTGAAATATAACATTTATTCATATATTTTCCATTCTTGGAGTATCATCAATGGCCGATCAAAATTTTGATGGATTAAACCATCAAAATTGTCTTGAAAATAATTTTATTCGATCTCCCCTCATCGGAACCGATTTATACACGATGAACACATTGTAGCAGATCCGTAATTTTAATTCTGAGAATTTTGAAGAAACTGATATTTTAGATCTGATGTTCGAATCTGTTTCAGAACAAAGAAATGATTTGAAACGGGGGGGGGGGGTCTCAATGAAACGATTTAGGGTATCTTTGAACTGATTTTGATAGTTTGTTTTGATTTGAGGGAGTTTTTGAATTTGAAAGATCGTTTTGTCTTTCCTTAAGAGACGGTGGTGCTTAATTAATGGAGAGAGAAAACCGAGATTTGTTGTTTGACGTGTGTGTTTTTTATGAGGTTTTATGGAAGGGTATTTTGGGTTTTTGCTTTGTTACCCTTTTTCAAAAGTGAAATAGCAAACCAATAAGGTATTGATACCTCATGGAGTCTATGAGTGAGGCTTATATTTTGGGGCCTAAGTATCATCATTGTTTTCTTTATTATTTAATGAGAACAATCAAGTGGAGGCCATGTTTGACTTGCTAAAACACTATCTGACCGGTGAGGTTCACATCTAGCTTTCTTTTAATAGCTCCATTAGAATAATATTTTTACATGTTAGTTAAAGTATTCATGGGAGATACTCTAATTATTCGGTAAAAGAAGTAGCTAGGCTCCGACGTGTGGGAAGAGTTTCAGGGTAACATAGATTCTTACACTGAAAGGGTCACTTGGCTTGCTGTAGAGATACTGACGTACATGAAAGAAATTTGGCTTTCACTGTAATACAAAAAGAAGAGATAATGCACTGAATGTACACACACACACAGACTTCCATAGTGTTATTACTGATAGTGATATTCAGTTATTCATTGTGTAGTTATAATCAGTTTTGTAGGTAGTTATATTATAGTAGTGGTTGGTTATTATAAAACAGTTATTATACTGGGTATTTATAGAGACCAGAGAAGATCATGTAAAATTAGAATTGGGTGTATATCCATTCTCTCTCTGTCGGTGGTTTACATGATTGCAGATTATTATTTATATTTCTTTGATTACAGCAATGCGACTGACAGAGGACTACAGCAATGCAATGCAAACTGACAAAGGACCAACAAAATCTAGCCATTATAAATTCGGTGCCCGACCCCCTCAACAGATTCTCATCCGCTTCAATAACCTGTGCCGCCACCGGAGATGATGGCGGCGGCTGAGTCTGAAGCGGCGCTTCGCAAGAAAATTGCGGAGTTCTACGACCAACACACGAGCTCGTGGGAGGGCTCGTGGGGTGACCATATGCACCATGGCTTCTACGACCCCGGCGTCCCGGTCTCCCTCTCCGATCACCGGTTCGCCCAGATCCGGATGGTCGAAGCGGTCCTTGCCTTCGCCGGCGTTCAAGGTTGTTCTCTAACACACCTCGCTGGTCGGTATAGTTACAAAATTCGTGTATAATAAATGATGATAAAATAAGTTTTTGATGTTAAGAGAATACATTCGTGGATGATTCGAGATAGATATGAAAAAATATAAAAATAAATAAATTGTTTCTCTAAATGGATTCTGATTATTAGTAAGAAGTGCGCATAAAAATTTCTAATTTTAGGTTTGAAGTTGAGATGCCACGAAAGATGTGAAAATCATATGAATTAGATGAATACTTTGTTCTCACACCAAACACAGTTTTACAAACAAAAGTTTGTTCGGTAGTGGGTACAAGTTTTCAAACTTCATGATTGATTGTTCTATATATAAATACCAAAGTCAAATTATTATTAGCGTCCAAGATATTAGACTCCTTTACTATCTTCATGATTTGTTGTGGTAGTATAAGCTGAATGAGCTGTTGCAGATGATGATGAGAAGAAGCCAAAGAGAATAGTGGATGTTGGTTGCGGCGTTGGGGGGAGCTCGAGATACCTAGCAAGGAAATATGGGGCCAATTGTCATGGCATCACTTTGAGCCCTCTAGAAGTTCAGAAGGCTCAAGCCCTGTCTGAAGGTTTAGCACACAAGGTATTATCATCTCTTTTATTTTCTGGGATTTATTTTTGTTTTTTTATAAAATACCATTTATTTTTTTATTTAATTATAACAAACAAGTTATTAAGATGGAGATCTAGGAAGGTCATGTCAGTCTTTAAATGAGAAATTTATATCGATTAAAAATAACAGAAAACTCACATATTAAACATGTGAGAAAACACAGTGTCAAGTCTCTCATTAGAGACTGAGACCTAATGGATTCAGTTCCTTAATGGATTTTAAAATTCTACATTTTATATGGTAACAATTAAGTTTCTTTAATTTTTGTACTGTTGGTGAGAATTAATCAAGTCAAACCTGCACTAAAAACTTACTTTAACTAGATGATCATGAGATCCCAGCAATAAAGGTTGATCAAACAGGACTTGTGGTTTTTTTTTTATTATTATTTGGAAATATAGGTCTTTTTTCAAGTAGCAGATGCCATGGATCAACCGTTCCCGGATGGACATTTCAATCTGGTCTGGTGCATGGAGAGTGTAGATCACATGCCTGACAAAATGAAGGTCCTCTTCTCTCTCCATTCCTCACCTATGCAAACTTAAGTAACATATTGTCTGATTGTGATTTGATTTTCAGTTTTTCAGCGAACTAGCTAGAGTGGCAGCACCAGGTGCAACGATTATAATAACGACATGGTGTCACAGGGAACTGTCCCCATCGGACTCATTAAGGCCAGAAGAAAAGGACATGTTGAAAAGGATATCTGATGCTAATTACCTTCATGGATGGTCTTCTGCCAATGATTTTGTCAAATTAGCTCAATCGCTCTCACTCGAGGTATAACAAGTGGATGCCCCTCAAATACTATTAACATCGCACTTTGTTTAGATTTATGGTCAATTTGATAACTCTAGTCACCTAACTCTAGTAGATTCCGTGGAAAGTAAAATTTTGCCTGGGATACCCAAGAATGAACGTTTCTACAGAGAATGAATGTCAAATTAGCCCTTAATAAATATCCGCCAATATATGTAATGTGTGTGTATGACAGGATATAAAATGCGCCGACTGGTCAGCTAACGCGGCACCATTTTGGAAGGCGGTGATCCAATCTTATCTGACATTCAAAGGCTTCATAGCACTACTTCGAAGCGGTAAGAGTGTTAACGGATCCACTGCTGCTGCTTCTGATTTCACTGCTGTTTAAAACCCTGATTTTTTTAAAAAATCTTGATTGATCAAGGTTGGAAAGCCATAAAGGGAGCGCTTGTGATGCCTCTCATAGTGGAAGGCTACGACAAGGGACTGATCAAATTCGCCGTCATCAGTTGCCGAAAGCCCAAATGAAGTAACTGCAACATGTAGAAAACCAAATAAAAACTTCCAAGGGGAGCTCTATTTATCTAGTAGATCCTCAATAAGAGAAGCTACTGTTGCACAATCAAGGTATTACGGGCGCATATCAGATGTAGTTCTGTAATAAACGGTGGCTCCGTTTGATTGTAAACAGCCAAATATTTATATGATTCAGCATGCGATGTACCTTTTTTTTTTTGGTTGAATCTTCATTCTTCAATCCAGGCATATTGCTCGATCAGTGGAATGGTTGAACCTGCACCTGTTAAAGAGGTGCTGCAGCTTCTAAGGTCAAAATGGAATTAGCAGCAACACAAATTCCCCTTGAAAACATCTTCTAATGGGTCAACTTTTGAGACAGCATTTTTTTTTTCTTATGAAAAAAAAAAGGAAGGATATATTCCATTGCTTGATGAACATACATCCCTAAATAAGAGAACGAGTGATCTCCCTTTTTGAGTAAAAGAAAGAAGAAAGAAAGATTTAAATTGAAGGCACATTAACCCTCTGCCCATGGTAAGAAAATCCGATTGCAATAGGAAACGCCCCTTCCCCAATTCTTCTAGCACAACGTCTGCCTCCAAAATATGCTTTCCCCATTCTCTCAAAAGATTTGCAATGCTAAGTCAAATATTCTACCAATACGGTTTCCTCTGGAAAAATCATGTTGTTTCATGCGAGCCATAAAAAAAATATATCTAACCACATAGGACTGTCAAAACTTTGAAATGTAGACACACTAGGAAATGCTATCATCACTTGAAATGTGGAAAAGCTATGTCAAAAAGAACCTGACAGTAATCAACATCTATCACACAAAAAATCCACCGATTTCTCCTTCACGCGCTTCCTCACCCCCTACCTCGCCGGCTTCACCGGCTGGGCCATGTTCGTCGACTGCGACTTCCTCTACACGGCCGACATCAAGCAATTGACGACCCTGATCGACGATCGCTTCGACGTGATGTGCGTGAAGCACGAGTACGCGCCGAAAGAGTCCACGAAGATGGACGGGGCCATCCAGACGGTGTACCCCCGCAAGAACTGGTCGTCGATGTTCCTCTACAATTGCGGCCACCCGAAGAACAGGGTCCTCACGCCGGATCTGGTGAGTTCTCAGATCTGATGATAATCAAATTCGTCGCCATCATCACTTGCCATAAGCCCATATGAACTGCCAAATACATATAGGTCTCCTCATTGTCTAAAAATAAAAGTTCAGATTATTGGTTGTCAATAAAACCAAGCCATTCAAGAAGGAAAATGAATGGCGAGCCCCAAATTATAGGCCCAAACAGGCCCCATGACGTGGCATGATGTGTAATTCCTTTTATACCCTTTAATTATGCTTTCTATTTTTCCCAAACGCAATAAATGCATTCAATTAGTGTTGCTGTCTCTGGAAACGGACAGACGTGTTTTAATTTCTTTTATTTTTTTCCTTTTTTACTTTCCTCTCATTTGATTTGATCATAATTGAATCGAATTTTCCATATTCGTGGTTTGTTTGCTTTTTTTTTTTTGAGATCGCCTGTTGATTTTTTTAAAAAGAATTTTTAAGAGATTAATCTTATTGAAATATTAATTTGAACTGTTGGGATACCATTGAAATGTCTATCGATTCAGGTTTGTATTTTTTTAATTGTATTAATTTTTTGTGTTACGTTTTTTTTTTATTATTGTTATCTGTTCTGAAATTTGTTTTTTCAGTACGACCTTTTTGTTGCTTACACATGCATATTATGCTACAGATAATGTAACTAACTATTATATTGTTGTTCGATTTAGACTTTTGTAACTAGCTTCATCATTTGTCTAAATGTAACTAACTTGTTAAATGAAAGTTATTATTATAATCAGTTACATTTGTAAATGTAATTATGTTTTGCAGAATTTACTTATCATGGGTATCTGTTTTCAATTATTTTGATGTGTTGTATTTTTTTTTTAACTAGCTTCATCGAAATGTGAATGTAACTAACTTATCATATGTATTTTGTATTATAATCCAAGTTCCATTTGCAAAAGTACCTACCTTATCAATAGTTAGTTACATTCAATCAATAATTAGTTATATTTTCACGAAACGCGATTAAAAGATAGTTATCCTTTTTTTCTAGCTAAAGAAATTGGTATTACATGTCATACAAATGTAAACTTACAAACAACATAATGTATGACTGCACAAACATAATAGATTACAAATATTGTGAAGAGTTACGAAGACATACAATTAGCTATATTCAAATAAAGTTACATTTACATATTCTTGTTTTTCTATTAGTCAGTTACATTGTCCTGCAACAAAAAAGGAATTGGTCACAGATAATCATTTCTAAACAATATACATAAATAAAATTTGTCAAAACAAAGTCAGTTACTATACAACAAATTCCAAAAATAAACTATCGGCCAACATTTTCAAAAGTATAATAATAATCTAAAAAAAAATCAAAACATTCGTCACATAAACATCAAAGAGCATGATTTTAGGTTTATTAGATTCATCTAATCGTCACAATATAGAAAAACTTTTTGAGCAAAAACCAAAAAAAGTTGCATACCCATTTTTGAATGTTTTTTAATCTTTGGATGAACTAAAAAAATTCTCAAATCGAAACCGAAATGAAGGTTTCATCTCCTGTTTAGATGAAGGGGATTACATCGATTTAGAATTTTTTTTTTTTTGGAAACCCTCCAATATAATAAATGAAATGGGTTTTGGGTCGCGAGAGGGTCGGGGATTACGAAAAAAACGCAAAACGAAGGATATGGGGTGAGAGAATGTGTGTTTTAAATGAGGGGTAGATATGTATTTTGCTTTTTTACCTTTTTAGGAAAAGCAACCAGCCATCCAATCACATCTTGACACCTCAAGAGGCTTATGGAAGGTGTTTATATCCTGGGGCTTGTGTAGCAAAGCTCATTCAAGAATAGCTGGCATTGAGAAATGTGAATAGATATACATGTCCCAGAGAACTCTCAGGCCGGCTGACACGCAGCATCTTCGTTCTTTCTTTATTTTGGGGGTGAAAACATATATATTAGGAATAAATAGTTTTGGGGAGTTATATACCCACTCCCCGTGTAATGAGAGAATCACCACGTCATAAATAACTTTTATGCACCCGAAAGTAAAGGAAAACCACCCCTACCAACCACACCTCATTTTGAACAAAACCCACCCCTTGTACTGTTCGACAAACATAGTGTCGATCGATGCTACATATGTCAACACTTCTAGAGTCGAACGGAAGGGTTACACAAACAATTTTTTTCTGTTATAATATCGACACATTTTTAAGGGATTTAAAATAATATTGAGTTTTGGATGGGTTTTTTGATAATTTAACTGTTTTGGGAGGGGTGAAAACTAAATAACCCTTTTTTAATAATTAGATTACTTGATAACAGTGAATCATTTTATTTATATTTTTTTTCATAGATGTAGACAACTTGTGTGATTTTTTTTTATAGGTATTAAAGATGGGTTCGGATCCCATCAGACCATATTAGCATCAGTTCTATCAGTACCAATAGGGTAGTGACAGGTGTACATTACACGTGAGCATCACGTGATGAAGAATGAGGACATGAACAGCCTGTTCACCCCCACGTTATCCCACCGTTAACCACAACAAGACCCATTTTATTATTCTTTCTTGACTCTCTCTCTCTCTCTCTCTTTCTCTGCTTCTCAAACCAGATGGTGTTGGGAGAGGGTTTATGGGGTATGGGAAGGTGAGAGAAAATTATTTATTTCATATTTATTCATCCTCCTCCTCTCCTTCTCAAACCCTCCATGTCTTCTCCCTTTCACTTCAAATTGAGTAGTGTTGACAGAGGGTTATTACTTTCTAGGGTTTGGTGAGGTGAGAGAAAAAAATTTGTTTCGTGTGTTGTCCAGTTTTATTCAAAGATGTGCGGTTGATTCGTATAATATTGTAATTTTTTTTCATACTTTTTTTTTTGGTTTTTTCATGTCCAATATTTGTTTATTTAATATTGTATTTTTTTTCATATTGGACTAATGATTAAATTGGGGCACCAATCTTCAAAAAAATGTTGTATAACTCGATTCACATATTGTGCATTTCATTTATGAGTTATTGAGTTCAATTCTTATTATTTGTAATTCGATTTATATATAATACTTTATGATTGTAGGTTGTATATTTTAATTCATATAGTTTAATTCATATGTTATGTCATTCGATTAATAGTTCGTGCATTCGATAAATAGGTTGTGCAGTTTGATTCATACATTGCATTTATAATAAGTTGTATATTTTGATTCATATGTTGTGAAATTTAATTCATACATTGTGTAATTCAATCAATAGTTCATGCTGCAATTCGATTCATATATTATACTTATCATAATAAGTTATATAGTTCAATTTTTATGTTGTACAATTTAATTTTTATCATTTTGTTGCAAGTGGAGTTGTATAAAATTTTACATGTATCATGAACTTGTCTTGTTAGTTGTTCTCTCTATTGTAATCAGAGTTAGTTTAAAAATATTTTGTTATAATTAGAGTTGTATAAAATATATCGTATGAAAATAAGAACTTCAGTATGATTCATTCAAAGTTAAGTTTGATTCATTAGTGTTGCAGTTCCAGTTATGAGTTGTTCAATTCATTTAATAAGTACTTCAGTTCAATTCAATCAATTAGTATTTCAGTTCGATTTATACATTGTTCAATTCGTTTAATAAGTACTTGAGTTCAATACATATAATGCTCAGTTCGATTGACAAACACTTTAATTCAATTCATACATTATTCAATTTGTTATAATAAGTACTTCAGTTTGATTCATATAATGTTCAGTTCGATTGGTAAGTACTTCAGTTCGATGCTCAACTTCCCATCACCCTTATAATCAATGATAAAATTCAATGTTATAAACACATTCACATGAATACTTGATCAACACAAAAATTCAGTGTTCAACTGTCATTCAATTTCAATATGATAGTCAAGCATGGCTACCATCAGTATCATCAATATCGAACTATATATTTTATTAATCGAATTACATGTCCTATAAATCGAACTGTACAATATATGATACATGTATCCAACAATTGATTATATAATTCAATTAATAGACTATATAGTTTGATTCATAGAGTGCGATTCGATATTTATGATATCAATGGTAGCTGACCTGACTACTAGAACATAAAATAGATGTGATCTCTCAGTAAAATATTTGTTCATTTATGATTTCTTGGACACACCATTATTTATTTTATTTTCTAATTTATCATATAGTGACAAAAAATAAAACTATGATGATAATTTTAAAACAGCACAACAGAAAACTAGTTAAATGATTTCATTGATCAACATTTCTTGATAAATAGATGGAAAAAAAATGAGATCATAGTTTCTTTGGGACAATCATAACTTCAAACAGAAAAATGTATGATTCAGAAGTATGTATCTCACTTTCAACAACTATCAGAAATCTCCCTTGTAAATGGAACAAAAAAATCCTCACCACTGAAAACCCTAATAAATCTTTCAAATGAAGAGATCTGAGAATGAGAGGGTGAAGGAATCCCTGATCAAACCAGTCAGGGTGATGAAAGGTTTTTATGGAAGGTTTCAAAGGCTAACGATTTCGTAGAGAGAAGAGAGGAGAAGAGATGAAAGGTTTCAAAAGGAGAGGGAGAGGGAGAGGGAGAGGGAGAGGAAAAATGAAACAAAAGGGGAAATAAAGAAAGAAAAACAAGGACACAAGGTGAGGTTGAGGGTGACGGATTCACAGGATAGTTAACGGCGGGATAACGTGGGGTGATTCTTCATCACGTTCTGTGCACGTGTAGTATACACCTGTCAGTACTCTATTGGGTACTGATAGAACTGATGCTAATATGGCCTGATGGGATCCGAACCCATTAAAGATCTAACTATAAGATGTTGCATCAACGGAATTGAGTTTATCCGTCATTGCATTTAAATTTCATTGAATCGTTCCTTGGCTCGCGTGGGATAAACCAACTTCATAAATGAAAATTTGTGGGACAGAAAGAAAAGTCGGTGGCAATAAAATTAGATTATCTCTCTGTCGTTGGTTTACATGATCGCAGATTATTATTTATATTTCTTTAATTACAGCAATGCGACTGACAGAGGACTACAGCAATGCAATGCAAACTGACAAAGGACCAACAAAATCTAGCCATTATAAATTCGGTGCCCGACCCCCTCAACAGATTCTCATCCGCTTCAAAATTTGGAGTCCCATTTTGAAAAACCTGTGCCGCCACCGGAGATGATGGCGGCGGCTGAGTCTGAAGCGGCGCTTCGCAAGAAAATTGCGGAGTTCTACGACCAACACACGAGCTCGCGGAGGGTGACCATATGCACCATGGCTTCTACGACCCCGGCGTCCCGGTCTCCCTCTCCGATCACCAGTTCGCCCAGATCCGGATGGTCGAAGCGGTCCTTGCCTTCGCCGGCGTTCAAGGTTGTTCTCTAACACACCTCGCTGGTCGGTATAGTCACAAAATTCGTGTATAACAAATTATGATAAAATAAGTCTTCGATGTTAAGAGAATACATTCGTGGATGATTCGAGATAGATATGAAAAAAATATAAAAATAAATAAATTGTTTCTCTAAATGGATTCTGATTATTAGTAAGAAGTGCACATAAAAATTTCTAATTTTAGGTTTGAAGTTGAGATGCCACGAAAGATGTGAAAATCATATGAATTAGATGAATACTTTGTTCTCACACCAAACACAGTTTTACAAACAAAAGTTTGTTCGGTAGTGGGTACAAGTTTTCAAACTTCATGGTTGATTGTTCTATATATAAATACCAAAGTCAAATTATTATTAGCGTCCAAGATATTAGACTCCTTTACTATCTTCATGATTTGTTGTGGTATTATAAGCTGAATGAGCTGTTGCAGATGATGATGAGAAGAAGCCAAAGAGAATAGTGGATGTTGGTAGCGGCCTTGGGGGGAGCTCGAGATACCTAGCAAGGAAATATGGGGCGAATTGTTATGGCATCACTTTGAGCCCTCTAGAAGTTCAGAAGGCTCAAGCCCTGTCAGCCAGTGAAGGTTTAGCACATAAGGTATTATCATCTCTTTTGTTTTCTGGGATTTTTTTTGTTTTTTTATAAAATACCATTTATTTTTGGATTTAATTATAACAAACACTTTATTAAGATTGAGATCTCGGAAGATCATGTCAGTCTTTAAATGAGAAATTTATATCAACTAAAAATAACAAAAAACTCACATATTAAACATGTGAGAAAACACACTGTTAAATCTCTCATTAGAAATTGAGACCTAATGGATTCAGTTCCTTAACGGATTTTAAAATTCTACATTTTACATGGTAACAATTAAGTTTCTTTAATTTTTGTACTATAGGTGAGAATTAATCAAGTCAAACCTGCACTAAAAACTTACTTTAACGAGATGATCATGAGAACCCAGCAATAAAGGTGATCAAACAGGACTTGTGTTTTTTTTTTATTATTTGGAAATATAGGTCTTTTTTCAAGTAGCAGATGCCATGGATCAACCATTCCCGGATGGGCATTTCAATCTGGTCTGGTGCATGGAGAGTGTAGTATACATGCCTGACAAAATGAAGGTCCTCTTCTCTGTCCATTCCTCACCTATGCAAACTTAAGTAACATATTGTCTGATTGTGATTTGATTTTCAGTTTTTCAGAGAACTAGCTAGAGTGGCAGCACCAGGTGCAACGATTATAATAGTGACATGGTGTCACAGGGAACTGTCCCCATCGGACTCATTAAGGCCAGAAGAAAAGGACATGTTGAAAAGGATATCTGATGCTGCTTACCTTCAGGGATGGTCTTCTGCTAATGATTTTGTCAAATTAGCTCAATCGCTCTCACTCGAGGTATAACAAGTGAATGCCCCTCAAATACTATTAACATCGCACTTTGTTTAGATTTATGATCAATTTGATAACTCTAGTCATCCAACTCTAATAGATTCCGTGGAAAGTAAAATTTTGCCTGGGATACCCAAGAATGAACGTTTCTACAAAGAATTTTTCTCGGTGTTCCTGCAGAAGGAGAATGAACGTCAAATTAGCCCTTAATAAATATCCGCTAATTTATGTAATGTGTGTGTATGACAGGATATAAAATGCGCCGACTGGTCAGCTAACGCGGCACCAACTTGGCCGGCGGTGATCCAATCTTATCTGACATTCAAAGGCTTCATAGCACTACTTCGAAGCGGTAAGAGTGCTAACGGATCCACTGCTGCTGCTTCTGATTTCACTGCTGTTTAAAACCCTGATTTTTTAAAAAATCTTGATTGATCAAGGTTGGAAAGCCATAAAGGGAGCGCTTGTGATGCCTCTCATAGTGGAAGGCTACGACAAGGGACTGATCAAATTCGTCGTCGTCAGTTGCCGAAAGCCCAAATGAACTAACTGCAACATGTAGAAAACCAAATAAAAACTTCCAAGGGGAGCTCTATTTATCTAGTAGATCCTCAATAAGAGAAGCTACTGTTGCACAATCAAGGTATTAGGGGCGCATCTCAGATGTAGTTTTGTAATAAACAGTGGCTCCGTTTGATTGTAAACAGCCAAATATTTATATGATTCAGCATGCGATGTACCTTTTTTTTTTTGGTTGAATCTTCATTCTTCAATCCAGGCATATTGCTCGATCAGTGGAATGGCTGAACCTGCACCTGTTAAAGAGGTGCTGCAGCTTCTAAGGTCAAAATGGAATTAGCAGCAACACAAATTCCCCTTGAAAACATCTTCTAATGGGTCAACTTTTGAGACAGCATTTTTTTTTTCTTATGAAAAAAAAAGGAAGGATATATTCCATTGCTTGATGAACATACATCCCTAAATAAGAGAACGAGTGATCTCCCTTTTAGAGTAAAAGAAAGAAGAAAGAAAGATTTAAATTGAAGGCAAATTAACCCTCTGCCCATTGTAAGAAAATCCGATTGCAATAGGGAACGCCCCTTCCCCAATTCTTCTAGCACAATGTCTGCCTCCAAAATATGCTTTCCCCATTCTCTCAAAAGATTTGCAATGCTAAGTCAAATATTCTACCAATACGGTTTCCTCTGGAAAAATCATGTTGTTTCATGCGAGCCATAAAAAAAATATATCTAACCACATAGGACTGTCAAAACTTTGAAATGTAGACACACTAGGAAATGCTATCATCACTTGAAATGTGGAAAACCTATGTCAAAAAGAACCTGACAGTAATCAACATCTATCACACAAAAAATCTACAATACGTTGGGTACCTAATATGACAGTCTCAGCTGCAACTCCTCGACCTTTGCATGCAATTCTGTGTTCTGATCCTTGTAGCTCTGCAGCAAAAACCTGTCTCCTTCAATCACTTCCTTTAATTCCCCGTTCTCCCTCTTGAATAACTCCGTGCTCTCCTTATCACCTCTCCCAGCATCTGCATGTCCATTACATTGGAATTCAAAACCATTTGAAGTGTCAATGTATCCGTTCATATGCCCGTTGTGGATATCTGTATATTGGTTCTTCAGGTTGACATGCTTTCTTGGTGAGCCTATTTCAGCCACACAGTGGTCAGCTATTGCCTTCCTCAGCTTCTGGATCTCCCTTGCTGAGTCACACAGATCCCGATTCGTGGAGTCGAGCTGCAATTGCAGGTGGGCTGAGTGAGACAAATGTGTTTGCAGTGAATTCTGCAGGTCTGTGATCTGTGCCTGCATTTCAAGGATCATATCATCCCTGCGATTCAGCTGCTGCCTCAGCTTCTGTATTACCTCTCGCTTGATGAATATGTCGGACCCGGATTCTGAGGCAGATGGTGAGTCAAAACTGTTGGAGTGGTGATATGGCCTCCGGGGGAGCTCAAGGCGCTCCGGGGATGATGACCACATCATGCCATTCTCCTTGGTGGATTCCACTGTCCCAGGAACTGTAACGAGAGGGAGAGATAGATCTTTGTTAGACATTCGACTTGTGGGCATTTGCTTGATGTTCACCATTCCATTTGTCATCCCTGTCACAAGCAAATAAGCCATCTATCATTGCAATCTCAATTAGCACAATATACTATGCAATTGTGTCACAAAACTAGTATTTCAATAGACTTTCTAGTCTTGGCCGTTGCAATCAAATAAAATGAATTCCCTATTGACATCTTCAGTAAAATAAAACATTAGGCTCAAATTTATAAAGGTTTCTTGCACCACTGAACTATTTATTATAAGAGACAGAAGAAAATGAGGAAGGACAATATATCATCTCAGTTACAGTGATGGTTTTGTGCCAACATATACAAGATTATGTGATGCAACACTAAGAAGACATACAAATTTTAGATAAAGAAGCATACACTTAAGTCAGATTGGTAAAATGTAACAAGAAAAATACATACTTTTATCACTAATGAAAACATACATATTATCTTCCACGGATTCTTCGATGATATAAAAAAATTTCAGTATAATACAAGCAGACAGGTGGTTATCCTCATATCCTGTGATCACAAATGTCAATAGCACTATCACAATGCACTGGTGTCTTGATTGTAATAGTTTGTGTGTGAAGATACATTGTTGATCCTTCTCCATGTTAAAAGAGTTAAGGAATTTGAAACAAATTCATCAGTTTCATGCATACCTCATGGAGATAGGATTGTATTACCACCTACAATTTTCCATGAACATGCCAATACTTGTAGTGCAACCTCCATATATTTTGACGCGAGATAGAAAAAAGGACTCATATTAATCCAATTGTCTGTTATCCTAAACTTAAGAAAGAGGGATACAAAATAACACACCTGATAAGCAGTGATAGCAGGTGTCCTCATCTTGTGTAAATCCACATATGTTTGCATGCAGTGGACAAGCACTTGATCTCCTTGTGGCTGGAGACTTTCCATTAGCTGAATTTGCAATACTCAAGTTAATATTGGATCCATACATGGGGTCATAATATCAAACATGATTAAAACGTAATGAATGATTAGACCTTTCAAGGAATTGCTAGCCTTGTGCAACTCCTTTGCCTGAAAAGTCTGTTTTAGTTTGCAGTAAAGCCTAACCGATAATGTACTTAACAGGGCACCCCCTGCAATAAGAATCCAATAAGGCCCCTCTCCCTGAATATGCCTCAGGTTCTGAGATCGCTGTATGGTCCCATTTACTTTTTGTTTCATTTTAAAACAATCTGGATGTAGAATGATAATGCTTCAACAAAACAAAGGTTTCCTACACATCAGATACAAATTCTAGGATGAGAAACCAATAAACAAAGATACTTTTTCACAGTGAATTCCAATTAAAATCTTCGGTCATGTGATTAATCAAATGCATGCCATCCACCTTATGCATAATTCAAATTCTTGTATATATGGCATGATACAAAAGTAGCAAATATCATGTTATTAGTGTTACTTCTTACAAACTCAGGACGAGCGACATGAATTTGGAAACAGGTAGTCTGAGATAAAATCAGTTTATGGAACAGATACACCAAACATTAATAAAATAATCATAATCTAATATCTCTTTTGTTCCTGATTCATGTTCTAAATAAGTCTAAAAGAACATCATATCTATAGTATAGCATCATCAAGCAATAACTCACACAAAGCTACTGCACGACACGGTAATCAGAGCAAGAGAAAAAAAGCCATCTAACACTATGAAAAATAAGAACAGATGGACCATAACAGTGACCACATAAGAAGCTAAAATATGTGTAACCAGAGAATTTCTACATCTACATCCATGCTATACTATCATCCGTCGAGACTTAATCGGTCATTCAATCATCATATAGAGAAATTAAAGAAAGACATTAAAAAGCATGGATAGTGGGACCAAAATGCATCTCCATGTCTTACACCAAGCCCTAATTCGAACAATCTCTCCATCCAATACATTGATATTGAAAAAGAGAGAGAGCCGAGAAAGAAAGGAAAGGAAGAGAGCATTTCGGGAAACAAAAATCCTAAGAAACTCAGAAATCAAAAACAGGGCTTCAACCGATCGAATCAAACGGAAAGTACGACCGAAACGCACCAAGGCTCAACCGATTTCAGCCGTCGGACTCCGATCGCGCCCCTCCATCCCGATAACCGCCATTAAAAACGATCAGAAGCTCTCTCTCTCTCTCTCTCTGAGTCTCTGCGTGCGTTGTGGGTTTTTTTTTGAGAGTCTGATGGGTTCGTGTGCGGGAGGGGGGGGGGGGGATGTCGGAAGCGATTGCTACGTCATCGGACACGTGTCCAACGACACGCGAGACGAAACGTTAATAAGCGGCCAGAGGAGTAGCAGTTCCATTGGGACCGGGTCCTCTGCTCTCCAATATTGTGCTCTGATCTTACTTTGGTTTCAATGTGGGATCTCCACGTTTCACTGCCAGCATCCAACGGATGAAATTATTTTTATTGGTGGACCCCATGATTTTCTTTTCATGCACCCAGTGCAATCGAAAAAACCATACCTTTTTGTTTCTCTTTTTTATTTTTTTGTATACAAGCCATGGGGCCCACATTTTTTCTTTCTTTCTTCTTCCTCTCTCACCAGGGGTTTAATTTGTTTGGTTTGTGGTCCCTTTGCTCTCTTGAACAATTTTTTTTATTTGTTTCATTTGATTAATGAAACTCAAATGTGTTATTATAAGTTAAAACAAAATATATAATATAATACATAAATTAGATTTCATAATAGTAACAATACTATAAAAATAAAAAAAATTCAATGAAAATATAGATGAAAACTCTTTATAAAAGTTTACTTGAACATTACTTCTTTTTGGGGGGGATTTTTTATCCACATATATTCAACAATTGTGCTAATCGGCTTGTGAGTTCTCATATGTGAAATTTATATGTTGATTTGTTTAGTTTTGTTGAAGTAATGACTGAAAACTAGTATGTTGTGGATCTCTATAAGACACCCACAATAATGAATTAGACATGTCATTTCTATGCGGTTGTTGTATTATCAAACATGTTCAATGGCCAACAAAATATCCATGAACATGTAAGTAGAAATGAGTAAAAAAACATTTACTGAATACACATGATATATCATCGGTGGTGGATATTGGTTATTGGACCCTATATAAAATATGAGAGAAGATATTTGAACACCTTGTACAAGATAAATATTAATTTATATGAACAAACTGACTTATATATATTAAATATAAATTAAAATCACTTGAAAGGGCTGTGGCATGTATAATGTATCAAATCTTCTGTTTCATCTGAGTTTATATATTATGTTATGTATTTTATTTTAATTTAAAATATCATATTGGAGTTTTATTTTATTTCCTCTAGTGAACAAATGAAAAACCAGCGTACAAAAGTGATTTAACAGTGTACATATGCATATCATGAAGGTGTGATTTAACAATTCGCACAAGTGATTTAACAGTGTATACATGTAACATAGAAGTGTATAAAAATAATTTAGCAATTTTACCTAGGTAATTTTATAGTATTCAAATTTACCTCATTTGCATATACCCAAAGGGATCAATATTTTTCTCTTCCCTTTTGTTGTCCGCTTCATGACCCAAATGAATAATTATGATAAGTTGTCGGCCTCCATCTACTGGTTTTTGTGTATTCATAAAATCAAGCATATGAAAATAATTTAATTTAATTTTTATGATAGAATAATAATAAATTGAACAATAAGATCGGTTTTTATATGTACACTGTTAAATCACTTTTATACACTACTAAAGGAGAGTTTAAATGGCAAGTACTGTCAGGGGCCCAAAAATAATGTCTCAGCTACTTTAAGAACTTAAAAAAAAAAATCAAAGAACTTATTATTAATACAAAAATAGTCTTAGATACCTCTAATTAATTTTTTCAATAAAAAAAATGTACAAGAAAGCTAAGAAACCACAAAATGACGTGGTCCACTTAACAAAATAAACCCCAGGTGAAAGGAAGAAGAAAGAAAAAAAAAGTGGGCCCCACAGGATAAATAAAAAGGTTTGGTATGAGTTTATCAATTATACTTTGCGCATTAAATGAAAAGCAAATCGTGGGGTCCACCCGAAACTCAAAAAAAAAATTTATCCGTTGGATGCTGGCTGTGATACGTGGCGATCTCACGTTGAAACAAAAGTAAGATCAGAGCATGAAATAGAGAGTAGAGGATCCGATCCCCAGTTCCATTAATCGATTTCAATGACCTGTCACTCTCCACCGCATCCAAAGAATGTTTTCTCCGAACCACTTGATCGATGGTCCCAAACCTCTCGCGCTTTGTTTTTGTTTAGGAAAAATCCATGGAACATAGCTGTAATCTTTCGGATATCCATATAACCCCTTGTAATCTCAATATACACATATGACCTCCCTGTAAACACATCATAAATGCAAGTAACCCTCCTGTGGTTCAAGATTCTTTAACAAAGTTGAAATATTCCAAGCATGTTTCGTTATTTAAGTCATGGTTAACAAATATATATTGTTTTAACCCTCTAAAAGTAGTTAATATTTTAAATAAAAAAAAAACCCTCAAAGGAGAGTAAAATTAAAAATGCAGATTTTTTATCAATTGTTTTTCATATGTTAAAAGAATACACATTTATTAACTTTTATTTAGATAATGGAATATGCTCAAAATATTTCAACTATGTTAAAGAATTTTTAATTGCAGGAGGTTATTTGCATATACGGTGTGTTCACAGGGGTTTTATGAATATATTGAGATTATAGGGGGTTATATGGATATCCAGAAGATTACAAGGGGTTACATGGATTTTTCATTTTTGTTTATTAAAAACCGCTTGAGAGAAGATTTGTTATATATAAAGCAGATAAACGGTTGTGATTAGGTTAGTTGAGCTGGACCCAATTTGTTAAGGCCATCTGATTTGGACAACTAACAGTACCACCAATATAGATTATTTGCCACCCACCTTCATCATGAAAAACCAACATAGGCTTTACATTCAAAGGATAATAATTTATGCGTAGTTGCGTATGCGTCTCGCCGGCATATGAAATCATTTGACACAATAAGATATATTTATATTTGATACAGTATATATTTACTGTTTAGCAGCGCCGACAATTATAAGGTTGGACACTAAGCACAACCAATGATTAAAAAGAGATTTTTTCATTCCAATCATAATTAAAATAGATAATATCCAAGTGAGATTACGCATAAGAGATGAAGAGAAAGGAAAAAAACAAACAAGGAAAAGGAAGGAGACAAATGACTCTCATCCAACCACCCAAAACAAGAGTCAGTATGTGCTGTTAATACCAAACTGTACAACTCTTTAATCAAATTATGTCGTTTATGAATCGAATTGCACAGTTAATTGTTAGATATATATTCAACTCTCTTATAGGATGCATTTTGCTATTGGAACAAACATAAGTTCATAAGTATCATCAATATCTAATAAGAAAGTGAATATGTACCCAACAATTGACTATGCAGTTTGATTCATATGTTGTAATTCGATTAATGAATTAAATAGTTCGATACTGATATAACTAACTGAAGTGAGTCATGACTGAATCTGAACTCTCAAAACAAGAAGACATATTAGTGTTAGTGGGCGACTTTATTCAGTTTTATTAAAATGTTTTAACAATTATGTCTATCAAATTTTGATATGCTTACCTTTTTTTTTATAAATATTCCTATTAACACTGCTGAAGTGATATAGAGATACTTAAAAATCTTCTTTTTTTTTTATAAATTTACTCTCACAACATACAATATTTATTTTATACTACAAAAAGATATATTTATTTTTAATTCGTCTGAGACCCATAAAAAAAATTACATCTTGAACATTAAAAAATTATATTATCATTAAAAACATCATAACTATCGAGATATTTAAATTGATATCTTAAACACAATGATCAATTATTTATATTATCATTATTATTTGAAAGAAATTTTTTTTTTTTTGAGCTAAATGGTAAGCATAAGGTTTCATTATATTAATAATTAAGAACGTGCCCAAAGTAAAATACAAATGGTAGAGCCGTAGAGGAGGGGTCTATCAACAAAACATCAAAAACATACAAAAAAAACACTCATCAATAACAATTTCACACCCCAAATATAGGACGTGTCACCCTCCACCACATCCAAGAATGTTTGCTCTGAACCACTTGATCGATGGTCCCAACTTCTTGTGCTTTGTTTATTAATTAAAAACAGCCTGAGAGAAGACTCAATTTTCATAAATAACCCTGAGAAATTGGTGGACAGACAGGGAGCTAAATAAAAAACAAATCCGGACATGAGGGGCGTTTGAGGTGTACTTTTAGACCATGGAGGAGTTGCATATAATTTGTTCCCAAACGGATAACATTTGTGAGGAATTCAATCTTGAACCTGTGGATCCATGACCCCGCCCAAAATCACTTCTCAACAAACACTCTCTCTCTCTCTCTCTCTCTCTATCACAACAAAATCCATCACTCGCTCTCTCTTCGATATGGCTCTCTCTTTTCTCTCAACCGCGACTTCTCTGCTTCCCTTTCCCTCTCACTCTCATCTTCCCTTCTCAATCACTCCCAAACATACCAATGTAAGGACTCCTCTGTCAATCTCACCTCATCAGACAATTCGATTTGATTCTTGTTTTTTCGAATTGTGGTTTATGTTGAAAATGAACCAAAACACAGGGAAGCATTCGTTGTCACAAGGCGGCTGAGGAGTTCACCGCTTCCGATGGGTTTCGCTCTGATAGAAGGGACTTTTTCCGACTTTGTGGAACCATTGTGGGCACTGTATGTGTTGAGTTTGATATCCCAATTTAGTTGTTTGGTTTTATATATTCGATTTCTTATTTATGAATTGTTGGTACCCAGATCGCTTTGATACCACTTGTTACATATACGAAATGTTGGTACTCAAATTGTTCTGATATCACTTGTTGTGCATATTGTGGAAGCCCATGCTTCTGATGTATGCCCAATAATTCGTATGAGAGTGAAAAGATCGAATGATGCTGGACGCAGCTGGGATAAATTAACATGCAATTTTCACAATCATTAGTCCACATTTTCAATAAAAATGGGATTTGTGGGTTCCCAGTTAAAATAGGTTAGGATTTAGTGTAAATATGCAGTAGTGACAATATCATCTTCAAGACTTTGGGATGTTTTCGTTTGCAAATCTTGTGGTTGTGCATGATGTTCACACCAATGAAGACTACTTTTGAAAGAATATCATATTATGAATACCATATTTATTAAAGTAGAATTGAATGATGATGAGTTATCTCGGCTGTGATTGCATTCTTAGGAAGTGGTAGCAAATTTAGGGCCACTGACAGGGATGGCCAGTGCCGCCGATCTGATTCAAAGAGGACAGCGTTCTCAGTTCTTGAGTGAGTTCTTCAACTCTGCATTGATGGCTTCTCTCTGTCTCTGTCTCTGTCTCTCTTTTTGATACAATGTGGTTTAAGGATTTATGCAGAAGTATGGTTTTCATGATATTTTTCTTATGGACATGGGTTTCATGTATTTTCACAGCAAATATCAAGGGAACATTTTACACGGCTATAAAGGTAAGCAATGCCTCTGTTAATTTCTTGGTTCGTTTGACAGCACAATATCGCACTGCGTGTTAAAATCTGAGTTGATGATTATGTTTTTGTTGAGTGATATCGACTCGGGCTCATTTTCACCATCTAACATCTCTCTTGAAGGGTCATCCAGAACTCATTCCATCCATCCTGACATTAGCTCTTAACGATGCGATAACGTATGATAAGGTCAGTCAGGCCTGAGAACTGATCTAAATATTATGCTCATGCTGGAAGATTCTAGGATTGCTCTTGTAACAGTTAATTAGTTGTGGGAGTTTGTAGGCTACAAAAACTGGGGGGCCAAATGGATCAATTCGATTAAGGTACTTTTTGCTTTTGTTTTAAATTTTAAAATGTTTTGATTTTGATTTCAGATTACGATCTCTATAGGTATTTTCTTTTGAATCTGTTTCCTAATTTTCTAAATTTCCCTTTTTATGCTTTCCAAAAGCTCTGAGTTAAACAGACCTGAGAATAAGGGGCTTTCTGTTGCTATGAATCTTTTGGAGGAAGCGAAGAAGGAAATAGATTCTTACTCCAAGGGAGGGCCTATTTCATTGCAGATCTCATCCAATTTGCAGGTGAAATATGTTTCTTCATGTAGATGTTTGGCTTCAATTTCGTGTATTCTTTCACTGTTCTTTTCAAACATATGAAATATTTTTGTGGATACACTTTTACTATTAAGAAAATGAACTACAGAGAACTCTACTTCTAACACAAGAAGAAAAAAAACAGTTTTTAAGAATAATATCAAACAGTTAAGCATGTTTCTTTATGATGGATGAGGCACTTTGAGTCATATTGATCTGTTAGGTTCTTCCTAGATGTGAGGACCTTAGCTTAGATGCATAATTCATTTGAACTTTAGGATTATGTTGCAAAACCTAAGACATCCTTTCTGTTTTTACCTTGCTTCTTCACTTTTTAATTATTGAGCTGTATATGCGATCATTTTATTTACCTCTTCCATTAAAAACTTGAAATCCTTTAAGATACTTCATCCTTTTTTTTTCCTTTGTGTTTTACATTATTTTATTTGAAATGAATGTTCCTTTGTTTTCTTTGTCTATTTGATACCATTATGATCAATGAAAAACATTAATATTGTATATGTTAATAATTTGGTCACGTTCTAAATTGTTAATTGTCTTCTGTGCAATACAGCTCAATCTACCTTAAAAAGAACTTTCCTGGAAGCTGCAATTCAGAAATGTGGTGGTAATGAAGAGAAAGGAAACTTACTATATACAGCATATGGTTCAAATGGTCAGGTTTGTTCCTCTCTTTTCCAGTCAAATGTTCACATTAAATGTTTGCCCTTATGATCTCTCTTTGAGGTAACCCATTCTACTCATCCACGAGATGATCCATGCATGTCAAAGGCTGCCTGTACAGATAAAGCAGTCCTATATCCATTCACTTGAACTACCAGTTGAATTCAAGAGACCTGTTTTTATTCTTGGAATTGCTATCGTTATGGTTTTACAGGACTGATGTTTGATGAATTTTCGATGTAATGCAAATGATAATATTGATGTATTAAAACCAACTTTTTTTAATGAAACAGTGGGGCTTGTTCGACAGACAGTTTGGGCGATCTGATTCTCAAGAACCAGACCCTGAGGGCAGAATTCCACAATGGGATAAAGCATCAGTCCAGGAAATGAAAGACAAATTCTCTGCCATTGGCTTTGGCCCACGCCAGGTGTTTCCCTATCACTTCATTGACATGGTTCTATTCTACTCTTTGAAAATAAATGAAAATTTGGGTCGCAATGCCCACATATTTTCTTTTAATTATATCATTCCTGGTGGTACTTTTTGTTTGGTTCTATTTCCTTGATGGTATCTAACAGGTCTGTCTTTGCCTCTCATGTGTAGCTTGCTGTAATGTCTGCATTTCTTGGTCCTGATCAATTAGCAACTGAAACTTTGTTAGCATCTGACCCGGAAGTCCGTCCATGGGTTGAGAAATATCAGCGCAGCCGAGAAACAGTGTCTCAGACAGATTACCAGGTAATATTCATTAGTTGCTGCAAAAAACCAACACACATAAACCTATGCCAGAAGTTTTCTATAAATGCTATCCATGCGTATCAAACAGAACTGAATAAAATGCTTCAGCATGATGAAATCCATGAAGTCAAAAGAATGGGTTAGTAGGGTTACATTGATTCTTAATAGGAAGAATAACATCAGCATGCATTCAAGTTTTGCACTGTGAAATAACCTCCATATACATGGTTCTCCAGGACATGTGAGTTCACACACTGTCATTAGGTGTAGTTATGTTTCTGTTGCTACATTTTGTAGTGAATGCTATATTGTAAGGTAATGTGCTCCCCTATACATTTCGTCTATAATCACATATACTCATACCTCCTTTTATTTTCTGTGTTGAATACATGAACAATTCTTTTTCTACCTCAAACATTATCTAAATCATTCACCGAATTCTATGGCCTAGAAGGAATTTGACTAAAACACTCTCCATGAATGAGATAGTATGGTATCCAATTCAACATATAATTTGCAACCTGGTTCCATTTGTCAATTTTGGAAATATCTAGGATACAAAATTTATTGAGATTTAGTCAAGAAATCACATAATGAACTCTCCTTATTGTCAAGTATTCCAGTAACCACAGCCCAAGAAGTACCTAAAAAATGCATGGCAACACAAATGTTCTTCGGCTCTGGACAGGTGGTGTGACATCCACCATGATCAGCTCATAGACCTCTTTTGGCTTCATATCTGCAGGTTGATCTCATAACAACACTTACAAAGCTGAGCTCTCTTGGGCAGCAAATAAACTACGAGGCGTATACTTACCCTGTGAAAAAGGTGGACTTCAGCAAACTGAAATTGTAGGTAACTTCATGGAGATAGGATCTCAATTTTTTTTGAAGGCAAAAGAGCATACCCTCTATGTTATGAAACAGTTTCTTACAGAATTTTTGGGCTGGCTAATATATTGAATCGGTAACTGCTCCAGTGCCCAGGCCTCTTGAATGTTTATGATGGTCTGGGAACATTGTAGTTCAGTATCCATAAATAAATACATTGAAATCACAGCAGCTTGGAATTGGTTTAGAGCACATTATCTTAATAACTGAATTAATTTTTTGTGTGCCATGCATGTTTCGTTGCCGAGTGCTAATGTCTCATACCATTCATAAATGGAAACATATCATATTCAGACCTTTTTACAGTCACGTTTATTGACCGCACACGTTTTGATTCTTTTTAAGTGCATATTTTATTCTTAAAATTTAATTCTTTTATAAAGATGAATTATATACTCGTATGAATTGAATACATATACTTTTATATCTTTATTATTATAGAGTATATATTAACATAATAAAATATATAGTGTAATACAATTTCATGTATTAAAAAGACAAACTATATGAGCACCCTTCATAAAATGTTTATTTTTTACACTTCGACAATGGACTGCCTTTTTGACACCAAGATTAGTAATAGTGTTACGTAATTTATGAAATATTGGAGCGTTTATAATAGGCATTTTATGCATAATATAAAAATATATATGAAAAAATAATTTGTTTATAATATGTAATAAGCATGTTTTAACCCAATAAAATAACATCTTTAACTCAACCTCATGTCCTGTTGACACTAACACTCACCAACACATTTGTCTTGTTAGTACTTCCCCATTGCTCCAAGGAATGGTCTCTAAGCAGGGTCTTACAACCATATAAACATTATTTATGTATACACAAACAAGTTTATATGCAGGTAAAACCGTGCATACAAGAAAACAAGTGTATACACAAGTAGAGAAAAAAAAACATACAAGTTAACAAAATTATGACTTACCATTGTACAAAATATTTGAAAGCAAAAACATTGTATATATAATTTAACAGAATGAAACAAAATATATGGCCAGCAATCTTTTTTTCTTCTTTGTTTACATTCCATTTAACATTTTCCTCGTTTCACCTTCCTTCAAAAAAAAAAAAAAAAAATTTCCTTGTTGCCCACCTTCAGAGCTGCTTCTGACTTCACCACTCCAAGGGAAAAATAAATAAATAAAAAACAAGGAAATAATATTTATGTGTTTTCCATCCCAATAAATTACTCCTCCAATTCATCTCCACTGCTTTCAATACAAACAACGTCCTTTTTCGTCTTCAACCTCTTGCTGACTCTCTTTGCACGGGCTTCAACTCCATTAAGCAGATCCCTCTCTGGCTGCCCAGAACTTATGAACTGCTGGATTTCATCTATGATTCTACTTCCATACTTCTCAGTTTTCAGTTTCCCTATAAGCTTTTCTAACTGCAATAAACAATTGATTAAGACAGAATGAAATAATGTTGTAACATGTGAGAGGATCACAAAAACTAATGCCTTTTCTTGCCTGCTCAATGTTGGTTGGTTTTGCATTGCTCAACATATTGATTTGCTGAGTTGATAATACAGCGTGCGGAAATATCCCACCTTGTGTAGAGGAAAGTTCCTTGCGTAATTCATCGAGCTTAATCTCCAGACCAGATGATGATCCACGCTTAGCAGCTTTTATGCCCACCACGTTGTTGCTTTGTCTACTGCAAATTGTGAGCTTGACTATCTTTTTTCCTGCAACATGCCATGATGAGAACACGGTTCATTAACCAAATTCAAGTATTTCCATATGTCATGGTCCTCATAAATATAAGAAGCCATCACACAGAGCAGTCCCACGTGTAGCAAGGTATTGGGAGGGAAGAGATCAGATACAGTCGTAACATCTGGCATTTTTCACTAAGTGACAGTTCTCAGGACTTAAACCTAGGATTTTATCCTGCTTGAACACTACCATTACTCCAAGCAATAGCCATCAAGAACATGTAATGGATATATATCTAATCTATATTTATCCATTATCTTATTCAAATCATGTTGATCAAAGAAGGCGGATATCGGCTATGTTCTGCATGAGTATATGAAGTCCTCATGTGCAGCAAATCAAGAATAAGCACATCAATCCTCAGTTCATTGAGTTATTCCTAGGGGGAAAACACCAGTTATTGTATATTTACCAGAAAGAATGCCTTATAGAAGAGGGAATGAGTACCATATCAGTACTGGTATGGATAGATCTAGTAGAATTGGATATGATCCAGATTGATTTTAAGTTTATTGAATGATGTCAATATTTCTTTTCTGTAAACACTACTAGAAACCATAAGCACACACTAAGGTCACTCTATGGTGCTAACTACATGTTGTCTAAAATCTAATATATTTGTAGATTCACTTGTATTCAACATCTTTACATCAGAAAAAAAAAACCATGTATTTGATTCTTTTTTCAACATTTATTGTAAGAAAAAAAAACTTATCAATAATGAAATTCACACATTATTAATGAATTATGCCCAATGTAGAGAAAAAAGGAAACAGTAGTCAAAACATGAACAGGATTCCAACGGTAAAAACAGAGGTCATCCTCTCTTTGGGATGATAAAAAAATTCTCATGCATGTAACTAATACACCAAAAATGGGTGGGTATGACAGCTAATTATCTTCTGCACAATTCAAAAGGCAGAAAACAGATTAAAAATCATGAAATTGAAAATAATGGATAATAGGTGTCCAAAACTCCTCTTCTTTAGTGGTGAAACCAGTGCTGCATACTCCCTCTGGGTGCACATCCCATGCATGAAAGTAACATATGTATACACACACAATAAAATAAACTCATTTTATAACAAGCTCTTATTTTCTGATAATGGGGGCACAGAAATCGTCCATGTCAAAGGAGAATCAAACTCCATTCTATGAGACTACTTCATGGGTTGGACCTGATGGAAAGGGAAGCACAACAAATGGCAAATTTTTTTCCTTCTATTTTCTTGGGATCAGGATTGATAATCTGAGTAATTTTGTGTTTGCCAATACCCACTAATTTTGTATGCACCATGCAGCCAACACATGTATCCCAACCATCTGCTCTGTCAGGATTTTTGCATGGGATTATAAGAGTCAAGGAACCGCATAGAAGTCCAAATGTCAATTTTGATAATATGATAAACCCAGAGAAATAGGATGTTATCAGAAATTTAGAAAAAGTTCAACAAATTCACAAGACAATTTAATCATGACATATATTCTATAATAGGAAAGCTTCATAAGTAATGAAATTGCAATGCCTTGCCTTGTAATACTTGCTTCCAAAGAGGCCCAATCGTAACATATGCATTCGTCGCATACGCTGTATGCTGAAATTCTTCTTTCTTGATCATCACAAAATTATAATTGTGAATAACAATCAATAAATTATATATTCAAATTATAAACAATTATATAATGTATAACAAGACAGGAAACAAAAAAAAAGGAAGCATACTATGTTGCATATTAAAAATATCCTTTCAGGAAACTCTGAAATTCTGGCATTCGAACTGAAAAAGATACTTATAGAATGAAGCATTCTAAGAGAGGAAAAAACTGAAAAAGGAAATGTGTCATGCTACCCATTTATTCATAAGAATGTAATCAGTGTCTTACCAGAACACGATCTAATACGAGCTGAACAATAAGCTGCTCCAGATCCTCTTTCCTAAGGTCAGATACCATGGAAGTTGAGCCACCTGGTTGAAAAATCATTACTTCGGAATCTTCTATCCGGGGAAAAAAAAGAAAAAACAAACAAACAAAAAACTGGCACGAACATATCATCTATTACTAGATAGAACCATAGTTGCCCACAACTTAGACATGTGATCTATATCTAAGAATCCAAATACCTCAGCATCTAATATAACAAACACAGACAAGTATGCAAAATAGAATGCAAAATTAACACACTGTACACATAACTTGATGAATAGAAGAAGATCCAAAGCATTTTAAAAAATTATGTTTGCTGGAGGCAGGAAGTATGAGAAGATTGAAAGAGGTGGAAAAATCATTATGATCATAAAACCAAAATTTACTCAAAAACCGAATTACCATATAATTATATAGATGAATATGAAACTTCTATTTGCATTGTACAAAAGAATATCAAAACCTCACCATTCACAAATAAATGAAAAATAAACAAACACACATAACTGGAGGACCAACCTGTTTCCTTTGCCTTAACCTTCACTTTGTCAACCAGTTGCAATATTGTTGCCCTTTGGTCATTTTCTTGCATGTCCCGCAACAGTGAGACAATGACACTTGCATGATCTGAACAAATAAAGCCACAATGTATATCAAGTTTTCTAAAATTCGTGCACTCCATGATTTCAAAACCAGCTAAATTTTTTTGATGTGGGTTCCTGAGATCTCAGAGAATATTTTAATCCAAAATCCATTACATTACATTTTCAGATTGGACCACACTGCATCTCAATATGGACAACTGGGTAGCATGTGCAATCAAAGTTTAATATTAGCTGTGATTTCTTCAAAACATGTATAAAAACCCCAAAGGCCAAAACCCTCAATCTAGAGTTTCATAATGTTTAGTAAATCATAACCCTGGATAAAATGTCCATTAAACCCACAGAAAGGAGTCCAAGCCATTAGCTATTCTGTGCATTTAAAACAATCGATATTAAGAGATTGGGTGGATCTTTATAGCTCACAAGTAAATGACTGGTTTCAGTCACTATAAAGCAAATATTAATCATTAATATATATGGAAACGAGGGCGACCCACCTCATATATTTAGAGAAAATCATTCTCTTGAAAAGTGGAATTACGGATTAGATTTTACTCCCATTGAAAACATGGGAGGGGGTTCATTTCCACACACCGTTGAATTGACTTGTCAACCAAATATGAAATGGTTTGAATTATTTCCATTACATAAGCATTGATTTTTACAATAGAAAGATATGAATATATCGCTACATATTCCGACATTAAAGTTTTTGACTATTTTTTTATGCAAAAAAAAAAGGCTGATGTGAATTGTCCCGTTTCATATTAATTTTCATGTATGATAGCAAAAATATGAATGTCTGTTTTCACATTCCAACCTTCATAAAGTATTTAATCTACATTTCATGATTGACGTATCTTAACATAAAAATGCATAATTATCAGTGTCCATGTCAAATAAAAGACAACTAAACAAATAATGCGGAGATGAGCATTTGAAAACAGCCAAGAATGACCATGCATTAGAACTGAATGCAAGACATGAACATAGAATGTATAATATAAATACATATATAATGTAGAAATCATATAGAATGAAAAACATTAAATGAGCACCATACAGGTGGCATCCACTTCCTCAGGCTCGGATCCATATGCACAGTTGTCACACATCCCTGAGAAAATTAAAATCCTTGTTGTGATGTTATGCAAAAGTACTACAAACATGTCATTGTAACCAGTACAAGTTCAAAAAGATCTCCATTGTTTTACCATTGCAATCCTGTAATGGCTCCCCAAAATGCTGGAAGAAAGCTTTCCGCCTACAAATTCTTTTAGACTGCAAGAAGAAACAGGGACAAAACATTTTTATTCTATTTGCTGCATATGCATAATTGTTTTAATCATGCATGTGATTTGCTGCATGTATGTTTACAGATTTTACAAACATGTGCCCTATAAATATAACATTTCATCCTTTTATACTATCCCAAGCCAATGTCAAAGAAGTTCCCCTAATAAATTTTGTGCAGGTAAAAACATGATAAGCCCCAAGTATTCAGGGACGATATGGAAGAAAGATGCATCCCCATCTGAAAGGAAGACGAGTGGGGCCTCAGCAGAGAACATGTTAAATTCTCTTCAATGAAAAGGAACCAAATAACGCTATGGATGTTAGCTTCAGATCCCTTACTGATAGGAGGGCATGTTGAATGTTGAGCTAGTGGGAGAGATGCATGGGAAGGGTGGGAAGGGGATTATGTGCTCTTGAGAAATTGTAAAAATTTATGAGGTCGGTGGGATACTTAGAATTGGGAGGAAGAAGGGGGATGTTCTTTTTTCTTGCCTTATTTTCATAAATTTGAAGTTATTCAAGCACCTTTTTATATTCATTTTATCATGATCGCTTTCTATTCTATGCTTAGAAATAGAATAAATGCCGTTTAAAACCATTTGTCCTACAAACCAATTGTCAATAGTAATATAAAGACTAGACTTGTTTTTGCTAACTGTTCTAATGGCACAAACAGCAACAAAAAAAATCATAGAATTAGTTGTTTGAAAGAAAAATAAACAGATGAAGCGTATGTAGGCTAATTCTACCTGACAATACCGCACCATATCATATAGATTTTGGAGGCCAGCATTCTCATAGAAGACCATTGAACTCTGCAGGCAATGTCATTTCCCTTTAGTCCAAGGACCAATATTCAACCAAGTTAGTGTGTCAATGGAACATGTTGTACCTGCCGGGGAACATCACCAGGCCTGAAGTATAGAAGGCATTCAGAAGGAAGTCCATCCCTCCCGGCACGGCCACTTTCCTACGACAAGAACATAAGAAAACTTCCATTGGGAAAACAAACAAGATCAGCCTATGGATGCTACCTGGTAGTATGTTTCCATCGATTTACTTAGGCTGTGATGAATGACAAACCTGACTACAAGAAAGTGTAAGAATTCAGCTGTTCAAGCAAATATAAGCAAATCTCTAATAAGGCTAATCAACAAGAACAAGTTCCTGTGTGAATAAAGGAATCAATAGACCCAGAAGATTGGTAATGCATATATTAAAAAGTGCTAATTCCAATATACAGAATAATGAGATACATACTAATAGAAGCATATAGGCAAGCAATTCTCACCATCAGGCTTATTGATTCCCATCCCAAATGCCACCTATAACATAACCAAACAATTCACAAAGATGGAACCTGAAAAAAAAAACTGAGAAGAGGGTAGTAAATCTGAATATAATGCTTACACACCGTACCCACAATAACCTGTAGCTTATTTTTGCTCCAACTGCACATAAGAAGATGAATTATTCAGCTATGCGAAGGATGTGATGATAATGCAATGGATAAAGGAGTGAAAAAATCATTAACCAGCATAGAGCTTAGTCAAAAATGGCAAATATATTTCCATCATGACGCAAACTCAAGGAATTGATATCTTGCTCAACACTGAGATGACTGTTGCCTGATTCAAATTTAACAAGTACAGTCCACTATGTAACATTTATACATTTGGTGGACATTGCTTTTCTTAGAAGAATGAGAACCCCAGACATGTTTTTTAATAGTTTTACATTATGGAGTATAAAGTACTATACAGAAATATGTTAATAGCAAATACCCTTACAGACTTTTGCATTAATGAGGAATTGTACCATGAAACAGAAGTAAAGATTGAATATATGAATAGTACAATGAAAGCGAAGTAAGTCATGATTGAAGCAAAGATTTCGATTGACAAAGCAAATCATGGCAATGTAAAAAAATTTCCTTGCATGCAAATGTAAGCTAACTCCCGTAAAACCAAAACTCTATTATTATAAAATTTCAGGTGATGGGAACCTTTCCTTATAAACTACGTTATACTCTTTTTCTCAGTCCTGAAATATTTTCCAGCAGTTGATGATGAGTAATTGATGAATTGTACAATCATACAATTTATTGTACGGCCAATAAATTATTTAATCTCTTACACGGTGACAGTGATAGAACCAGTAAATTGGGACGCATGCAGGCCCATCCTAGAGTCCTAGACAATGTAACTTGAACATACAAAACAACTTTCTCAAACACTCAATACATATGTCACATAGTAATATAGTATGCATAAGCACCAGTTATGTAACAGATTTACCAGATGTGCACTTTCTCACGAGCATATGCATCCATTTCAGCATGATAATGATTAGCTGAAATTCCTCGTTGGCACAATTCCTTTGCAACCTATTTTGGAATCAAGTGGTTTCATGATTTAGCATTCAATTCATAAAACAGAAATCCATTAGCAAGACTTATTATAAACACAGGCTGAAATGATAATCCAAAAGAAGTGCAACAAACAGCAAGTCTTATCCCATCAATTGGGAGCACAAATCAAGAAACGAGAAGGATCCAAAACACATTACAAATTTACAACCAACTGCCAACCTGTTATTTGATGTGGTAAAAATGTTCAAGAAAAGGGTATTAAATTATAGATATTTTGTTGCAAAGGGCTGGGCTTGTTTCGTTTAAGTTAGTTCGGAAAGTTAATGAAGCACTAGGTTGTTTTCTTGGTCAATGGGTTAAGCCACGATCACAAGATGATCAATGAGTGACAACAAATGGATTCACTGGATAAGGAGATTGAAAATATTTAGAGGCAAAACCAAATCACATAATGAATTTAAAAATCCATTTCACAACGATGACCGATATGTAAAGGTGGTGGAGGACAATCATGAAGACCCTCCCATTGTGTGTGTGTGTGTGTGTGTCTTACTCTTTAAATACTTGTTTCATTTGGTGAAACATGGATGCCAATAATAAGGCAACCAAACATTCATCGGACAGATATTTTGATCATTACAATATTATTAAATTTTGGGTTTTTTATTTTTAAGTCCCCGTAAACTATAGGATTTAGAGATCGATCCCTCACTTCTTCAAATTTTGGTTTTAGTCCCTAGGGTTTTGGTTTTAGTCCCTGGGAGGGACCTATCCCTAAATTATTTGGTTTTGGTTTTAGTCCCTATGAGGGACTAAAACTGAACATATCCTTTAAATCGGGGGACTAAAAAAAATTATGAAGAAGTGAGGGATCGATCCCTAAATAAGTATGTTTACAGGACTTAAAACTAATAAACCCTTAAATTTTTCATCATAAGAACAAGATCAAACAAAGGAAAAAAAAAACAGACTAGATATACTGATGATCATAAAAAAATAGAGAGAGAATTTGAATACGCATCATTAACAAAAGTTGGATTGATTAAGATCATGAACAAAAAAATGCAACCACTTAAAACCCAGATGAAAATAAGACAAGATCTGATGCATCATGTACTTAAAGAAATGCCAATACCTGTTCACATTCCTTTCTAGAGAAGCAGTAGACGATGCCAGATTCATTGTGTGGGTAGGATACCCTTATGAATTCCGCAATTTCATCAATGACCACCTTTCCAACAGACGACTTCTCACACACCTTCATTATAATAGTGTAATTAAGATATACTGCTATATTCAATAAAGAACAGTGATAAACTGCATATGCATATACCCTATAAAACAGATTTGGCCTGTTAACCGTGCTGACAAACTTAACACATCTTGGAATACGTAACATCTCCATCAAATCTGTTTGGACTTTGTGAGTAGCAGTTGCCTAGATATTGAAGTCACAGAGACAAAATGATAAGCAGCTACTCAAACAAATTACTTCAAAATCAGGTAAGGGTACAAAAACATACTGTTAAAGCAAGCAATGGGACATTTGGAAACTGAGTCTTCAAGATACCAAGGTTTTTGTAATCTGGACGAAAATCATGTCCCCACTGGCTACAGCAATGTGCTTCCTGCAATAATAAAACAACAGTTCGCAGAATTAGAGTTCAGAAGATTTTAAAAGGTCCACAATCTGAATGTACCAATGTCACCTTGCTGCATGACTAGGGGTTGGTGATAAATAAATCAAATCAGTTCTGAAGGTCCTGGCATGTTCAATTCAAAAGGGGCCCAAGTACGGATAGATATTGATGAACGTATCAGTGTTGAGAGAGAGTTTATAAGTATTTGGACGGAAATGGTGGCAAGAACGGGATGCGTATTCTTGTAAACTAGGCAGTCAATCCCAAAGAATGTGAAAAAGGAACAGATAATAAGGATGATGAAACATAAATTAGGTACAAGTAAAAAGCTTTGTTAAGCAAAACAATGTTTATCATGTTTATGATGGTAGCAAACTAATTACAATGCTAAGAACTAAGAGTCCGTTTTGGAAACACGTATGAAAAATAAGATTTTAAATAAACTTGATTCCTAGAAAGTGGATTTTTTTTCGTTTTTTAAAAATCAACATTTTTACACTAAAAGCTGAAAATAACTTTTTAATTAAGCCAGCTTTTTAGAATGCGTTTAGCAACACTTTTTAGCTTTCTGCTTAATTAAAAGCGGAATCACTTTTTAAAAGTATTTCCAAACGGGGCCTAAGAAGGATACAGTATGGATTCAAGATGATCAATGTAGCTAACAGGAGAAGAGATATTCTGTGTAAAGTTTACATACAAATATATACGTCACAGACTAGAAGTTTAAAACACTTTGAACATGTAACAACCAAAAGAGAATTTTTCATCAAAAAAAAAAACACAACCAAAAGAGAATATTGATCATGGAAAAAGTAGGCCAGAACCTTATCTCCTCACCACCTGTGGATCTTTTACCAGTTGTTATAATTTATAACCTTTATCTCCAATGGGGAGGAAAAACAACAATAAGGGCAAGAAAAATGACAGTTTCCATAATCTCAGTTACTTTGCCTAAAATAAAAAAATGGAACTTATCAACTGAATAGGAAGAACCATCTACTGAGTGTGCCAAGATTTGAATCCGGATAAATTTATTAATGTGTATATTCTTCAACTTCAAAGAAAAGTTTCCATATCATTCTAGGCTTCTAGCGTAAAGTGGATATTCATGCAGTTTATGTAGCAATGGAAGCCAAAAACAAGTTCCAAAATAACGATTCAGAGGTGTCACTTACATCGATTGATATGAGAGAAAGACGACCAGCATTATGGCACTTTTCAAGTTTAGACATAAATCGCTTGCTCTTTGATATTTTTTCTGGTGTAACATACAAAATTTTAAGTTCTCCTTCACCTTTTTCAAGGGCTTTGTACACAAATCTTTCATTTTCCTTGCTGGTGGATGATGTTAGCATCTGTGCTGGGATACCTAGGGCAGTCAATCCCATTACCTGATAAATAGTCACTAATGAGGAAACTAACGCGCTCCAATAATTTTTGTGTGATAGATGAAACATATTGAAGAGAGAACAACTAAACATACCTGGTCTTGAATTAAGGAAAGCAAAGGACTGACAATAAGAGCTATTCCATCACGAAGAATAGCAGGAAGTTGGTAACAAAGACTTTTCCCACCTCCAGCAGCCATTATCACCAGAACATCCCTTCCACTCATACATGCATTGATAATCTGATCACAAACAAATAAAAAATATCATAAAATGAACATGTGAGAGCCGAACAAACTGAATACCTAGACACAAACACTTAACCAACAAATATCTTTTCTATATAATTGACACTAAGTTTATGATTGAGAAGAAAAAAGAAGTTTTTCCAATAAAGTGAGACGAATCATCCTAATTTTTTTTCTTTTTTGCTTTTTCTCGGTTTTACCAAGAGGTTAACAAAAAAAGGCACACACAGATAACTGTCATCAAGTCCACACCAACACCCTCCCCGTATATTGGTATATTTTCATTCAGGCGCATGAACTGGTTTTGCACTTTGTAGTCATCCAATCACTAAAAGCAAAATGCAGGGGAACAAGAATCCAAGAAGCAGAATAAATAAGACAAATCAGGATTAGGCATTCCATTCTAACTTCTTCACTGATCACAGCAGAACAACATTCGCACAATTCCAATACAAGAGAAGAAAAAAAGACTAGTCCACCTTGAACAAAGATGAAATAAAACTCTATATATCCATAGCATAAGGACTAAGAAGGATGCATGATAAGCAGAAACTCCAACACACCCAACATGTCCAACACCAGCATGACCAGCCTCTAGACAATGGTAGTCAGATTTGGCAAAACTCAAATAAATAACAAACGAAGTCCAATTCAAACCTCTCGTTGGTTCGCACGATAAGTAGAGATACCAAACACATTGAATCTGATATCATCAGCCCGAGAATCCCATTCAAACGTCCCTGACCAATCCTCTGCTGCAGCAGAAGTGTCGCCACTCGCATGATCCGTGAATGCTTTACATTCCTCCAACAAGGCACTCAATTCAGATTGCCTCTCATATAACTTCTCTTGCCGATCAAGCAATATCTTTATTTGATCTAAATAAGGAACAAGAGAAGAGATCATCATGCAAGGATAAATAATCAATAATCCGTAAAGAACCGTTGTTTCGAACGAAAATTAGGTCATGATTGACCGTACCTTGGACGTCTTCAAGCTCCGCCTCCACGATTTGAAGCTCCGCCAGGACATCGGTTTCCATGGCCAGAACGATCTGAGACGACGAGGAGGGAAGGTTTTGGGGTTGGGGTTGGGGTTGGGTTAGGGTTTATCGGAACTTCAAACGGGCCGGGTTGCGGAACGGTCGTCTTTTTTCATGAGGGCTGTTAACTCAGTTTTTTTCTCAGTATAAAACACAGTTCTATATACCATATTAAAAATCCAGTGAACATATATTTCATTAGATGTTGTATATATCTTATTAAATATTTTCTTATACTTATTAAAAATAGGTTAATTCAACTTAAAATTGAGCGATATGCACTTTTTATCAAAACATATACCTAATTAGATAATGTTTACTATTTTTTTTTTAAATGAAAACATATGAGATTTGAGTTTTTGTTGGTGAATGTGACTAAGTCTAACATTTTCCATTTTTCATTTACAGTGTACGAAATCTTACCCAGTGTGTCATAGTATATATATTTTATTATTGTATATAAATTACAAAAGAATGTTGTTACACTCAGTTTTTTTCTCAGTTCAAAACACAGTCCTATATACCACATTAAAAATCCAGTGAATCATATACCTCGTTAGATGTTGTATATACCACATTAAATATTTCCTTACACTTCTAAAAATGGATTCATTCAATTCGAAATGCAGCGATATGTACTTTTTATCAAAGCATATACTTTATTAGATGATGTTTACTATTTTTTTTTAAAATAAAAACATGTGAGATCTAAGGTCTAAGTTTGTGAATGCGACTGAGTCAACATTTTCCATTACAAAAATACATGTATTGAATTCACGTGGGTATGTGACTTTTTTTTTACAAAAAAATGTAAAATATAAAGAAAATTATATTTCCAAACTCTGTGTAAATCATGATTGCAACTCCCGTTTATTTTTTAAAAATAAATATACACTCGACTATTAAGTAAATACTGGTATAAAAAATAAAATATATATTGAGATACACTGACTTATATTTTTCTTTGAAAAAATTAATTTTCATATATTACTGTAATGCGGTATATTATTTTCGTAATGTATATACAGACAGGTAATTAAAAAAAACTATATATATAGATTTCCATGTATTGATGGACAGGGTGCCACTTCATTTAAGCAGTGACTGACATAATTATACCATTAAATTATAAACCGTCTGAAAATGTCCTCATGCTATGCAAATTTTATGATCATTTTCAAAATCTGATCAATGATGTTCAAATTGTTATGAACTATTCACATTGAGTATATTTTTTTATGAGCGTTGATAGGCTCAATCCGTTTTATAGTTTTATACACTATAATAATATAATATATATCATGTCATCATAATATATGAGGCTATATCATGTTGCATGACAACCGGATGGATCCAAATGAAACCTTAGTCATTCTTGCATTATATTTCCCTATTTTCTTCAACATCCCTACTTCAACATGAAACCTTAGTCATTCTTACATTATATTTTCCCTATTTTCTTCAACATCCCCCCATTTCAACATACAAGTCAAAAACTTACCCATTGGTTTCATATGTAAATTAACTACATGAATTATTTAGGTTATGTATTATTAAATTTTTTGATGAACTTTTTAAATATTTCTGTAGTCATAATGTCATAAACAAGATGTTTAATATTTAAATTTAAATTAAATTAATTTGTAATTTATTACAATCTCTTTTACGTCAAAGTTTGTCAGAGCGGGTTCGTATTTGAAGATGTAAAACCAACAGTGAAACAAAACATGAAACATGTATAATTTTTGGAGTCAAATATTATTGAACCACATTGGGTTTAAATTAGCTCAAATCCACCCGCCCCAAAGCTATCCCTGTTTACTATATTCAAGGCCATGAAGAGATGCAATTACACATTGCATACTTCAAGTACAATTTTCAACCACAACACAGTCCAACCATTAATCAGCAATCAACATTAATCCAGCCAATCCCACTCATACAAGTATACCATTACAGAATTCAAATTCAAGCTCCCAGGTCGCAGAAAATAACACAGACATAGGTGTCATTAGATTACATGAGAGATTTTAATTCTCAGAGCTGTAAGAAGTTTCACCAGATGATGAAAAATCTCCAAGTTGCTTCACTTCATAGGCCCACTCCAGGCCTGGGCAGTAGTGCAGTGGGGGGTTGAACCTTCCATCATCTATATTGTCAGGCAGGAAAGCTCCATTCTCAACAAGGAACTTGATTGCCTCCTTGTTCCTTTCCTTTGCCGCGCTGTGAAGCGGGGTCCCTGTTAAAATGCAGTGGACATATTAATGTTTAAACGGGATCTCTCTCTTAGTGTTTCAAATGCTCAATGCAACTATTCCTCACAAATCTTTTTCATCTCATTAAACTAAATTCGTTAAAAATACTCTTTTGTACCTAAAGAACCAATCTGCATTCTATAAACATATAGCTTATTTTGATACTACTATTGTCACAAATCATGACCAGAAGTTTACCATTACAGGGATACCAAGTTCGATAAATAATACTTACAGCCACATGCACCCTTTGTTCTAGCATCGATATTAGCCCCGCGGTCGAGCAGCTCATCCATGACCTTAAGGTGGCCGCCCTGAGCAGCTAAGTGGAGTGGAGTCACCCCTTGAGACTTTGGACCCCACGCAGTCACATTGACATCCATTCCTTCATCCAAAAGTCGCTTTACCTTCACAAGAGAGAAAATAAATTGACAACCAAAAAGGGTTGTTCAGTGCCTAGGACATGAATGTGGAAAACTGTATTCTTTCAGAAGGCAGTGCAACAGAAACTTGGAAAATATCATGGAAAAATATGAACTATCTATGCAGTTAACGTCGCATTATTGTAATACAAGTTACGGTCTATAGCTGATGACCATACAAGATACAAAAACGCATTAGGGAATTCATTCTTCAATAAGCACCGCTCTGCAGATGAAAATTGATTAATTTTCCTCCTAATAAGAGGAGAAATCATAAGAATCTCTGCCCAAACAAAAGGTCTTTTGATGAGGTAAACTATGATGAAGCTATTGAAACTTTATGCATCTCATTTGTAGGATTTGGGTCTCTGAATGAATTTTTTAAGAATTACCACCAATATTAATCGTGCAATAAGCACAAATATTAACTCGATTCAACAAAAAAGAAAACAAATTATGCCACATAAAATACCATTTATTCACCAACTACAACCCCAAAATTCAATCATATATAATCCCCAGAAGAAGAAAAAAACAATCATGGTTAGATCACCAAATTGAGGAATCACACACTGACCTCCTTCAGATCGCCCTTCCGCGCGCCTATATGGAGAAGCGTCCATCCCCTGTCATCAACCGACCTTCGCCGCAGTAATCGCCGGCTCGACAAGCTCCGTCTGACTGTCAGAGGACCCTGATCTTGGGTCATGCCTAAAACCCCAACCCAAATTATAACCGATGGGGTTTTTTTTTTAAAAAAAAAAAAAAACTAGAACCCCCACTTGAATCCGTTCCAGAAACCCCCCAAAGACTCGATCAACGGTTTTTCAAATTAGATTTTGGAGAATCGAAAGACAACGGAAGAGATGACGGACTGAACGATTAAAACCTAAAACCCTTATTTCGATCCGTTTCAGAAACCCTAAAGACTCCGTTTTACATGATTTTTTTTAGACGATCGAAACGATTACGGAGAGATGATGGAGTGATTGCCCATTCCGTAGGGAGCGAACGGATTGAGACCAGGGCCGAAGGCGCGGAGGTTGTGAGAGATCGAGATGGAAGAGACGGATGGCAGGAGAGAAGAGAAGGTGATCATGATCGAGCTTGTACTTTGGATGACCGTCCGATCGAGTTACGGAAACCCTAATCGATGAATGATTTGGGGGGGACTAGACTGGGAGATCTGTTGAAGGGGCTCGGTAGGGTTTTTGATCGAACATGAACGAGAGAGAGAGAGAGAGAGAAGAATTTTTGGCTTTCCCAGTTAAGATAAAACTTAAAGAGGAGAGGACGGCGTATATATGATTGGTATTGATTCGTCGTCGCACGTGTCATTCGCGTGGGTGAACACTAATTGACAGGATTCGCTGGGCCGAATGGTTATGCAGTTGTAATTTGTATGGGCTGGATCTTAAGGAACGTGTCTTTTTTATGGCCCAATTATAGTCAACAAATAAGTTTTTTTTGGAGTCATGTTATACTCAATTCTTTCTCAGTCTAAAACACAATCTTATATACCACTTTAAAAATTCAATGAAGCATATACCTAGTTAGATGTTGTATATGTTACATTAAATATTTTTTTACACTTTTATTCAATTCGAAATAAAGTGATATACACTTTTTATAAAAGCATATACCTCATTAGATGATGTTTATTATTTTTTTTAAAGATGAAAACATGTGAGGACTGAGTTTTATTTGATGAATGTCACTGAGTGTAACATTTTTCTATTGAAAATAATATATATTTTGTGTGTTTTCCTTGTATCCTTGACTGGGAGACTCTTCTTCCACTAGTTCTCTTTTTTCATTTTCGTGGATGATCTTCCTAAGTTATAAAATTATAGCATATGCCAACCTTTTCATAAAAAAATAATAATATATTTTATCTAGTAAAATATATATTTGAATAAAAAAAATTGTATGGATATATATAAAAATCATCTTACATTAAACTCATTTTAAATACCAATTTATTGCTCTTATACTTCAATAACCACCTTCATTATACCTTGTTAAAAAAATTATATACTTTAGAAATTAGTCATGTATTTCATTGGAGTATATATATATATATTTATTTTTATAAATGTACATTTATCATTCAATGAGGTATGTTATTCTAAAAAGAAAAGAAAAAAAAAGGTGTGCACTGTGATTAGGGTTGAAGACGGGGTTGAGTCTAACATTTTTCTTAGGATAAAAATGTTGATTTACTCAATTTGCTTTGTAGTCTATTTGTAGTCATGTCATTAATATAATGTATAAAATTGATCATGCATTATATATTCACTGTCTCTGCATATACTTCATTATGAAATATATAAAAATTATGCATTCAATTTATATGAACATATATAACATTTTAATATAAAAAATGTATTCATGAACTGAGTGCATATTTCATAAGAAAAAAAAAATCAAAACATATTTGAATATGATGCAAAGAAGAAAAAGAACCTGGGAGAGAGGGATAGGATGAGTTGAAAAACTTTTATTGCTCCAACAAATTCATAACATATAAACTAAAAAATCCTAAAGACCTCTTTCAAACTCAAATAAATTTGTAAAAACTGAATTATTTTTATAGTTCTAATAAGATATATTTATAGACATTTAAGCTCGTTGAGATGGGATAATATCTTAACTAAATCTTAGCTATTTAAACAAATAATATATTAATTATCTAACAACTCAATAGATTCCTCACGACCTGAATACTTAAATCTAACAAATAGTAACAAACTTATTTTTGAATCCATAATAAAATATATAATTACAAGGCAAAAATCCTAAAATAATTATCTAAATTTACATCAAGATTATAAATAGGATTGCAAAAAATAAAAAAATCAAAAATCAAATAACCCTATTTTTAATTTACATCAAGATTACAAATAGGATCGCAAAAATGATTGAATGTCATTTACTCGGGATTAATTGGAATGAACGATCGATGCAGTTGACAGTTTTGCGGGCTGGATCATATCAAAATAAAAAAATGTTACATATAGGATTGACCTATAAAGAAAAACCATAATAATAAACCAATTTGTAATACTATATGGAACCATAATATGGGACTGGCCTATAATATTGTCTTTCATTCGGACCTCTAATTCAACCTCTACTGTCATAATTTATTTTTTTAAATTTTTTATCCCTTTCATAGTTTCATTGTATTCAAATCGACACAAATGATAATAAAAAAAAAGGAAAAGTCAAATAACTATCAGATTTTTTTTTCTGAAATCTATAATACTCATTGAAAAAAATACCTATGTAAATTCAAATAATCTGAGTTAAATTTTCGTTGACAAATGAAGGTTATTATGTAAATATTATGTTTGATTAACCTTTATTTAAACCATACTATATCAAAAACCTCTTTCAATATGTTAAAAATGTAAAAACTTCTATCTAAATAACAATTTTACCATTTTGAGTAAATTATAAAACTCTATTAAAAAAGATAAAATTATCATTTATATAGTGTTTTTTACATTTTTAACAGTGATCTTTAGCATTTTATGTTCGGATGACTCTATTTGAGCCCCTCAAAATTGTAAATAAGCTTACCTAATTTTTTTGTTAAAATCTTTCGTTAAGATTCTTTTAATAAGCATAGCCCCCATCTCTTTTAAATTTATTTATTTATATATTTATTTATAAAAAAGATAAATTATATTTGGGTATCAATGTGGCCTCAATTCTGAACATCAATGTATGCTCCAATTAAAATTAAATAGATATATCCATATAAACTATTCTTTAAATTTAAATGATAAATATTATTTTTGATTAACCTAAAAACATAAAGGGAAAATGACTAAAAAGTTTATCAAAAGTTAGAAATACCCAAATCAGCCATTTTTAAAAATTATACCTAAAAAAGTCTCATTTTATATTTTTAGAAACACAAAAGACTAATATACCCTCATGCAATTAGATCCTTAATATCTTTCATATCTCTTAACTTTGTTAAAATATTTTACTCTCTTAATTTTATTAATATATTTCACACATTTTCATGTAGATTAATTTTTTTATTGTAAATTCTTTGTGATTAGGTGGATTTTGTGAAATTTGTACCAATATAATTTGAGTTTTTAATAATGAACTCCATTAAATGTTGATTTTAAAAAAAAAAGGGATATGTACTAATGATATCATAAAAATATGTAAATAACCAAAAAATAAAAAAATGTGAATAAAGATTTAGAATACTAAAATATCATCTGCTGCATTGGGGCATAACACAGATTTAAATTAAATATTATAATTAATTGATTATACACAATAAAAAATGATAAATAATATCATGTGTATATATATATATAAGAAACATACAGTATGATATATAATAACAAAACCTCTAAGAGGATTGAATTTCATCATGTATAGAGAGATTGTTGTTTTGTAGGAAAAATAGATTTTTAGTGTGGAATAAAGAGATATATTAAAGATTTAATTACATAAGGACAAATTAGTCTTTTGTTTTTCCAAAACTGTGAAATGAGACTCTTTTATGTATAATTTTAAAAAATGGCTAATTTGGGTATTTCAAACTCTTATGAGATTTTTTTGTCATTTTCCCAAACATAAAGGCCTAGTTTGGTAAAGGGATAAATTTTTGGGATAAGTTAGCCTGATTTACGAGGATAAAAAAATCACTATTTTTATCCAGATTTGCATTTGGTAATGTTTTTATTATTCTCTTTTTTTTTTGTTCTTATCATCAATCTTGCATTTGGATCAAATATGGGATAACTTTTAATTTATTTTAAAAAATACCAAATCTGTCCTTCCTATTAGTGAGGTATTAATATTGCTTGGTGGAACATATTCTTTTTTTTTTTTTTTTTTTGAAAGGTAGTCATAAATATTATTCTAATTTTACAAAAAATGGATAAAAAATTGGAACAAAGTCTATTCCACCTTTTACCTAGAACAAATTATCCCCATTTTTTTTTCAAAATGTGGACAATTGTCCTTGCTTTATTCCAATTATTTTTAATGCCATATGGATAACAAATAATTTAACCCAATTTTTTTCTTATCCCAACCCCTTATCCCAATGCCAAACTAGGCCAAAGGGTAGCTCTATTTGAATCCTTCATAATTATAAGTAAGTCTTCATTATTAATAAGCCTTTCACATTTTCATAATTCAATTTATAAGCCCCTCACATATTAATTCATATTTAAATAATAAGTAAGTCCCTCATTTGAAATATGTGTTAGATTTAAATCCCTATAATTATAATGTAATTGTAATATATGCATTACACCCCCTTCATACTAATGTTTTTTTTTCCAGTAAGACATTCACACCAATATTTTACATTGAATATTTATTTATATAGCATATGTGATTCATTATATCGTGAAATATGTGATATTAATTTTTTTAAAAAATCAAATCCCTAAAAAATTGTCAAACAAAATTCATAGAGATATTATTCAATATAAAAAAAAAAATTTCATGCATAAAAGATCAATTCAGCACAACAAAAAAAAAGGTATTTTTAGTTTTAAGTCCCTGTAAACTATAAGATTTAGCGATCGATCCCTCACTTCCTCATATTTATGTTTTAGTCCCTACATTTAAATGATAATTTAAGAATAGGTCCCTCTCAGGGACTAAAAAACAAACTAAATAATTTAGAAATAGGTCCATCCTAAGAACTAAAAAGGAACATATCATTTAAATATAGGGACTAAAACCTAAATATCAAGAAGTAAGGGATCGATAGCTAAATCCTATAGTTTACGGAGACTTAAAACTAAAAATCCTAAAAAAAATTCATCCACATACAAAAATAAATTTTTTATTAATATTTAGCTAATGAAATATATATTTCTTTATATTTTTTTTTAAAAAAAATTGAAATAAACAATTAAAGTTACATCGAAAAGAAATTGAAATCAGAGAGGAAAAAAAAAAAAGTTTCGAGGGGTACTAAAAAACAAAAAAAAACAATCATTGTCATATTGAATTGATGTTAATCATTATTATATACAAGTAGAAACAATTGACCGATATCAAAGAGAAAGCCGCGTTCACACGTGCAGCACGCAAAAGCTGGCGATCCATTCGCAACGCACGAGTCAAATCGCAGAAAGCGAAACTCTTTTTTCGTCGTTGTTCAGACCTTCCCCAAAAAGAGCTCTCTCGGGGACGCGCTTTGAGCTGGTTGGCATTATTGATTATTACAAGTAAGAAAATGAAAAATAATCGCTGTTACACGAAAAGTCAATTTCACAACTGTACATAAAAACACGAAAGCGTTTCGATATCTCGTTATACCCCGGGGAAAAACCCATATAACTCTAATAAATTTTTTGAAACTCATATAATTTTATGATTTTTTTAAAATTTATGTAAGCCTTTAAAAACACTTATATAAATCTAAGTCTCTTAATTTATGTTTTTATTGACAGATTAAGATTATTATGTGAATATTTTATTTGATTAATCTTTGACTGAAAACATAACATTCCAAAAATATCGTACAATAAGTTAATAATGTAAAAAAATATTTATAAACAACAATTTTATCCTTTAATCTACTGTGTGTTTTTTTATATTTTTAACAAATTGTAGTAATTTTTTAATGTATTGTGTTATAAATTAGAGTTAATCAAATAAAATATTTATATAATATTATTCATTTATCAATAAAAATTTATCTCACAGAGGATATATGAACTAAAAAAAAATTGAGAGGCTTATATCGATTTCATGAGTTTACAGGGGTTTATTTGGATTTTTCCTTGGATCCTAAATCCAAACAGTAATTTTTTGGAATACTCGCAGGAATATAGCGGTGATTGTTGACGCCGACAAGCACCCTGACTTGACGTGAATGGCAGCTCTTGTAATTGTGTGATCATCCGATGGCCGTTTTGCGAAGCTAAAAATCGGGTCCTCTCTTTTCAGGCGAATTTCGATTCAGTGAAACCGGCGGAGACTTTCTAGAAAAACCCTAGGGATGATGTTGGGGAGGGGAGGGGACAACGACGCCCTCGGCCGGATTGGCATGCTGTCGGGGCTGCCGCTGCAGATGAACCCGGCGGGCCTCGTCGGAGAGATCGGTCTACCCCAGGCGGCGGCGGCCGGGTCGGGGCCTTCGTCGGCGCAGGCGAGGAGGGATGAGAGGGTGCCGCAGTGGGGGCACCAGGAGACGAGGGACTTCATAGCGATACGGGCAGAGCTCGAGAGGGATTTCAAGGTTTCTAAGCGGAACAAGACACTCTGGGAGGTCGTCTCTTCGAAGATGACGGAGAGAGGGTACCGGAGGAGCCCCGACCAGTGCAAATGCAAGTGGAAGAACCTCGTCAACCGTTATAAGGTTCGTCCGTCTCTGTCTCTTTCAAAGATGTCACCTTTGATTCATAACTTTTGCTAATAACTGAAAATTCTGTATTTTCTGATTGAAATTGAAGATTTTGTATATTCTGATTGAAATTGAAGATGTTGGAGATCCATAGTGAATTTTGGGATACAAACAGAGAATTTTAAGCTTTATAGATCTTCACGTATTGAATCCCCAAAAATTTTAACAGTTTCTTCATGTCTTTGTCAGGGGAAGGAGACATCTGATCCAGAGAACGGGAGGCAGAGCCCGTTCTTCGATGAGCTCCAAACGATCTTCACCGAACGAGCCAAGAACATGCAGCGCAGCCTTCTCGAAGCCGAATCCGGTGGACCTTCATCGTCGTCGAAGAAGAAGCTCAAGAGACCTCCCGGTGAGGTGACCTCGGATGATGAATTTTCCGATGGGGACGATGAATTGAACGCTGAAGACAGTGGCGAAGACCGCACCTCAAAAGGTGTGCGGAAGAGGAAACTGAATCCTAATAGGACGGCTAGTGCAAAGGGAGTCCAGGAGGTTTTGCAGGAGTTCTTGCAGCAGCAGCAGAGGATTGAAATGCAGTGGAGGGAGGCGGTGGAAAGGCGGGCGCAGGAGAGGAGGGCGTTCGAGCAGGAGTGGAGGCAATCGATGGAGAAGCTGGAGAGGGAGAGGCTGATGCTCGAGCAGGCGTGGAGGGAGAGGGAGGAGCAGAGGAGGATGCGGGAGGAGACCCGTGCCGAGAAGAGGGATGCCCTCCTCACCACCTTACTCAACAAGCTCATTCAGGATGAACTGTGATTGATTCTGAAGGTTAGTATTTTCATTTGAATGTGAAATTTTATCTGATGATTTCATTATGTCTTCATTGAATTGGTATTTATGGGTTTTTAGTTTTTGGTCTTATCAATTGAATTGATAAATTGTGGTTCTCATTGTACAAGATAGTGAAAATGACTTGAATGTAGACTACAGTTCCTGACAATTAAGTTGTTATTTGTTAATTGAGTTGTTATGAGGAGCTCTTGTTTTGGGTGGCATTATTCATGATCTGGTTTCCTTTAATATCTGAAGGCTTCAAATAAATAATTACATATATATAGCGAGAGAACCTGAAGCAGGTAAGAACTTCCTTCAGAATTTCAAGTTTTCTACTAATATGTGAATCCAAGGCAAAATGTAAGTGCAGTTAATTAAATGTGCATATCACTTTGATATTAAATATTTGCATAATCACCAAATGTCTTTGACTTGAAATAAACTATAAAATTTTAGTTGATCAGCACCTAATCTCCAAAGAAGTCATCCCATCTACCCCAAAACCCTTATTTAATTGATAAGGCAATAGGAATTCTACATTTGGTAGGACTGGCCAATTATAGGAGAAATAACAAGCTTGCATCTCCAGTTCATCAAGTGCAACAGAAAAATGGAAAGATTGATGTAAACATGGTGAATACTAATCTATTCATACTAATCATGGCTCCTGAAATATAAGTGTAACGACACGATAATTTTCAATAGGAGTTTGTATAAAATAACTCATCCAACTGGCAAATGTTCCTTCAACCATCCATAGCATAAGCAGGATTTTGATTTTTGGAGTAAATGAAAGATAGGGGTGCAACTTGGTTGGGTTGGAGCTCAACCTGAACGGAGCAACCCAACCCGACCCTCGTGTTTGATAAGCTCAACCTGAATCAAATCTGTCAAGTTTTGTTCGGGTTCAGATTCGGGTTGAATTGGGCTCGGGTTGGGTTCGGGATTGACTTGAAAAATGTTTACATCAATCTTTCCATTTTTTGGAAAGATTGATATAATTTTACTTTTTTGGGGTAGATGGGATGTTTATTTTTGCTTTAACTTTGCAAGAATCAATTCTCTGCATAAAGAAAAAAAGAAAAAGAGGGAGAATAGCAATATAGAAACTATATAAGTGAAATATTTAGATAAAAATAAATTATACAATTCAAATTTTATCACACACATTAAAAAAAATTATAATTTTATTTTAAACATTTTACTTACATATGAAAATTTCATGTTCGGATTACCCAAGCTCTACCAAAATTAGGTTCGGGTTGCTCTGGTTCGAGCTTGGGTTAAACCTGAACATTAAAATCATAACTCAAACCCGTCCAAATTTTGGGTTGGATCAGATTCAACCAGTTTAAATTGCACTCCTATAGTTACCACACCATCAGCTGGTGTGAAAACCTTGTCTCAACTCTCAAGCATTGAAAACTTTTTTTTGAGTGAACATGGGATATTTTTCATTACCAATGTTTAAAATGTCAATATATCGCTTTAGTGTTTGTAGAAATATGACATGTCTGTACTGACATGTAACAGGTCAATATTGACATGTAACAATTTAGTGTTTTTTTTTATAAAAAATATGACATATCAACACTGGTTAATAAGGGGCTTTCAAAATAAGACATTGAAATATCACTTATCAGTGCTGATATTTCAAAATAAAGGTGCGAGTGTCATGTGCCAAACACATGCCACTCACAACCCAACCCTAAAAAGTGTTGGGAGCGAGAGAGAACGTGTGTGACTGCAAGAGAAAAAAAATTCAGAGAAAGGGGGGGGGGGGGGGGAGTGGCGAAGAAGGTGGAGAATTGTTGGAGACAGCGATCCAAAGTTCTCTTTTCTCTTCGTGATCTTCTTATTTTTCACTTTTTGTTGGTATCTTGTATGATCGATATTTTTATCGATAATCATCCGATTTTAGCGATTGTCCACCCAAAATCGATATATTGAGCCGATATCTCGATCACGATTTGAAACATTGTTCATTACCCAATAGAAGGAAACATCTCAAGCATTTTAAACTATATTGGTGGGAGTTCATTACCCAATGGAAGGAAACATCTCAAGCATTTAAACTATATTGGTGGGAGGACCATAGTATTTCAGTAACATTTTTTTTTTGAGCTAACGGCAGACTGTTTATAACCATAGTATTACGGTAACACATTGCAAAGCAAAAAAGGAAAAACTGCTCACAAATACTACTACAAGTACAAACATTTAACATTATTATTATCTCATGATGAAGTGAAACTTGGTATTTTCATGTTACATATAAGAAAAATCAATACATGTTCCGAAATAGAGAGCTCTTGTTACCACATGAGATATTTTATGGGCACTTGGAAGAAAAGGTTGGGATTGTACTCGGTGACCATTATATATAATACTAGTCTAACCTAATATATAACGGATGAGGGAAAGGTGGGGGTTGAATTTTAAAAAAATTGTATTCCTCATGTTTTTATATATATTAAAAAAGGTTTTTTAATTTGAAGTCCTCATAAAAAATTATACAAATAGATTTATAAAAAACATGAATTTTTTTAATAAATTATATACCTGATTAACTTGAGTGTAAGATGTTATAAAAAAAAGGTAAAAGATATCTACGTTCTTACAAACATGGATAATCTCATATAAATCCTTATCAAAATTAAGACAGGCATACAGGTGCCTAAAAATTGACAAAAACACAATTATTATCTCTTAGTTAAATTTTATCTAAAGTTGACTGAATATATTGGGGAATATATTGTCACCATGGAAATGTGTAGAAATCATAGTACTCATAAACAATAAAAATAAACTAAATTACTCCTATTAGACTTTTTATGTTTCTTCATTTCTATAGAGATACTATTTGAAAAAGGTAAAAAAATTGGGGATGATTTAGTCATTTCAATATATAAGTTAGGATTAATAAGGGTAGGTTGGGATGTTGGGTTAGGAATAACCGCAATGTGTATATGGGTTTATGTGAGTTTTCAAATACTTATACATATCTCAGCTTTGACAATGGCCTGTTTGGATATGAGTTTAAATAAATTCTTGTCTCAAAAGCAAAATAATTCTCAAATTTGGATCCAAACACATTTTCAACTTTCCATTTTTCCATTTTACATTAAAAAAAAGTATTGAAAAGCTAACGAAACATTGTTTTTGAAAATTGAGTTTGAAATATAAGATTTTAAAAATCTTATCATTTCAACCTCATATTCAAACAGATTTATATGGGATCAATCCGTGTTTGTAAGGACGTGGTTGTCTTTTTCCCTATTTAGGCAACAATCCCTACCATAGTTCAGGACTTTAGGTACCCATAGGCCATAGATCATCGAAGTCAAGTCCTATAATCCTATTGAGCCGCCTCTACCACATCCAGACTGCGCTTGCATTACTGATTCTAGTAGACGTGATGATGACATCATAGATCTCATGTTGTAGGGGATATTAAAGAGGCTAGGGTTTTGATGAAAAAAAAACGATGAAAACCACCACAGATTTGGAGAGAGAGAGAGATGAAAACCTTGGGTTTCTGATTGCGATCCATCTTCTGCTTCCTCCCCGCTCCCCACGCTACACGATTCCTTGTCTGAGACTTTCTCGAGACCTTTAGGTTAGTTTGACAATGGATCAAAGTTTGAAAAACAAATTGACCTAATTTAAGAAGATAAAAATTCAATCAATTTTGTTTATATTCATATTTGTTAAAATTAATACAAAAAATGAAACAAAATATATTTATTTTTATTTTAAAATTAGGATAATTGTCCACAATTTATCCCGGTTATTTTTTGTACCAAACGGGATTAAGTTACCATTCCACTTATTTATCTCTATAATTATCTCATATCTCATCACTTATTGCTAAATCAGCCTTGAGGTCGTCCTTCTAGTCTAATAGAAGGAATTTTTTTTTTAATACCGGAAATGCTAAAAAAAACACTCCCTGCCCATCAAGAGGATCCTTCCAGTTTTTTTTCTATTTGTTTTTTTTTTCTTTTTTCTTTTCGCATTTGGACCAACTGGACTACAAATTTATAAAATGGAATTAATTCAAGTAAAAACAAATGATTCATTCCTCCCATTTCTTGCATAAATGTTCATTCAAAAATATATGCGGATTACCACCCCACTCATGTTTCTTGTCATTTTAACTTTCTTTTTCACATCTCCCTCCTTCTGGCTATACTCTAAAGGCAAGACTTTGGATTATGTAACTGAAATTTATATTATATATATACACTATTTTTTTCTATATAAAAAAAAAATATATCCAAAAAAATCTTTTAATAGTTAAAAATAAAAATATATAAATATTACTATAAAATTATACCTAAAAAAGTCTTGTTTTACCATTTTAAAAAGTACAATGAGTTGATTAACCCCATTTTATCTACTATTTAAATATCACATATAATTAATTGTTTAACACCGCAATTAAACAATATTAATAAATACTAAAATATTTTTAAAATTTATGCATGAAATTTATTATTATTTTTTGTATATACCTTAATACACCATTAAAATTTAAATTGTAAAAAATTAAAAAATTGTTATAAAATATTTTTTAGATATTCTAAAATTTCTAAAGTCTTTTGGAGCATTTATATTATATATGTTTAATATTATATAAAAAAATCTTATTCAAGGCATTTATAAAAGATAAATGATTAAAAAATTGAAACAAACTTAAAAAGTTAGGAAAAATAAAAAAAATACTTGTAAATTTATGAATTACAATTTTAACAACTTTAACATTTTTAACATATTTAAAAATTTAATAACATGTATAATCACTCTTAAATAAAAATGATTTCTTATATTAATATTATTCAAATATCAAAATACTTACAAATTCATATAAACATTTTGTCCAGAGACTAATAAGAAAAAAAACATTTAAAATCGGGGACTTAAAATAAAATATGAAGAAGGGAGGGACTGATCATTAAATAACATGGTTTACATAAATTTTAAAATAAAAATCACATTTCACAAGACAAACATTTAGCAGAGAAACTAAAAAGTAAAAACAAAATAGACAATTGAATTTGAAGACTTAAAAAGAAATATAAAAAAAAAAGATTGATTCTAAACAGGCATATTTACAGGAACTTAAACCTAAAATACACATAAAACCCGCTGTGAAAACGATCTTAGCAAATCTGATTTTGTGAAAATCCAATTTTGGTAGCATAATTTGGTTGAAATTCTATTTTCCTAGACCTTCAGTTCTCCATCCTGTTTACTCTATGAAAATCCAAAGTGGAACACCTTCAAAGAAGCGTTTGAGCTTCATTTGACAGTTGGGGTTCTAATTTTCCTTTCAAGCATTTATTTTGTCCCAGTGCATGATCCAGCGCCATTCATTACCTCATTGAATCAATGGAACCCTAAAACATGACCTTGACACCTTCACAGCGGTTAATGAAGCACTAGACCAAGTTTATTCACCTAAAATTTTATCCAGACATCAACATTACAAAATATTGTTCCACAAGGGAGATGGAATCCATCTGTAACTAAGCAAAAATTGACCAGAAACTGAATCACTTGCTCTTGTTGCACGGCCGTAACCACCAAATACAAGTTCTACCTGCATAGCAGCTCCACCAACAATATCCAGTATCTCTACATCAATAAAAGACTACAAATTCGGCTTACGAGGGAAAAGAATGAAGGAATGAGAGGGAATACTGTTTCTGGAGCTCACCTCATCGCCGATCATTCCTGAATGGCGAATTCACACGGAGACATATACATGGGGATGGGTTTCACTCGGAGTTCGAATCATAATAATCGCTCGGACAAGGGGTCATTACCTCCGACTCTAGCACCTGAACCACCCGGTGCATCGTAGGCCTGTCATCTGGGCTGGAAGAGATGCACTGGCTTGCTACCAACAGCAGTGCGTCTAGGCTTTCACCTTGCACTCCTTCACATGATTGATCAACTATCTCTCTCTGTCTATTCTCTTTGGCCAAGAGGTTTAACTGCCATGGGAACACAAACATGATGAGCATGAAGAATATTTGGGCAAGATGGATTACTGAATAAGCATTTCACACTTCCAGAGTAGTGAAGTTTTAGACCACTCCATAACTTAAAGAAAATAAGTGTTTTGACTACAATATAATCACACAATAAGATTTTCCGCTTGGTGGACTCCCCTAATAACATCAGTTAATCTGACAATAGAAGAATGAGAACATCAACATTTCAAGAAAAAAAACTTTAAGTCATTGAAATCTTGAGGTGTGGCCAACAAATGACAGCTGCGTATGGAAGATGGATTCAATTATTTTGATAGCTGCCCATCAGCATTTCTTTATGCAGATGGGTTTGAGATCCATTACAAGCATTAGTTTTCTTTTGTGATATAATTGGTGCATCATTTGACTGCAGATAATCCATTTATATGTGGACCACATCCGGTTCTAAACCATCTTTCTGCAATAGTCCAATGCAATTACATGTGTATTATGTAGTGACATGAAAGAGAGCAGGAAAAACATAAAACATACCATGCCAACAATATTTAAGCCTTTCTCGATGTATGATGAATCGGTGGGTCGCTTTCCGCTAATAACTTCAAGCATCAGGACTCCAAAACTATATACGTCAGTCTTCTCGGTTGCTCGGCCACTTTGCATATACTCTACAGATTGTTTATACAGATACTCAATCATTCTAGGCCACTTAGCACATTCTCCAACATTAATTTACTACAGTAACTAAATTTCACATAAAATACCTGGAGCAAGATAACCAAATGTACCGGCAACAATGGTCGTGATATGGGATTCTTCATCCTCCAACAACTTTGCCAGTCCAAAGTCAGACACACGTGCCTCCAAATTTCCATCAAGCAATATGTTACTCGACTTAATGTCACGGTGTATGATTCGCGGAGAACAATCATGATGTAAATAAGCGAGCCCCTTCGCAGCTCCCATTATAATATTAAGTCTTGCATCCCAATCCAGTTGTTCCGATCTTTCTGCCCAACATATTCCATGATGCATTTTTCACAAAATCAGGACTTCAACATCAAGAATTATGAAAACAAATCTCAACTAATAAGCCCTATATTACCTAGGGTTCCTATTATTAATGAAATTCTAATGTTAATGACCAAACTATCTTCCTTTTTCATTGTCATGCAACGAAGCTAAAAAAATGGCATGCATGACATTCATTGCAAAACTTTACAAATGATGATATGTTGATGTGCAAGATAGAATGCTTGATATATTTTTCATTTGAATGGATCAATTTACATGTGTTTGATAAAAAGTATATATAAAATATATTGATGCATTTGAATATGGTTAGATGGAACGAACTGGGCCTAATTAAAAGTTACAGTGAGAGAAATAAACATAACTAGAAATATACATAAACTACAATTATTAAGCTAAGAAATACGGGAGATGTACAGCATAAAAATATGAAAAAGAAAAATATAGGTACCAGCCTTCAAAATTTAGCTTGTTTCACTGCAGAATAGTAGTAGTTCCTAAACATACACAAGGTGGTCTTACTTTGTTCATAGGTAATTTGCTACACACTTTGAACTGGGGTGGCATCTTTGATCTTTCCTCTTCTTTTATTAGATTTCATATATATACTTCAGCTTACAAAGTAAAAAGAGAAACAAAAAATACATATAGAAGAAATAGAAAGGTCCTAGTTAACAGAAGGTTACTTACAGAAAAAATGATATTATCTGACAAAATGATGATAGATTCAATATTCATAAACTTACCATGAAGCGCTTCATCCAGGCTACCTCCAGGTAGAAAATCATAGATTAGGAGCTTTGAAGAAGGAGAATTGCAGTATCCACGTAGGTTCACCAAATATCTATGCTTTATACTCCCAAGAATCTCAAGCTCCCGTTCAAAAAAGCGATCCAATCCTTCATTTGTTTTCATAATTCTTTTCAATGCAAAAATATTGCCATCGTCCATCTCAAGTTTATACACGGTTCCAAAACCCCCACTGCCTATGATATGGTCATCGGTTAAAGTTTCTAATTTTTTGATGATATCTTTAGACGAATAAGGCAGATCTCCATGAAACATCACAATAGAAGCACCTGTAACAAAAGACTGTGTAAGCCTGGTCTGCAATATATGTTACTTCGTGAAAAGGCAACTTTCTAATGACTCAAAATAGATGTGTGTGGTAATAAACACAGACACCTCCTTTAGCATCTATCTAATGGCAAAACATAATTACCTCCAATGACATCCATTGCAAGGGCTCCGTTATAGTTTTTATTAAATTTCTTGTAAAGAAAGCAACCCCAGAAGCACATAAGTGCAACCAGAAGTAAAGCACCCACTGTAGCCAATGCACTTATTAGGAGCCTAGCAGAGTACTTCTGAGCCTTTTTCTTTCCTTCATCTTCTGCATTAGTCGGCAAAGAGAGAAATACAACCGGTATCAGAAAGATGAAAATGAACAAGATAACCAAACTTAATGGAGTAGAGAAGAGGCATTTCATTGACAAGATTAGCAACTGATGAATGGTTCAAGTTAAGAAATAAAGTAAACCTCATCTATTTTTCAGTGTGCCAAGCCTACCTGAAACGGGAGGTTGAGAATTTCCAGAAGGTCCTTCATTCCCACCTTTGCATGATTTACTAATCTGTTTCCCACACAAGCCCCGATTTCCAATAAAACTGCAAACATCCATACAAAATTATACCCTTTGCTTTGGAAAAAATCAACATTTATCGCAGAAATTCTCAACATAACCTTACATATACTACCAAGGTCCATGGTGACAAGATAACCAATGAGAATTAAAGAAAATCTTGTTATTACTCAGCAAAAGCAGTATTCCAGGGACCAAAGAGATGTAAGTTGGTTAATGTGCCGGAATGAAGATTTATGCTGATAGGTGCATGAATTAATCTGATGCTTTAACTACAAGGAGATTCATAAGACTTGAGAAATATAACAGAGTAAATCCTACAGGTGGTTCAAACTACAGCATAATTAACAAGATGCACTTTTCAAACGCAAGAGTGCATTTTTGTGTGATGAACACTAACATCAGTTGGAAAACCCAAGATGCACAAAAGCACCAACAAACCCTACACAACAGGTAAACCCGAGGGGAAAGGGTTGGTTCAAATTCGAAACCTATGGAGAGAACAAACTCATGGCTCTAGCCAAAGAGCTTACCCCGTGTGGGTTAAGTACAATTTTTTTACTAATAAGAGTGGAATGTCTCAGGTACAGCATTATTCAAAAAGTTATCTATCTAACTATGTGGCCTTTAAACATGCTGTTTAATCCTTCAAGTAAAGCAGCAAAAATACTATGTTTCTCAATATAATTAGTAACCCATTTGAATAATAAAATATCAAAAGTAATCAGCCTGCCAAGTGCCTTGATTTTAAACCTAAGTACAATATATAGTAGGTGCTTCAGCAGTTACTTACGAGTTTGCAGTAAATATGTCAAGCGCACCATCTGACGGTATTGGTCCAACCAAAAAGTTTGCAGAAGCATTGCTTCAAAAATTGCCCAAAAAAAAAAACTATTAGCATAAATTGGAAGAGCTATGTAATTTATACAACTCATACCACCAAAACTTGATCACCCACAATGTTTTAAGTTTGCTCAACTTCTGAAAGGAAGGTGGAATTGATCCACTTAACGTGTTACTGGAAATATCCCTGAGAAGTAGACATAAGATTTCAGTCAGCATAAGAGAGATGTTGAGAAGACAAATGTGAATCCATTAGATAACAAGGATAAACAAGAGCCCAAAATTTCCCAATCCTGTCACAATTTATTTTTAAATCATACGTTAGCATAGTTGAGAAAATGCGCGTGTGTGTTGGGTGGAAGGGGAGGGGAGCAGTCAAGACTGATGCCCCCCCCTCATCATCAACACCCCCCCCCCCCCCCCCCCCACCCACACACACAAAAAAAAAAAAAAACTCTGTGGATTTGATTAATCATGAACTAATACAAAGTGGTACCGATTAACACCTTGCAAGTGTATAATTTGACAAAAAAAAAATTCACTTGGTGATAATTTGACAATTTTTATACCTCTGTATTCTGACAATTAATTCCAATGAAAACTTCAAGTGGTTTCTTTTACTTCACAGGGTGGACAATTGACACCATAGATCCAAACATTTTGATTGTTAGTTAATCCATTTAAGTCAAGAAGAAATAATAGATTGATGGGTTAGAACTTAGATTCGTAACATTTGGGCCTATCATTTTTTGTTGTTCTTTTTTTGGCCATTGGCTTCTAATTAATAAAGTGAAGTAAAACGCCCACCGTTTTTTTTTTAAAAGGAGCATCATTGGGGCCTTTTCGGCATGAAACAGATATTTTTTGTCAACCATAATTGAAAAATGTGAATTATAGGGTTACTCATATTAAATTGTTTGATATCTTTTTGTACTCAACAAACCACCAAGAAAAAAATTTGGGAACTCGTGAGTTTTTTTTTGCAACTGTTTCACCAAATACAGAGATTTCATACAAAAATCAGCAAACACAGAGGCATTAGTTGTTGTGGAGAAAAAAAACTTGAGGGATGCCAAAATGGATGTATTTTTAGCACTGCTGCAATTGCTACACGCTTATAATGGTGGTGGTGGTGGTGGTGGGAGGGGTGTCGAGGTTAGAATTTTGTGGAAGCCAAACCCAAATGTGGAGTTCTCAGTTAAGCAATGCTATCAATGGCTAATAACAAAAAAAAATGCTATGAATGGTTGAGAAATAAGATAGAGTACCACATGTTGAGATCATGAGAAAATAGAAAAGATCTGGATAATTAAAACTTCTTAAAGGTGAAGTGCATATGTGGTTGATGTATAGAGAAAGGCTAATGACCAAGGCATACGGAGCTGGATGGATTGAAGGTGAACCCACTTCATGCACCTCATGCTTGCAAGAGAAAGAGACTGCAGTACACCTCTTTTGCTCATGTCCTCTTCCAAACCGTCTGTGGGTAAGACTGGATAGGTCTACGGGACTGGGTACTTGGATTTTATATTTGGAGGACCTACGGTGAGCTGGAAAAGATAAAGGAAAGACGACCGTCTGCCCAGGCCAAAGTCCCAAAAACTTTTGAACCCGCAGGATGTTGGTCTATTTGATTATGCAGAATTGAAGTGATATTCAGGGAAAATGGCTTCATATTTTGATTACATCTGGGATGGTTGTGTGAGGCTTATCAAGGACTGGGCTAGGCACTGTGTCGGGGTATCCACAGTAGTCCTACATGGAGAAATATCAGTAACAGAGTAATAGTTCTCCTTGATTGCTGGGATAGCAGCAGTAGACTTCTCTTCTACTGTTGCTCTATCTTATTTTTTTCCTTTCCTTTTGTTTTAGTTTTCTTTTAGCTTTTCTTAATAATATTCGGTAGTAGTATTCCTACCAGTTTTTCGGGAAAAAGAGGCATGAGTTCCCAAATCCAGATGATATTGTCTAATACTGAAATTTTGGGCTATGCAAAACATTGTGATGTATTCCAACGGGTGCAGATCTGCAGCATGGGAAGCGTGAAATTTTTATATGCAACTTATAAAAAGAAAGCAAATAACTTACAAAATTTCCAACCCCAAAAGGTTGCCAATCTCCGGGGGAATATCTCCACTAAAATAATTGCCCTGCAGATATCTAAAAAGAAGATATGAATAAATTTCTCTTTCACGTCATTTAAGGTACATTCTCAGTTGACAATTGTAGATATTATGGCACACATGAATATAAAACAAGAAATTAATTCAAGGTGGTTTACACTCTTATGGCTAGTTTGGCAAGGGGATAAGTGTTGGGATAAGGGGTAATTATTGGGATAAGTGAGTGGAGGGCCAGCTTATCCCCATATGGTATAAAATATAATTGGGATAAACTGCGAACAGTTGTCCCGATTTTAAAATAAAAATGGGGCTATTTTGTTCCACCTAAAGGGTGGGATATCATTTATTCCCACTTTTTATTCCAATTTTGACAAATTTAAACATGAACAAAATTAGTGTACTTTTTATCCCCTAAAATTAGGACAATTTATTCTCAAAAGCTTATCCCTTGCCAAACTAGCCCTAAAGTTCTAAACTGCAAACTAAATGCATTTTCAAATCTCCTAATCAAACCAACATGCATCTTATGAGCAGCATTCTAGCTACAAACTGATAACTGATGATTAACCTAATATGCACCGACTCCAGCAGCGCAATAGTAAACATGGTAGAAGGGGGGTCATCAGAATTGTAACAGATAATCTTACAATATAGTTTACCAACAATGATCTGCAAACAGGTTCTGCAATGCTTAATTATATATAAACAGACTTGCAACATATCCTAACAAATACATGTGGTGCAAAACACCATAATTAATAAATAAACTCAATATCAATGTCTGTAGAAATCACTCACATATATTGTAGCTCAGTGCAATTTCCCAACTCTGAAGGAATTAGTCCATATAAGCTATTTCCATGGAGTGCTCTGGAATGCATAAATAGAAGAAAATGTCATGCTGAGTGAGGTGAACAAGCTTAAAAAAAGCAACATGAGTGGACAATAACACAATAACCAAATTCAAAAGGCACATACAAAGTTTTTAGTTGGTTTAACTTCCCAATGTCAGGAGATATAGAGCCACTCAACTTGTGATAACCAAGATTTCTGAAAGAAAATGAAACATACAAAAAAGTTACAAGCTGCATCTGTAAATGAAAATAAAGATCCGCTTCAACTTTCCTCACGAAAAAACAGCCCGAAAGAGAGAAAACACATTCCTCAATCACTTGTCATGAATATGAGACAATATACACAGATTTCATGTTTCCTAGTATAAAAGATCCAACTCCCCAGTGCCTCATAAAAACTACCATTCAGTGTAGGGCGGAACATATGCTTCGTATATTAAATATTTTCTTTTCAAACATGCACAGAAAATCTATATTTATGATTAATTAGTGAAGGATTCTTGTCTAATGGCAAATCTTAATTGCCATTAAAAATTTATCCACCTACAATAATGCTTCACCTCCAACCCCGGAGATACTATCAACTGTACAATGGCGACAATAAGCACCACAAATCAGTTATGAAGATGTAACTAAAAGAAGAAGCTCCTAGAAAGAAAAAAATGACTCACAATTGTGTCACCCGCGTGGTTCTAACATCACACACCACTCCTCTCCATTTGCAAGGGTCAGGATCCTCTTGCCTCCACTGAAGAAGTATGCCATCTGAACCAACGATTGCAGCCTTGAAACTGAGAAGTGCCTCTCCTGGGAAACATAATATCCAGGCTATGAGAACTTATGTACTGGGAAAAGGAACTGTTATGCCTACATTGTATAAGAAATACAACGTATTTATCTACCATCTGGACTGATGCCATTGCTTCTCTGTGTCAGAACATAGAAAAATAATACAAGCAGAAGTTTGTGCTGATACTGTATCCGAAAAAGTTCCATCATGATCCTTTTCGGGCATAATATGACTACTGCACATCATTTGACAAACCAGACTCCGGCGACGTCGCATCGAAGCATATCGCTATCTGATGAGAGATCCCATTGCCATTCAGCAGCAAAAGCCCACGAGAACGGAAAGAAGTGTTCTGAAAGATGAAGCCAAAGATTGATCAATTGTATCAGACCATCAAATTCCAATCCTTGCACGAACTTTCAGGATGACAGGAAAAATTATGGCTTCTGACCATGAAATAAGAAATGAAAGTGCAGTATACATTCAGCTAGAAACACTAAAGCTACATGTCAAGATACTAAACAAAGATACTAAACTAGATGCTCTATAAAGATAAAATGAAATGTCTCCAAGCAGAGATATTTGATGATAATAATAAACCTTACCGTTAGACAAGAGATCCCCAAATGCACATAGTATTCTTCAAACCCTATGCATCAGGAAATCCAGGGGGGTTCGAACTCGAAACCTACAGGGAGCAAAGCAGAGGTCGAATGGTTGGTATGGAGAACTTCATATTCTTCTTTACATGTTAAGTTCCCGGTAATCTATGCGTCATGCAATCTCAAATGCATTATACAACACTGTTACTCATAAATCTTTGGATCACAAAATGATTCGAGTGATTTTCTTTCAAGATCACTGAAAATTGTTAACACTCATTTGCCATGAAAACAAAAATTCTTCAAAAGATCAAAACTTTCCAAGGTTTTCAACCCTTCCGGAAAAAAAACACCAGTTCATCACAGTCACAAATCGCATGCCCTAAAGTCAAAACATGGAATCACTCACTTCTAGTGCAATGCGTGTCTCAAACCATTTCTAGAAACTTAAATTCAATATAAAAAAAACACAACAAAGATATACAAAAAAAAATCGTGATCAGTCGAACACCGTTTCGATCTTTGTGTAATTACAAATTACCATCCGCCAAAACAAGAGAATCAAACAAAACGAGGTAGTACCTCGAATCGGAATCTTCAAAATCAAAACGACGATGAGAAATGCAGACCACGAAGGGATCGAAAGAGCGGCCGATTTTGAACGAAACGAACAGAAACCCTAATTTTCTGAGATTCGAGAGTGTCGAAGGGGAAGAGAGAGAGCGAGCGAAGGCCACTGGAATTTATGGGGGCATCTCATCGGACCAATGAAGGGAGTATTGTATCGTCTGTGTTTTTTTTTTTAATTTATTATTATTATTATTAATGTTTTTCGTGATGGAGAGATGACGACGCCTCACACGTGCGGCCGACGCTGGAGATTCTAGAAATCGAGTGAGAGAGGCCGAAGGAGCACGTGTGATGTAGATTAAATGACGGAACTACCCTTCCATAGGGAGAAGAATTACGTCATCTCTGCTGGTGCGTCGTGGTGGAGTGGTGGGTCCCACGTGTTGCAGATGCCAGACGTACCTTTTTTTTTTCAAATTGACAGCTCGGACGAAGATTAAAAGACACGTAATTTTTATTAGGGGTGAAGTGCACTTGTCCCCTCAACTTTTCAAAACCTACGAAGACACCCTCTGTGGTCTGTACACCACCTCCCATTAAAGCCGCATAATAACATTATTATTGGGGTAAAAAGGCATTAATTATGATATATACCAGGTGAATTGGAGATGTATAAATAATTTTTATTACTTCAAATTATAAAAACATTTTTTTTGAATGGTAAAATGATATTTTTAATATTTCTTTTTTCTATTTAATATAAAAAAAAATTTATAAAAAAAAGATAGATCATGCTACTGACACTTGTATTCCAAAGTAACGGTTACAAGTCTAAAAAAGTGAGAAGAGAAGAGAACAAAAAATAAAGTCTATAAAAATAACATAAAATAAGACGCAAGAAAAGAAGACAAGGGGGGAGCCGTAGATGGGATATCTACCAACATTCCCATCCACCCTATCTGGACCGCGCTTCATTCAGTTATTACAAGTTAATCGTAAGACAATGCGGCTCCCCAAGCTCTCTCTATGTCACATTTCCGATCCCTAATCAATACCACTATATATGGACTCTCAAATGTATTCTACGTACATGCGATGATTGCTGAAAATCACATCGTTCCAAATTTGTCATATCAACCATATCACCGCCGGTATCACCTACTGGAGGATCAGATTGGTGACCTTGGGTGGTATACCCATAAAAAAATGGTATAGAATAAAGAGTATGTACAATGTATTAGGTGTTACAATGGCATGTTTTTTCATTACAACGGGCAATGTTTTTCACATACAAAAGGTGTTTACGTGGGTTTCACAAATTTCAGGGGTGTATATGCATGTTACCCATTTTATTTTTGTAAAATTTTGTTCATTGAAAGAAGTCTATTTGATGGACGGCTGATGATCAACAAAAGTCTCGGACGTGCGGTAGAGATGAGTCGGACAGAGATAAAATGAGGACAGAAAAAATCAAGATCAGAAACAGCCGCTCTCAATAATTCAAAACCGTCCACACTCGTCAGCTTTGGTCAGACTACCCTCGTGACGCTATATGGTATTCGGATCCATCTCTTTGGCCCCCGTAATCTCGAGTGCAGATCAAAGTTTGTGCACTCGATTGTACGAATAAATCTGTATCGCATAAATGACCGTCTCTTCTCCCAAAGATACACCGGCCCAAAAGTAAGGTGTTGTTTGGCAGCAACGGAATGCGGATTTTAAATGTTGATTGTTAAGTACAGAAAAAAAAATGATGATAATCTTTAACCCCCTGTTTGTGTAACGGAATAGACGAGTATAAGGGTGGTATAAGAATAGATAGGAAAAATGGTTGTTTGTTTGCAGGGTATAACCTGGTATTACTAAGCCAGTTTAAACGAGTATAAGATAGTATAACAATTCTAAACAACCCCTAGGATAAGCTATACTCACTTTATCTATTCTCATGGGCCCACATGTCAAATCAACTTTTTACACCTCATTACATCAAATCACCTATCAACACCTCTTATACATCAATGGCTCACATGTCAAATCAACTTTTTTACACTTTATTTATATTTTATTTTTATCAAACAAATAACTCAACATTTATTCTTACGTTTTCCAATGAGAATAAAAAAAAAAACCAAACAAAAAATTATTATTCTTGTAGATTTGTCATCTATACTGGCATAATTATCTATCCAGAATAACTTAATTCCATTATCCAAACGGGGGGTAAGAGTTTAAAAAAAAAAACGTTTGGTTCAATGAAAAATATTAAACAATATTTTAAATAAAAGTGTTTGGTTAACCTGTTGACTTATATGATTATTAGAATGATATTTTGTCCATTTTATAAGTACTGAATGTTATTTTGATGTTTGGTTGAAATGGAAAAAAACATATATTTTTTTTAGATATTAAAGATTATTCTTTTTTAACATGTTAAAAATTCATCAACCACAAATTTTCTTAGAAGAGCCAAAACAATATAGTATCTGGATACCCACATGTTTAATCCGTTAAAAACTCTAATATTTATATATTTCCACCTATCCCATAAGATATCAAAGATTTCTCAATTAGACGCAATTAGACTGCAAACACATCGCCATGCTATTATTAAAATTCAAAAAGAAAACAAAAAATGGGAAGGGTCCCTTTTGTAAGAGTTTGAAAGTTACATAAATTCTACAAAACTGAAAACATAGAAATGTTTTATTTTAACATATAAAGTCCACATAAACAAATATAGTCAATCTAATTTCATAGGTCTGTAATAATAAGTAGTATTATTCAGATTTCAACACTCCCACAGATGAGGTTTTCTCAAACTTGTTACAAAATTGCTACATAGAGATGTTTATAATCCACATCAACGATATTTGAAAACTTGGTAACCACATACATCCATAGCATGAAAGAATTAAATATTTCACAAACATAACATTTTCGTGTTAAGAGTTGCATATCATATTTGCTACAATAAAATTTGTAGTGAATATTACAACATTCCCCAATTCAAAAAAGAAAAAAATTCCTAAGGAGAGTGAATAGATAAATAATAGTATTTCGTATTATAACCCAACTTCTACAATCATTTGATGGCTACAAGTAAGCAAAAACAAGATCACAAACACCATCCACATGATACATAAGCATGGGTAGCATTCAAAATGAGTATCCCAGTTGGCCATGGAACTGCAACGGCCTTCTCCATCTTGTTCTGAACTGGTAATCCTCGTGTCCGTGCACCCGATGCAAGGTATCCATAATCTACCAATGAAGGAAGTGGTATGAGATTGATAGAACAAGCTCCTGATTGATAGAACATTTTTTTCATTTATGGGAACTCCTTGTAGCCCTATATTCTTTAACAAAATATGATAAATCAGGGGCTATATTGATAGAACATAGAGAGTGGATGTGAGGACCTTAAAAGAAAATGGAATGTTAAGGCAGAGTGACCAAGGTGAGGCATGGGAAATGTGTAGATGTCACAACTATCTTATCCAAACATACATCTATTTAAAGATCCATCATTTTCAAATGAACTGTGACAAAACATATAATCATCAATTGCAGATCAACCAAAGCAGTAAAACCAAGTTTGGATTTTGAAAAAAATAAAAATAAACAGACAATAATGTAATCTCATGGAATAAACAAGCCCTCTAGGATGTACCAAGTGCATGACATGCTGCAGTTATTAAAGGGTCACACTTCATGTTCCCATATCAGTAAAAATAAATAAAAATCTAGTTCAAATTGAGTCAAAGATGGTACATTTAGCATCAAAGCTTATCATAAAGCTTCGTACCAATGTTTATATGTAAACAGTCTCTATCATTTCCACCACCTATGCAATCCACCTTATGGGGGAGTTCATCATCAAATACTACTGATTGATTGACACTATGACAGTAACTCATGTTTTAGTCCAATAATTAAAATGTTTACTAAAGGGTATTATCAGTTTGGAACACCAAACTTGTTATAAATGATAAGATCAGATCATTTTTCCACTTGTAATACCACTAGTCACAATTTGTGTCCTTATAATACCTAGCCACACAATTCCCCCTCAAATGAATCTTTCTTTTTCACCATGAGTCAATCAATCACACTGTTATTCAATCATGGTGGTGACTGAACAAGGAATTTAAATGTTGGGCTAGTGATGGGAGAGTGAACAAGTCAAACAAAACCAAGCATCTATTATTTACCTAGACGGATGGCATGCGCAGCAATCCACGACTCAACGACCGTCGCTCCAAAAGAGTCTGCGATATGCCGATGTGCATCGGATCTCCGCTCCTCCCCACCGATCCCACCACCGCCACCCATCGATCTGCTACACTCCGCGAGGTTCGACTGCTTGGCGAGCCAATACAACGCCCGCAACCCATCATCAAAAGCCACCGGGTACTTATTCTCGGGCGCCAACTGTACCCAACCGCGATGACCACCACGTCACACAACTTCATGATCCTCCTACAGAAGAAATCGTTGGCCACCGAATCATTGGACCCCGAAACAAAACCCCCGCCATGGAACTGGAGGATCACCGGGAACCTCCAGCCGGTCTGCTCCGCCGTCGGCAGATACCCCCCGTACTCCCCGTCGTTCAAGTTGTGTCGTCTCATCCGATCTGAAGTGACGGTCGACGAGAAACGGTTAGAATCGACGGATCGGCGTCGATGTGCGTTGGGAGGGGTGTCGGAGGGGGAGAGGGAGGAGTCGGGAGGAAGATGCGGAGGGAAAGGGAGGTGAGGGGGTCGATGTGGATGTCTTTGGTGGCGATGCCATCGGAGAAGGAAGGGTTGGCGGCGGCGAGGGTCTCCTCGTCGGGCGGGAGGTGATGGCGAAGGGACGGCCTTGGTTGGTCTTGGAGGGGTCTTTGGGGACGGAAGGGTTGTTCTAAGCGTCGATGGCGAGTGTCCAAGCTCCACCACCGAAGATGCGACGAGGTGGGGCTGGCGAACAGGCGAGATGGTGACTGCGGTGGCTAGGGTTTCACAGAGGCGCTCATTTTGCTTCGCAGGAGAGAGAGAGAGAGAGAGTGTAAAGTTGGTTTATATGTGTTGGGTTAATTTGAATTGTGTGAGGGCAATGTTGACATTTTGCCTATAAGTCTTGCGTTTTACATTTAAAAAGTGACATCGCCCCCACTTAAATTTTACCTCATTTTTTTATTTAAAGGGGTTTTTCAATCCCTGAATTTCGGAGCCAACCAAACATCAAAATTGATAAAAAAAGTGCTTATTTACCGGATTAATCATAATAAGTGCTGAAAATGTGGCAACCCAAACACCCCTAAACCCTTTTTTTTCTCCAGGCAGTTGGGTTATGCCGTCGGGTAATCTCTACATCTGTGGAAAGTTGATTCTACAATAGAATAATCAAACAGTTTTATAATCATAGTTTTTTACAAATAAATTTAAGGCAAATGTTGTTCAAAAGCAATGATTAAATAAAATTGGAGGAGACAGCTTCCTGCATAATTAATTTTAAATCCAGTTTTACAATCCCGCTATCAAACATCACCTTAACATTAAACATCAATAATGTTTTTTAGGCTCCAACTTCACAGGCCCCATGAGGTGGCAATAGGACATTACTTATTATACCATTTATTTGATAACAATCTCAAGATTTATTCCGAGAATCATGGAGTATCATTAATTCTTTAATTTCTGGGTATCACTACTAATACACACACATGCATATCTCAACCGAATTATTATTATTTTCTTGAATGAGATCTAAACAAAAAAAACAGAAGATAATTAAGGTGATCTCAAGACCCATCTCTTCTTCTTGTTGTCTTCTCTGCAATTCCCTTCTCTGTATATATCCACGGATTTTCTGGGGACATCTTCTGTAATCATTTCCCAGCAATTGTCGGTGTTATCGAAATGAACAGCCAAGGCATTCTCAAACATTTCCTCATCCTTAATAGTCCACTTGTGGCTATTGTTGCTGCTCACCTCGTAGCTCTCTCGGATTTTTTAATCATGTGAAATTTGAAAACATTGTTTTGTTCTTTATGGAGTTGGATCTCCCATCAACGCCTACCGGATCAGGTTTTGTTTATGTATTGAATGTCATTTTTCATTGTTTGATTTGTTTTTATAATGTTACATTTTATATATGGAACATTCGTAAATGTTCAATTCATTTTTTTAAATATGTGTCATTTTTTGTTATATTCTTAAATATAACAATCAACCGCATACGTGTATTGATTTATATTGGTTACATTCATAAATGTAACAATGAACTACAGGTAAATTGCATGGAATGTAAAATATTTAGATATACGTATATGTAAATGTAACAGTTTTTATGAAAATGTAACCAATAATTCATGTAATATTTATTAAATGTAACTTACAACAAAACAAGTGTTTGATATTTTCCATAAAATGTAAGGATTCGTTTTAAAATTGTTTAAACATTGCATGAAATGTAAAACATTTATGTAATGTAAATGTAACAGTGTTAATGTAAATGTAACAAAGAATGTAAACATGTAGGAAATGTTTTTGCTGCTGTTTGAAGGATTTTAACAAAAAATAATTTAGGTATTTTTGGTGTAATTTAGGTAAGTTTTGGTGTAACTGAAATAGAAAATTCAATTATTATGTAAAGATTTCTAAATTTAAATTTTGAAATAGGGTGTAACCGAAATTAATATGAAAGATTTGTAACCGAATAGAAAAAAAGGGAATTTGGGTTAATGAGATATATTTTTAATGAAGAACATATCCGTATTTTGCCATTTTACACTTTTTTAAAAGTCAGCAAACCATCCAAAACCAACTGATGACACCTCATGGGACTTGTGAATGGGGCGTGATTTAGAGCCTAGGTATACCACTGTTTAAACATACATCCCCATTTTGGAGTCATTTAGGAGGGCTATCCATTCACCCTTTAGAATGAGAACCCCACCTTTTTTTTAAATTAAAAATATATTTTTATATTCTTTAAAAATAAAGGAAACCCACCCACCCTCCACTAACACATCACTACGATATTTCCGGGCTGGATCACCCGTAATCTCTTTGGCCTTTGCAATCTAAAAACGCTATGCATTGTTTGTGTTTTGACCTTTTTATTAAAATAAAAAATTTAAGAAGAGCTGAGTTTTAACCATCCATGCAATCTGCATTGTTTGTATTTGTTCCATGGCTTCACATGCAAAAAAGAAAAAGAAAACTATATGTGCGCTTAAAGGACTAGTGAAGTTGTTGGCCCTCGTCCGCGGATACTTGGTGCGCTCATTTCTAATTTGTAGATGTGGAGGGGACGATGGGACGTCAAAGCGGTGGAGGAGAAGCTGAAGGAGAGGAGCAGGAGACCGAATAGGAGGGAGAGAGAAAGGGATCTAGAGTTGGGGTGGTATTACATTGTCCAATCCCCCATGTGTTTATTTTGGGGTGGATTTGGAAGATGTAAGACATTTTGTGGGTGGGTTTTCAAATGGGGTGGGATTGCATTAAAACGGTTGAAAATAATGGTCCCCACTTATTTACTTGGAGATCACATAACTAAAAATGAATTTTCGTATAAATTCACATTACCTCAAATTTTCACGAGTGAGGAGGATATTTTTCCCTCACAGTTAAATTTGTAATTTTGAAGATTTGGAACTTCAAAAGGATTCAGATAATGGACTTTTAGTGGTAGGTTTACACAGAGAATGGATTTTTCGGTGAGGAAGGGAGAGACTGTGTCTGGCTATAACAAATGACTCAGTCGTCACCGTGGTTGTTCTCGATTGCTCGATTATCTCACGATATGATCATTCGATTGATTGCCGTAAGAGTGTGTCGCGCAACCTCTTTATAGCTTGTCTATGTTCCCATGGGGGATCAAGTCTCACGTAGTTTAGTTTGGTTACATTATAACTGTTTTGCCACTAAGAGTTAGTGGACTATTTTTTAGAGAAACGTTTCCCACAATTACTATCCGCGTTGTCCTTAATTACCCACGTTCTGATGATAATGGACATTAAGTACCAACGTGACGGTTACAGACATTTGAGGTCTTCTGACCGTTTCCACGTCTGTTCAGTGTCTCCTGATATACATGTTCGTGCGTTATGTTTCCATGTGCTTTACCGAGGAGTAAGGTCAACCGACCAGTTCTGGCGTCTGGTCGTGCCTTAGACTACTCGCACCTGAGTAATAAAGGTCCGACCAAACCTGTTGTCTGATCGTGCCTTGATCACTTGCACTTGAGTAATAAGGTCGCCCGACCAGAACTGTCGTCTGATCGTGTCTTAGATCACTTGTACTTGAGTAATAAAATCACCCGACCAGACCTGTCGTCTGATTGTGCCTTACATTATTCAAGGTATCATCTCTTCTCGAGATATCCGACCGTCTGACTATATCTTTTAGTCTAGTCGTATCGACATATTAGATGACGTCACTTTTCGTGGATCGGACCTAATGGGCCTTATGCCAGATGGCACACGTACCGTATTTGCATGTCACGTGTCTTAGTGCAGATTTTTACCTCCACAATGAGCAAATATGAAATCCAATCAAAAGCATTTTATTATATAAAAATGAAAAAAACAACTAAACTGAAATATGCATGGTCTAAAAATCTGCCACACTCAATCCAGTTAAATAAACCCCCAATCAGTGTGAAGTCTTATTCAATTTACTTTTAAAATATAAGAGTATATAAAATCTTATTCGATTTACCTTTAAAATATAAGAGTACAAAAAAGTGACATAAATTGTAGATTATTTATAAAATATGTGTGATGATGTTGATGAAGTTATTTTACTTTTTAAAACTGTGAAAGAAATATTTTTTTAGGTAGAATTTTTTAGAAATGGTTGATTTGGATGTTTCGAGTACTTAGATGATTTTTTTCGGTATTTTCCCAATCATTAACGCTCCTAAGTCGAGCGTTTAAATTCAAAAACTTTATATCTGATGAGATTCTTGGGTAACAATGATATGAATTAATTTCTTTTTCTGGGCACTCTAATTTCGGAAATTTAGATGAGATGTTACGTTATGATCAATGGAATGTATAATCTATATTTATTAAAATTTTAAGATGGATCACGATACAAAAAAAAAATCCAATGACAAAGGAAAAGTCAACCTCATTTATTCTATTTTTTCGTTGATCAACCTCATTAATTTATTCTTGCCATAGGAGGAGAAATCTTCATTCACCAATGATCTTTAATTCGTATATACAGGATTTTTTTGAATAAATCATAGCTTTCATGACACATAATTTGAATAGGTTGGGCATAAATATTTTTTTCTTTAAATAGATATCGGAAACACAATTTTATTAAATCAACGGTAATACATACAACTTTAAACTAGGTGAAAAAATATTGAAAAAATCAAATATAAAAAAAAAATTCGGAGATACTCACTCCACTCCAAAGAGGCTTGATTAGATGAGACATCTAGCAGCCGGGTGGCCTCCAGCACAGCATGGCAACATCTCACTCCTCAATGGTAAATTGCCCCGCAATGCAGAAATAAGTTGGGCATAGTTTGTTATATATTTCATTTTTTAAAATTTGTTTTGAAGAAAATTAAAACATATGACGTCCACCACCGTCAAGAAAATTAAAACACGTGAGGAATCAAAATATTTTTAGGATGCAAAATAGAATTATAAAACTAAAATAGCTAGAAGATATTATGCTAGCTAGATTGAGCGTTAAACTCACAACGATCTTGATTTACCGAGATTTCCAAATATCTATGAAACGATTGATTTCTTTTCATAGACCTTCTAAATTATATTGGATCAGGGATTAAATTATTACAAGATAATGGAATCTATTTATTAAATATATTATCACTAAAATAAAAACCACATGAAGATATCATATTAAGCTCATCAGAACTTCTTTATTCATTGTTACTCCAAAAAAAACATTACCTTATTCATCCATGCCACTGATAAGGGGATAAGGGTTACAGTCCACAATAAAAACCATCACTTCCTACACAACTACGCAGACAGGCAAACGATTTACACCCACAACACAGAGAAAGAAAACCTACACCCATGCATGCATGCAACCAACGTCGACCGACTAAACACACAACTCCATCAAAGCTTCGCACAATTAGTCTGCTTAAACGTGAGCTTCTCCTCGCCGAGGTTATACTCAATGTTGAAGTTCTGCTGCGCGAGGTTCCCAAGGATCGGGAGATCCCCGTTCGCCAAGAAAGCGAAGCAAACGAGGTTGTTGTCACTGTACGGCTTCAAAAAGGTGTTGATCGGCTTCAGAGTCACATCAGCCCCCGTGAAATGGAAAATAATGTCTGGAACATCATTCACAGTCAGTCCATCATAACACAGACCGAACTCCCCCCTCGAATCCTCAACAGGGGTCAACTTAACAGCCCTTTTGACAATCCTAACGAGTCCATCGAACGTGTCCGGAGGAAGGAAAGTGAGGGTCGTCCCGGAGTCAATGATGATGTTCCCATCGCCATTGCCGGCCTTTATCGAAGTTGGGCTGCTCACAGCAACTTCATTGCCGGCGACGCTGAGCTTCTCCAGAGACAAGTAGTAGAAGGTCTCCTTCGCGTACAAAGGAGTGGAGACTCCACCAGACACGTCGGCGCTGTCGCCAAAGTTGAGGGAACTCGTCGAGTTGGTGTCCAAGAACATACGAACAAGACAATAAGAGAACTTGGTCTGACCCAACTGTGACACAAGCGAGAGCGGGCCGTTTCCGAGCCCGACGAGGCCGGCACCTCGACCATCGAAGGTCCCGTCGTTTTCGTGACCGCACCCAAACAGCTTCTTCGGGAACTTCACTTTCCGACCCGACGAGGTCTCGAAGGAGAAGGTCTCCGTCGCGAGGAACCCATGCGTGTAAGACCGGTCGCCGTAGTTGTACTCGTAGTAACACGAGTCAGAGTCCACACAAGACGAGGTGGGGAGGGATGAACAAGCTTGGGATTGGCAGGAGACGTTGCGGTAGGTTTTGGAAGAGTCGGGGTTGAAGAGAGGGGCCTTTTGTTTGTAACAGTTGTTGCATGGCTTGCATTGGGTCCATATGAGGTCGCTCCCCGTGTCGGCGATGGCGAGGGTCGACACGGCTGGGGAACCGATGGAGAGGGTCATCAGATACTCGCCTCGGTTGGGGAGGACCGTTGATTCGATGGGGGCGGAAGCGGAGGGATTCACTGTGGAGGTGATGCGGTGGGCGCGGGAGATGGAGCGGGTGATGGCGTTTTGGATGCGTTGGGACTGGGTGAGGGAGGGGTCGTAGAAGGGGGAGCGGGGGGAGTCGCGGTGGATGAGATCGACGGTGAAGCCGCCTCGGGCGGTGGAGAGATGGACGGCTGAGATGAAACAGAGAGAGAGGAGGAGAATTGCATGAATCGGCGACGCCATTTTTGTTTTTTTCACTCTCTTGGTCTGTCACATTGGCTTTATTTTTATAGAGGATTTCGAATTTGAATTGTAATATTTATTATGGGAGAGATTCTTTGGATTCTGTGTTTTTTTTAGGGTGGGGGAGTTTGATTGTTTTTCCTATTGTGTGGTATTTTGGATGATTGGGAACTTTACGTTTTTGTGATGGAGGATGAATGGAATATAATTGATTTGATTATAACGATCATATTAAATGGTGGGATTATGTGTGGGATGGAAAGGAAATAAATCTTTGCATAAATGGGTGTTTTTCGAAAAGGTTGCTTGTTTGGGATATTTGTTTTTGGGATGTAATTAATATTTGGGAAAATTGTCCATATGCCCCTAGACCAAGTCACTTATTTTTTTCATGTCCCTTGGCCTGGGGGAATTTTTTTTTGCCTCTGCTTTTTGGTCCCCTTGTTTTTTTACCCCTTTCACAGTCACCTCACATTTTCCTTCCACATTTGCCCTTTCCCTCCCACTGCTCTCTTTCTCTCCCATTTCTCCCCCAAATCACCTGTAAAAAACCCCAAATCAAAAACCCCCCATCGGCATCCCCATGTTCTCCGGTGGTCATCGGCATCCCCATGTTTTCCGGTAGTTTTTGAAACGAAGGCGTCTATCCCCTTTACAAACCCTCTCACACTATAAAACCCTCTCACCCTCTCATTCTACAAACCCTCTTATTGAAACCCAACACCCACAGTCATAGACCTCCATCTCTCCCTCTTGGACTATTGCATTAGTGATCATCTTCTCTGTCCCACCTCTCCGGTCACCTTCAAATCATCCACCTACAAATTTTTGTAATTTCTAAGTATTGTTATGCTAATAGTTTTTGTGTTTATCAAGTAACTAATATACTTTCCAGTGCCACTTGAATCAGTTTATCAAGTAAAGGATGGTTTAGAAGTTCTTTAAGAGATGACATCTACGAAATTTTTCAAGTGAATATAAATTTTGTATAAGAAGTTTCAGTTTTCTTTCAATAGTTGTTCATTTATAGTAACGTTCTGTATTTTATTTGTAATATTCTGTAAGTGGTTATTCTATCTATGTAATTGATTATTATAAATCTGTATCTATTCACTCAGTGTATGTGGTCATTAGATTTCTGTGTACTAATTTCCTGTATATACTTAAACATAGGAGGTGGAGATGGTTATTTAAATAGTTTTTCAATGCCACTTGAACCATCTTTATATAATTTGTCAATCACTCTTTATTTTCTTGTTCAATGTTTATACTATTTTTCTTAGTGTATTTCAATTAGTTTAGAAGTTCTTTGCGAGATGACATCTATGAAACTTTTCAAGTGAATATAAACTGTACATAAGAAGTCTTAGTTTCCTTCCAGTAGTTGTTCATTTATAGTAGTATTATGTATTTGGTTTGTAATATCATGTAAATGATCATTCTATTTATGTAATTGATTATTATAAACTTGTATCTGTAACTATCTATTCACTCAGTGTATGTGTACTAATTTCATGTATATATCTTACATAGAGGAGGTGGAGAAACTTTTCAAGGAAGTCTCAGTTTCCTTTTAGTAGTTTTATAGTAGTATTATGTATTTGGTTTGTAATATCATTATAAACTTGTATCTGTAACTATCTATTCACTCAGTGTATGTGATCATTAGATTTATGTGTACTAATTTTATGTATATATCTTACATATAGGAGGTGGAGATTGGTTATTTAAATAGTTTTCTAATGCCACTTAAACTATCTTTAAATAATTTACCAATCACTATTTACTTTTCTTGTTCAGTGTTTATACTCTTTTTATGAGTGTATGTCAATTAATTTAGAAGTTCTTTGAGAGATGGCATCTATAAAAAAATTTAAGTGAATATAAATTGTGTATAAGAAGTCTTAATTTCCTTTCTCTACATATTTATTTAGAGCATTATTCTGTAATTAGTTTTTTATATATTGTAAGTGGTCATTCTATTTATGTAATTGGTTATTATAAATCTGTAATTATTTATTCAGTCAGTGTATGTGGTCATTAGATGTCTGTCATTAATTTCTTGTATATATCTTACATAGAGGATGTGGAGATGATTATTTAAATAATATTTCAATGTCACTTGAATCATCTATCTACAAATTCCATTTGATCCATCTTTAAATAATTTGCCAATCATTTTTTACTTTCATGTTCAGTGTTTATATTTTTTTTCTAAATGTATGTCAGTAAATGATGGTTTAAAAGTTCTCTGAGGGAGGAAATATATGAAACTTTTCAAGTGAATATAAATTATGTATAAGAAGTTCTAGTTTTATTTCTGTAGTTGTACATTATAGTATTATTCTGTAATTGGTTTGTAGGTTTCTGTAAGTCGTTATTCTATTTCAGTAATTGATTATTATAAATCTGTAACTACTTTTTCACTCAATGTATATTTTATAGATCAAATGGTAAGATCGGGCGGTGACAGATCGGGTCGGTCTCACTGTCCAATCAGTGAATGGCGATGGTTGGAGAACAGTGAGCGGCGATGGTGGGAGGTTTATGCATGGCGATGATGCGAGAGGAGGGGGATCAGGCCGGCGGGAGACCGGTGGAAACGACGAGCGAGCAGATTCGACGGGAAGATAAGAAGGGAACGACGTTCTCGATTTGGGGGTTTTTTATTTGGGGTTTTTTCCAGGTTATTTGGGGGGGAGATGGGTGGGAAAGAGAGCAGTGGGAGGGAAAGGGCATATGTGGAAGGAAAATGTGAGGTGGCAGCGGGAGGGGTAAAAAAACAAAGGGACCAAAAAGCAGGGGTAAAAAAAATTCTCCCAGGTCAAGGGGCATGGAAAAAATAGGGGGCTCAGTCCAGGGGTATTTTGACAATTTCCCCTTAATATTTCTGTAACAGTTGGCACCGCACGCGTGTTTAATTTGGGCTTGATCAGTGGACTCTGAAGATCTGATCGGATCCGGATTGCAATATCTCAATATGTAGATGGTTAGTGGACCGCTTTTAAATTATAAATGAACCCATAAAACAAACTGAATGTATCACATAATGTTAAAATTAACTGACATTGTAAGATACCAAATTGGAAATGAAGCACAATATTGTATTTTTTTATGAAGATAGGAACAATATAATTCATAAGTAAAAAAAAAATCATTTTTTACTTAATTTCTTCGATAATATTCAAAAAAAAAAAAAATTAATCCAAAGATTCAAAGAATTTCAATCAACAAAAAAAATTGTAAATAATAAAAGAATTTTCAAAACCCATTTAACACTAACACTTCCGTGTTTTACATTTGCATTTGCATTTGTGCCGAGACGATCGATCAGGCCAGAGGCGTCGTGCTCTGACCGGTCACAGGCCGGTTTTGTCCTCAAAATGAGCGTGACACTCGCCGCGAGGCCAAGCAATGAAATGCAACCCCAGACCATGAACGTCAGCTCATAGCACTTCCTCCCCATGCAGGCGGCGGCCGCCGCGCCTTCGCTTGAACGCAAAGTGACCAATCTCGAGCTACCCTCGTTGGCGTCGTATACGAGCGTCGCGAGGAGGCCGTAGAGGATGGACCCGAGTGGGATGTTGGTTATGACGATGTTACGTGGTTGACACCGCTGCCGCGAATACGAATCCGGAGCTAAGCCCGACGAGTCCCGTCGCAGTCATCAGCGCGAGGAGTCCGTCTGATCCCACGAGCACGGAGAAGGCGATTGGGGTAGGGATCAAAGCCAATGCCAACCATCCCGTCCGCGCAAAGTATACCTTCCTGCAACATTAAATATTGCTTCTTTTAGGTCTGTAAATTAATGGAACAAGAAATGATTGGAGGTGTAATCAGTTTACGTTAGAAGACGATTAACTAGTGAATATCAATATTCTACTGAAATCTGATCAGACTTAAGTTAAACATTGAAGATTATGATACTTTTTTTTTAATCTTCATAGCAGATGTGATGAAAATTCGAGTCTGTTCATTATTCGTTAGAAGACTGATCTGTAAGTGATTAGCCAGTGACAACTATTTTTTTTTAAGGGTCCGTTTGGTCACGATTAAAACGAATTCTGTTTTTGAAAAGTTGAAATCTCAAAATTGTGTAGTCAAATGGGACGGATTCTGACATAATCAAAAGCTGGATTCCTTTTAATTTTTCTTTCGAAATCCGTGTTTTAAAAAGTTCGAAAACAACGATTTTTTGTCGGAATTGATTTTTTAAATTGAAAAACAACTTTCTTTACCAAACATTAAACTCCTTTCAAATATTGATTCCTGAATTAAAAAAAAATCATAAAAAAGTCAAGGTCTAAAATCATATTAAAAAATAAATTTATTTCAAAAGCTACTTTTCAATTTGTGTTTCCAAACGGACCCTAATCTAAAACCGAACAACCCGACTAGAATTCAAAGATCATGACACCACCTCTTTTGATTGGCAATATATATCATGAAAATTACTAGACACTTTTAAACTGGTTTAACAAGAGATTATTGTTTTGAAGATAGTTTATTTTAATTTTAAAAGATAAAAAATTGGATATAAATGGTACTTGATTTAAGATGAAAAAAAAATCATATTTTTATTTTAAAAGTCAAAGCAGTTGTCACTAAGGGTGTGTTTATGCACAAATTTGAAAAGAAAATGAAAGAAATTGAGGAAATTTGGATAAAAGTAAAAGTGATGGAAAGTAAAAAAATTATGTTTGACTAAGTTTCATGGTTATTTGTGCATATGATGGAAAAACTTTCTATCACTTTTTTTCAAATTTTTACCCATGGAAAAATAAAAAGTTTTTTCCACTTTTTCTAATAAGACAAAATGGAAGAGGAAAAGTGATAAAAAAATTTTATTTTCTTTTTATACAAATGCTAGTTTTTTTAATGATTAAAAAGAAAATTTTTATTTTATGTCACTTCCCCTCACTTTCTATAAACAAACACACCCTAGAAACCATATTCTAATTTTTTTATGTTAAATAAAATAAACTGTTCTTCTCCCCCATCACTTATCCCATTTTCAGAAGAATAATCCAGTACCTTATTAACAAGTGAAAATCAATCTTGAAATTAACCAGACCTGACTAAAAACTTCAAAGCTTATGATTACTTACTGGCGCAAGAATTCAGGGGCGGAAGCGAGGAGAAGACCGAAGAAGGAGCAAGCGGAGTAGACGCCGAGGATGGCGGCGGTGCTAGAGTTGTGTCCGAGTGACTGCGCGATCTGTCCCAAGTTGTTGATGTAGATGAGTCCGACGGTTGCGCCGCAAAAGTAGGAGGCATAGTATAACCAGAAATCAATCCGACGGACGAGCTTCGACACTCCGTGCTCCTCCCCGAGCGTCTCCACCCTGTCCTTCTCCCACCAACACCGCCACCACTTCTCCTCCTCTTCTTCTACTTTGTCGAGCAGGCTCTCGAGGAGTTGAGACCCGTTTATGTCAATAATTTGGAACAACCCAGACGCCGCCCCACCATCGGTGACGACGCGTTGGGCCCGGTCACGGGCAGAGATTACGGCGGGGACGAAGAGTGGCATGACGAGTAGGAGGATACCTCCGCCGAAGAGGAGGGAGTCGACGGAGGGGAGGGTGGAGACGGTGTTGAAGAGGAGGAGGTAGAGGCCGGTGAGGAAGGCGAAGACGTTGAGGAGGAGGAAAATGAGGGAGTCATGGGTGGCGGCGGTGTGGGGTGTCGGGGAGTTGCAACGGAGGTTGTTGGCGGAGGATGGAGAGGGTGGCAGCGGCGGAGACGAAGAGGGGGAGGGCGGCATTGAGGAGGAGGTAGATTAGGCCAGAGGAGGAGGAAGAAGAGGAGGGGGTGAAGGCGGAGGCGGCGAGGGTGTAGAGGGAGGGGCTGATGCTGTTGAAGCTAATAGTGAGGGAGATTGCAAGGGAGCGGTTGTGGTGGGTGAAGTTTCGGACGCAGAGGACGAAGCACACTGTGAGGAACCAACACACACTCAATCCTGATAGGAGGCATGACAAGAATACCTGCCTAAATTAATTTTTTATTAAAAATCAAATGGCCAATCAAGAACCTTTCATTAAATGGAAAGAATAAACAGTAAATTGGATTTCAGCCGTCACATTATTATAATATATATATATTATTATTAAATAAAATAGACAAAGGTTACTAACATGACTTTATTAAATATTTTAAAATACAATATTAAAGATTTATAAAAAAACACATGAAATATTTAAAAATAGTGTTTGTATAACTAGGGTTTTAAGATTTACTTAATATTGTAATATGATTTTATTTTATAAAAAATATATTTTTATAAGGTTTAAATAATTAAATGTAATTTTTGTAAATTAAAGAATTGGTAAATTTAATCAATTTTTAGTAAATTATGTGTTTGGATGTGAGATTGAAACACTGAGATTCTTTAAATTTTATATTTCAAACTCAGTTTTTGAAAAACTATGTTTTATTAAATTTTCAACTGCAAGATTTTTTATCCAAAAAATGAAGATTGTGGTTTGAAAAGTTAAACACCATAAATATGTTTGGATTTAAGTTTGAAAATTTATAACCTTTCAAATACAGAATTTATCTAAACTCATATCGGACTCTAATTAGACATTAAATATTTATATATTTACCAGAAATTAAGGGTGGGAGAGGAGGTTGCGGATGAGGAGCCACTGGAGGCCATAACCAACGAACCCGAAAGAGGCGGCCATGAAAGGACGGTCCAGATTGGAAGATAGAGAAGGGCGAGGCCCGAGGACCATCCAAACGCCTTGCCGAGATCAGACGCCACGGCGAGGTAGTTCAACTGGACCAGTGAAATCCCGAGCGCCGACTTCATGTCGGACGAGTAGGCCGAGAAGTCGAAGTTGGTCCCAGAGAAGGCCTGGATCCATATCGTCACCACCAACACCATCCACTTCCGCCACTCCATCACCGAATCACGAGGAGTACTTGAGAAATCGATGTATGTCGACCGTGCGATTGTGATGTCGATCTGTCTCTGCTACTACCGATGCTGCTCTCGATCTCTTGGTGTCCGTTTTTATAGGAGGTTCGTTTGTTCCGTCGGCTTTCGTTTTTTTTACGTTTTATTTAAAGAGTGGCTATCCTTTCTTTTAGTGTTATTTAAGTTTCGGACCCGCTTAGGGTGCGTTTGGTTGCGCGATTGCAAAACTGATTCTGCAGGAATCTGCGATTGTAAACCTGATTCTGCAGGAAGCTCACTTTCTCAGCTTTTTGAAATCGCAACTTTTTTGTACTATTTGCCTGCAATCGCTGGGTTTAAAACTGTGATTATAAAACTGTTTGGTTGCGCGATTGCAAACGTAGCTTCCTGTAATCGCAATCGCAACGCAATCGCGCAACCAAACGCACCCTTAGTCTGTGTAGGAAGGATGAATAGTGGCTCAAAAAAGGGTATTAGTGACAATTCGGATTTCAATGAAGCCTCCATGACTGACCTTATAATAATAGCTGGTGGGACCCATTTCAATAATACACTGGAAGACTGGGGTTCACTGGATCACGATATTAGAATCAATCATCACTGTCTAATGGATGGAGTTTAGAGACACCAACGGTCGATTTTTTTTTATTTTCGTTTGGGTTATTATTTTATTTTTTTTGATGTTAAAACGGTAGGCAAACAGCCACCAATTTCATAAATTGCCGTCTGATGCCCAATACAAAGCAAGATAAGCAAAGGAAAGCAAAATTTAAGACAGCAATCTAAATTAAAGAACCCCTAGCAGAAGAGCATTCTACTAAAAGGCTCACAGAATAAGCAAGAACGTACTACTCCCTGATCTCTATCTTTCCCTGCACCAACCTAACTGAGGACGCCGAAGCACAATAACGACCCCACTCACATATATGGGATACCACAGAATCCCAAACATTTTCTGCATATGGGTAATGGCCCTTGAACAGAGACTGATTTCTGGCTAACCACACTGACCACACCATGGCAGGGACGAAGGATTGGGATATCTTCGCGGTGATACTTCTATCACCCGGAGCCCGAAGCCTTTTCCCAGCCTCCCACATCTCGTTCATCGTGGAGAAGCCTACCCTCAAACCTGTTGCATCCCCCAACCATCGCCACACCTGTTGCACCAGCGGGCACAACAAAAATAAATGTTCAACAGTTTCTGGGGCCTGCATGCAGAAGACACAATCTGTCCCCATCCCCTGCGTCCATCTAGCTCGACGAACTTTTGTCAGAATCTTCCCCAAGTAGGCAGTCCAGAGAAAAGCCTTGACCTTCAGGGGTAGCTTGGACGCCCAGATCTCTCTATGTTTACCTGCGGTAGCTTCTGTAGAGCCCCTTTCTCTGTGCAACCATCGGTAGCAACTTTTGACTGAAAATCCATCTCTCGATCGCGGCTTCCATACTAACTTATCTGCTACATTGGTTCGTAGAACCACTGCCTGAATTTCCCTGAAAATCGCAGTCAGAGAAGCTGCCTCCTCTGCCGAAGGGACCCTGCCCATTCTTATCACCCAATCTCCATCAGACCCAATACCTTCCCACATCTGACTAATGCTGCCGTTTTGGGAAACAACTGCTTGAAAAATGTCTGGGAACCTTATCGCAAGCAGGGCCTCTCCCACCCATAAGTCACCCCAGAAACTAATCCATGTTCCTTCACCCACTTCCCAGGACAGAGCCTTTTGAAACTCTTCAGAATGCCCCAGAATACCCTTCCATACCTTGGTAGATCTATAGGTCACCCGAGGGAAGCAATACCCACTCTCTCCGGAGCATCTATAACGAGCTCTAACAATTTGACTCCATAGTAGATGGGGACTGATGAACCATCTCCATAGCCATTTGCACAACAGAGCATTGTTCATGTCTCTAAGATTTAAGATCCCTGCCCCACCTTCTTTCTTGCCACTGCATACCACCTCCCAATTGACTAGATGTACTCTGTTACTACTATGACTGGCTCCGTTCCATAAAAACCGCCGTCTAATACCCTCGATCCGATCTAGGATCCCCTGCGGAATCTTAAATATAGAAAGATAGAATATTGGCAAATTAGAAAGAACTGCCTGAAGCAATGTGATTTTCCCTCCGAAGCTTAAGAATCTGCTCTTCCATCCCTCCAGCTTTCTAGCAAAACGCTCAACCAGGGGCGTCCATGCCGACTTCGTCAAAGCTCCATAGTGCAACGGAAGCCCGAGAAGAGTGGACGGGAAAGATTGAGTCTGACAGCCGAAGATATCTGCCAACCGCTGTAGCACAGGATCCTCCACATTTATGCCTAACATAGCACTCTTGCTGAAATTAATCTGCAATCCCGACAATAGACCAAAAACTTGACAGACAAATTTGAGCCCCCTTACTGAAATCTCGTCAACTTGGCACAATAAAACAGTATCGTCCGCATATTGCACGTGTGAAACCATCGGACCCTGAGCACCGCATACTAACCCCTTAACCCATCCCCCTGCCACAGCCTTCTTCATCATCCTACTAAACACATTGGCAACAAGAACAAATAGGAGGGGGGAAAGGGGATCCCCTTGCCTAAGCCCTCTATTCAAGTGGAAGAAACCACATGGATTTCCATTTACTAGAACAGAAGCCTTAGCCGTACACACACAACTTTTGACCATACGAATCCAATTTGGCTCGAACCCGTGACAACTGAGTGAAAAACAGATTGGCGGGTTTGTCCGTGGTTACGACAGCGGCTGCGGTTGGAAGTTCAAGCGCAAACGGCGGGGTCTGCATCAGAGACTATATGGGTTTGACGGAGATTTTACAGAGGAGCCCCCTTTTGGGGTTGGTCAACAAAGGCCCCAAAAAAGGGAGGCTTTTTGTGTTTATTTTGATGTCTGTGATTTTAGTTTTTTTTAGCAAAAGTAACCATTATAATTAATAGCTTGTAATAACAATAATAATTGAATGAAGATGAGAGGAGTAGAAGATAAAAGTAAAGCAAGACAAGAATTTAAATAAGCAAAGTAATTAAATGATAACCCGCGCGCGCCTAGTGGACGATCGGCCACCCACCGCACCTCTCATCCTTCCAACCAACACCTACTTTGTGATTTTAGTTAACCCTCAACCATCACAAAATCAAATTTATAATAGTTATAAAATTTATGATTTCGTCTGTGTCTGACATAGTGGATGGGGACATCTCTCTTTTCAAGATGAATGCATGATGGAGACCTGTCATAGACAGAAGAAAAAAAATCTATAACAATCCAATAAATAATTATCCCAATCAAAATGTTATTATGTGATAAAAAGGGCCTAGAATGCTCAAAGATAAGGGTTTGGACAGTGATCAATCCTCTGGTGCTAGTAAATTATTTGAATTTTAAAAGATAAAAAATCTATTAATATTTATTCTTGTTTGCTTTTTAAAATATGGGATCAATTTTGTTCTAAACTTTTGTTAGAAAAAAAAATCTTATTTTTATTTTAAAATCGAGACAATTGTTTATATTTAACTTTGATTATTTTTAATAACAAATGTAATAAATTGTACTTTTCCTATCTATCCTCGTATTTCTTTTTTTATTTTACCACTTATCTCCTTGTTTGATCCATTGTTTGGGTAGCAGAATGGGGTGGAATAAGTCTAAAATATGCTGTTTACAATGAATAAGTGGACATAGCTTCTCAATATGTGCGAATAAACTAATATTTGTATTTCAAATTTGTGGAGGTAAAAATCTACACCGTGTTAACAAGATGACACGTGTCAAGTCAAGCGGACGTGGGTTGTCGAACCCGAATCCTACCAACCTGAATCCGAATCCCAAATGACATGACAATACTCCTGAGTAGGCTAACACGATTAAATCGAGGGTCTGGTCGGAGAGACAGACACCTCGCGGGCGAATGTCGCATCAAGTAGATAAGACATGATCAGATCAGAGATCTGGTCGGATGATCTTACTCCTCACGAACGAGCAGAAAAAATACGATCATACAAGAGGTTTGGTCGGACGATCTTTCACATCGCAGATACACCCGAAGATGTAATAGAAGAACGAGTAGGCCAAAGGCCATGAGTAAAATTGAGGAAATAGTCAAAAGATCGTAACGTCCGTAACTGACAAGAGGGAAATTATGGCCATTATTTGTTAAACATGAGTAATTAGTGGCACAACGTGTCTCATTAACATGTGAAAGTTCCCACAAAAAGCGCTTACTAAGTGTTTAGTGGGAAAACGATTATAATAGCCAAAGGAGAGTGGAAGTAACAATCTAGCTGAGGTGACCTTATAAAACGAGAGGTAACTCAAAAGGCGAATGTATCGAATTTAATCTCCTAATCTCAAGCCACCAAAATTCATGTGAGTTTTGTCTTGAATCTCCGACTGATCCATCTCTTTGGAGACCATTTGACCGGCATCACACCGGTATCCCCATTGATTTATTTGCGAGTGCATGATCCATTTCCAAACAGGTCCAGGTTCGTGAAAAAAGGTTCCGAGGACCGATAGTTTAACTAAAGGAGAAAATATCCTCCTCAAAGCCCCCCCATGATAATAATGTTGTCCTATCCAATATATTTCACTTGTGTAGGGGGGACACGCATTTCTAATCATTTGTTATTGTCTTTTACAAACCTGGACTCTCATGTCATGTTAAATTATTATTTTTCTCTGTTTTATAACTAGTTATCCATATCGACTAAACAAAAAAAAAAAATTCAACTTTATGTTTTTTAACGACAATAATTTAAAATACAAATAAATAATTTATTTTTAATATCATATTTTTTTTGGCGGACAAGCATATCAATTGGATTCTTTTTCCTAGGTGTCTGTCCCAACAACGCACATTTCTACCCGAACGTGGCCTGGACCAGACGCAACCCAAACGACGGCCCGTTTGGTTCAGCCTGACCAGGTCGGATCATCTGTTTGTTCCAGTCTAGTCTCTATTACTATGCAATAAATTATAATTCACATTCAAGTAGTTCATCTCCTGAAAAACCACTGGTTCCTCGTTTATCTAGGGTTTCCGGAGATCCGAAGGCGATCTCCTGTTCGATCGTTCAATAATGGCGATCGTGATCGTGACGGACACCTGGGAGCCCAAACCGGCTCTGTATCTCTTCATCTTCGTCTCTTCGTTACTCTCTCTCTTCCTCGCTCCCTACTTCTCTAAGAGCCCATCCAAAACCCTCTCCCTCTTCGACGCTGGCTCCGTATCTCCTCCCTTCCTTCGTTTCCAGCGCAGCTTCTTGTTCGCTTACTCTCTCGCTTCAGGTTCTGTTGAGTTGCCATTCAATGTGGTTTTTTTGTGGTTCGTTATTCGATTTTGATTTTGTGAAATATTGTTGTCTACAGTGATAGAAGGACTCGGATCGATTTTCGGGGACTTCGAGTATGTCCAACATGGAATCGGTCGGGAAGGAATGGCACTGTCGCTGTCGGCTGGATCTGCTGCTTCTCTCTTTGTTGGTTCTTTCTTGGGCGTTCTTTTTGATGTGATGTGAGTGATTTATCGTTTTTGTTTTTAAAGTTGCTCCCCCCTCCCCATTTTTTGTTGTCTTTTCGTGGATGCAGTAGAATAATTGGGTTTTTGAAATGTGATATTGTGACGCCCACTTCGTTTACCAATGTTTCGCATTGGAGAAAGTTCCCCAAATCAAATGCCCGAATGTTGTCTTCACTGGAATGGATATCTGTATGAATTGGGGCAACAAGGACTGCTCATGGAGAGCCAAGTGATTACTGTTTTGTTTCGGGTCTTCGATAAGAACCAGTTTAAGATATTCAGCACAAGCTCCCTTGATTCATGTTGTTTTCTAATGTGAGTAATGTCAATGTTTTAATTGATGAGTGGGGAATAGTCGAATGCTAAATTAGTGGTACGGAGTGCTTCCATGGTGTATAAGAGCTTGAAACGGTGCTATTTGGTGTTCATGTGGCTGGTAGAAAATATAAGTTTTTGGTTGTGAATCAAGGATAAGTTATGGATGTGTGGGAATACTAGGTGTGAAGAGATTGTGAATGAGATTATTGAAATCCAGGTGGTGCACTTCCGGAAAGGACAAAGTAGTGGAGTATTGACTTTTGTTGCTCTGATTTGTATATTTAATCCAGTATTGGAGTGGGATTTTTTTCCATTTTCAAACTCTGGAATGGAATTTCAGAGAGAGTGCATCAAGTCAGCGTTGTCAAATCTATTCTTTCCGGTAGGAATTCTTCATGTTCTGTTATGATTTTTCACCCGGGAGTAGATTGAAGCAAATATATCTGTAGTATGGTTTAGTAGATCAGTATTGATGGTGTTTAGAATGGGAGAAAGGGTAACTATGAGAAGATCTTGATGGGAGTATCAAGCTTATTAAAAATAATTACCATGCTATATTAACGAGCTTAAATGGGAATTTAGAGCTTGATTGTTGTTTTTGTTGTTGCCATCATCGTTATTGTTTCTGTAAGAGAGAGATGGGTATAGAGGAATAGATCTGGATGTGGTTGGGCGAGGCATAGATGTTGGTTTAATCAAAGAGGAGAACTGAAGTGTATTTTTTTAATTATAGATGTCAATTTTTGTTGTTTATCAGGATACAAGATACTGCAGTCATGTGCTTGTCAATTTCCAGTAGCTGAGCAACTGCTAGTGAAACCCCTGATATCTTCTTTAGTTGCATATGAATTTTTTCCCCAGTTGATCTTTGTGAACAGCAGATAGGTCAAATTAGAGTTCCTCATCTTATAATTTCATGAAAAACCTGCTTTCCTATTTTTATTATTTTCCATCATCACTTTAAATTCTTTATTGTTTCCTTTGAAGGATTCATTTTTTTTCTTTAAAGAAATTTGAATGAGTTACTAATTTTTTAATGTTATTTCTAGAGGTCAGAGGAAGTCCTGTATGTTTTTTTATGCTCTCCACCTTTTTGTGGGTATAATGAAGGGCGTGACAAAAACTCCAAATAGCTGGACAAGTATTTCTTTGGCACTTGCCTCGTCTTCGTTATCATTTAGTTTTGAGGCATGGATGGTGCATGAGCATGAAAAGGTTTGTGCAACTACAACACCAGTGTTTCTCCATTTTTGCATTGGGTGATCACATTGTGTGCTTATTATCTTTTATTCCTTTGCAGCTAGGTTTCCGGCAGGATCTATTAAACACCACTTTTTGGCTGATGACCTTTTTTGGATCTGCATCTCTCATTGGAAGCCAAGTGTTTGCCAATTTGTTGATGAGGAATGCTGAGAAAGGAATTGTTAATATCTCACTTTCAGCTTCCCTTCTGGCAATGATAAGTATAATTTATATTAGAAACTCGTGGAGTGGAGGCCAGCTGTCTTCTACAATTGGGAATTATAGAGCCTCTTTTTCTGCACTTATTCTCAGTGGTAAGGGCTGCAGTTCATATGACATTGTGTAATGCTATTGCGATATGATATTTACTACATAGTTGAGAGGACTTGTGTGGTCCTTTTCTTAGGGTTATATATCAGCTTAGGCTGGTTCAATTAAAGTACTAATTGTTGAATCATGAAAAATAATTTCTCTAGGTTATATTTATCTCCCTAGAGAAAATGAACATTATCACATGAACTCAGTGACCGATGAGCCATTACCTGTGGTATTCACAGAGAAGATGGGAGAGCACAACAGAAAAGAACACCTGAAAATCAGATTCCAGCATATAAATTCTTCTACAACTTATATGAGTTCCCTTTCTAATTATTTATCCTATTTTTTCTTGGCAGATAAAAAGATCTGGCTATTGGCGTGGGCACAAGCATGCCTCCACTTTTCTGTGGTCATCTTTTGGACCCTCTGGGCACCAATTATTGTGGTATAGTCTCACCTCATCCTTCTAGTTGGATCTTGTTGGCGGAGCAACATTGAGTATTTCCAGTACTTTATGGTCTTGGATTAGAACGTCTAGTTAATTTGCAAAGGATGTACAGTGTAAAACCAATGAGATACTGAGGAGCTGTTTTTTGGCTAAATTAGAAAGAGTGGGTCATTTAGGTGGGTTAAAGAGTGATCCTGGAGAGGCAAAGTGGGTTGATGGTTGTTTCTGTATAGGATATAAGAGAGATGAGGTACATTGTTGAAATAAATTTGGACACTAGCATGCCTTATCTAGGAGTCAACATTATAATAGTAGAGATGACTTATCTTCGGCATGTATAAATAGTATGATCTGACATTAAATCAGTTTAGTCATATAAAAGTCATACTCTAGCTGAGGCATAAAGTGGTGTCGTTGTGTGTCATGAATCTAGAAGGTTATGGATGGTCAAATGATTTTTATCATCAGAGATGCCAATACATGTATGATTTTCCAATTAAATGTGGGACCATACACTTATTAATGTATATCCATGTATGTGTATGTACAGATGTGAAATGTATGGATCCAGTGTCACCATTTCTAATGTGATACTGATCCAGGAGTTTGCCAAGGCCACTGCAATGTTTGACGGCTTATTAGTCTATGTGGGAAGCTACATAGGAATAAAAGCAAGAATTATAGAATTTTTTGGATAACTGGAAATGAGATTCCTGAAACCTTTTTTTTTTATATTTTCTCAGGCAGATGGGAGGGAGGTCTATTTGGCGATGCTGTACCCAAGTTTTGTGGGCTCACAGATGCTAGGAAGCACTATAGTTCCGTGGTTGCTTAATGGACCATTATCTCTGTACATGGAAGATTGTTTGGCCTATGCTTTTGTGGCTGCTGGTGTTGCATTGTCCATTGTAGCTTATGACTATCAGGTATATGGCTGATCTCTCAGGATATTTGGTCACTGCTGTATGGCCGAACAGTGTTGATAGTTTTCATGACTTGACCTATTTACTGTCTTGAGTTTGGATGATAGAGATGTTATTTAAGTTGAAAATATTTCAACCTCAACCAATTACTTCATGTGTGCCTCTTACTTTACCTGAATTCCTGTTGAATTTTTTTAAAACTTATACGACATTATGGATTTGAATTTTGCAGGAAGTTGGTTTTCTGGTTGGATTATTCTGTATCTTCCATGCATGTATTGGAATGGCTCTTCCTTCGCTCGCAAGATTAAGGACCATGTAAAACTAGATTTTGCTGGATCCTCTTCTATATGGTCACCAATCTGGCTTTGGTTTCCATTGATTATGATTTTTTTAAAATCCGATTGATGACTCTCCATTCATTCTCTGCCCAAGCAGGTATGTGCCGAATGAGTTTCGCGGGGGGATGATAAGCCTGTCTCTTGGACCTGCAAATGCAGCCATCTTAATAGTTCTAATTCAAGTATGCCCTAAGAATGACATAAATTTGACCTCATCTCATGTTTCTTTTCCTCACGTAATTTATAGGATTATAATGTTTTTGGAAAATTGTTCTTGACAGGGTGGGTATTACCAGAATCTTGAAAATTCAACAATCTTGGCTGTGGCTGCCTTTGGACTTTTCAGTGCCGGTGTTTGCATTTACTATTTGAAAAAGTGGAGCAAGCAACCTCAACGAAGTTGGCATAAATCGTGAGTACATCTTGCTTTTTTGTAACTTGAATCAGACAGATGTAAAACAATTTGCTCCCATTGTGTTACAGATAATGCCTTTAGAATCCAAGGAGGTGAACCTGAAATTTTGAAGATGTTGATGCTGTGGTGCACCTGGTATTTGAGATCGGAAATTTCTGCTACTGCAAGATGCAATGCCACCATAGCGTGACCCACAACGATTTATCTGCACCAAATACGCAGGTTGAGGCTACTAAAACGAAGCGTCCTTTACTTGTATGGAGCATGAAAGTGAGATAACCTATTCTTTCAATGGAAAAGTTGACTCATCTGCCTAATACAGCCTTGCTATTGTAAGAGAGTAGCTGAACCAAAAGGGGATTGGTGATCATCTCAGACTGACTTCAGGCACTGCTTGCACTTGTTTTCTATGTAAGAGTGTTTATGCAAGCTTCCCTGCTTTAATCCCCTTGGTGCAACTATTATGTTACTTTGATAAACAAATTGGACTGATATTCCAAATCATTCATCATTAGGTTTGAGAATCACAATGAAAGGTATAGTAATGGCACTCTATGGACAAGATATCTCTCGTTGGTTACCGATATGGGGTGCTGATACACCGAGGATACTTATGAGTGTCATGTCACATTACTAACATGGTAAATGAAATCATCTTACATTGTTTGTGTGTATACATGCTCTATTAAAAAAGGTGATGTACTTCAATTTTTGGGCAATTAGCATTAATAGCACTATTTAAACCAATATTAGCAAAATAACATTGGATGGGGATTATTTGTAAAATTAGCACCGGTTAATGTTGACCTTTTTTAAAAAAAAAACATTGATGGCGTCGTGTATATATAATGCACCTTCAATATTTTTTTATTTTAAAGGGAGGCGGCACGTATATATGGCGCCTACTTTGTGCCTACTTTGTTTTTATGATTGAGATCATTATTTTTTTTAAATTAAATATTAATGGTTGAGATTTTTTTATATTTGATTAAATTTTAATAGTTGGGATTTGTTTGTTGAAATAACAAAATTATGGAATATTTGTTTATCTTTATCGATTAAATTTTTAATTAAATTTGAGTGGGAAAAATAACATTTTTTCATATATTTCTCCATCAAATTAAAAGCTTTAAAAAAACAAAAAACAAGTGAGAACGCCTCCAGTGTTAAAAAAAAATGGTTAACATTGACCAATGTTACTTTTTGTAAATATCTGACCTCTGATGCTATTTCTGTTAATATTTGATTTAGGAGTGCTATAATTTTGTTAATTACCCTCAATTTTTTTTGTTTACGTGGAAGTGTGTACTTTGTTGAGGATTCTTTTAAAAAAAATCAAACCGTGTGCAGTAGAACATAATATTTTGCTCCAAATACCGATCCAAATTTAATGTGATTTTTGGGTATTACCCTAATTATACTTGGTAGAGAGAGACATGGTATATTCTTCATTGCTCCTCTAATTTAATAACTATGGACTGATAAGATATATATAAAATATAAAAAAATATTAATACAGAGAGAAATGACAACCAAAATGAAAATTTATAAAATTCTTATCTGCCCAATATAACAATTCTATACCCAGATAAGCTATTCTGAAGGACCCGTTTGGGGTGAGACATAAGATTATTTGCCCTTGATAGTTATACTGGGATAGATAACAATCCATGTTGAATAAATAAATTTTTGTTTGGTTGTCTTTTCTGTTATTCTCATTGGAAAACGTAAAATTGATATTTTTGTTGTTTGGTTCACCTTGAATAAAATAAGAATAAGTGGTAGATAAGAGATGGATAAAAGTTTATGACTTTTTAAATGACAATTATACCCCTGCATAAATTATTTGTGTTTGGGAATAAGTATAAGAGATATGAGTGTGATATGATAGATGTGACAATTTTTGAAATGTATGCAGAGAGTGTTAGGTGAGATAAATATTTTGAAATGACAGAGAAGAATATTTTTATCTATTGGCATAGATAAGCCCTGATAAACAATTCCACCATTTTCCTAGAATAGTTATTAGGTCTTATCCTAGCTTATCCATAATAACTATCAAAGTTTATTCTTGTTAAACAAACAGCTGTTTTGGGCTTATTCTACTGTATTCTCCCCTATTCACCCTTTATTCTTTACCTCAAACGGGGGAAATGTGGGTTTAAAAATGAGCGCTGATATAGCTATGTCTATAGATACACTACATTAGTGTAGCATACATTACGATAGTGCTATATTTATGATATTCAATTATAATGCATGAAGTTTAAAGAAGAAAACATACTATTATAACTTAAGGATATGCATATTACGAATTGAGTTTTGGTACGTCGGAAATCACTTCCCCTCTATGTGAAAGAAGCCAAGGATCAAACAGTGACCTATTATGTTTCATTTCAAGAGTACATATGTTCAACAGTCTTAACATTCTATTATTAATTCTTTTTTACCAATAAAAAAATATTTTTATTTTTAAGTCGTTATAAACTATATGATTTAATCGATCCCTTATTTCTTTATATTTTGATTTAAATCTCCAGATTTAAAATATATGTTCTTTTTAATCATTTACATGGACTAAAAAAAAACTAATAATTTAGTAATAGGTTCCTTCCAGGAATTAATAAAAAGCATATCTTTAAAATCTAGATACAAAATATGAAAAAGTAAGAGATTGATAATTAAATCATATAGTTTATAGGACCTGAAAATAAAAAACCTTAAAAAAAACAGTCTTCACATTTTCATTTTGCTTTTAAAAACATCAAATTAGGACCCATCAAGTTAATTTGACATCCGGCCCGATAAATTGATGAAGCCCAACCCACGTGTAATTTCCAGCTGTCGCGGACCTGAACCAACTTTGTCACGGCCATATCTTCCCACTCCTTCAAGTCCCGACCGAGCTGTTTCATTTTCGAGACAGCGAGAAGGGTTTTGTTCTTGCACAAGCCATGGAAAAAAAATAAATACAAATAAAGACAACTGAAAGAGAAACCCTAATTACAAGGAGGAGGAGGAGTTGTTCGAAGAGGTGAAGCGGAGAAGATGGAGATGGATCTGGAGCCGAGGGTGAAGCCGCTTCCATTCAAGATAAAGGGCATGTCGAGGGAGTCCCCCTCCCAGAAAGCGAACCACGTCCTCGACACGGACCTCCGGACTCACTGGTCCACCGGCACCAACACCAAAGAATGGATTCTCCTCGAACTTGACGTAATCCCCATCTCAACTTGTCTTTCCATCTCTCATACGCGCGTTTTTTTTTGATTCATTTGGTTGTGCAGGAATCTTGTTTGTTATCGCACATAAGGATTCACAACAAGTCCGTTCTCGAATGGGAAATCGCAGTTGGATTGCGTTACAAGGTTATGTGAATCTTTGATGTTCTTGGGTTTGTGTATGTTTACATGTTTGTATGTCTCTTTGTGAGTAGACGAAGACTGTTATTTTGTTTGTTTGACGAATAATGTGTTTTTTTTTCAGCCAGAGGCGTTTGTAAAGGTTCGCCCGCGATGTGAAGCTCCTAGGCGTGACATGTTATACCCCATGAACTATACACCTTGTCGGTTTGTGCGGATTTCTTGTTTGCGGGGTAATCCAATCGCTATATTTTTTATTCAGGTGATTTATTGGTATGTGACTTTCTTATCAGATAGCCTTTTTTTTTTTTACAATAATCACATGATTGCTTCACTATATTGCTCAAGCTACTTGTTGACACTTCATAGTGATCGATTATTGTTATTTCCTCAGAAATGTGATTGATATGTGATTTAACCTCACAAACGAGAACAAATTGGAAATTGAAGTACCAGTGAGGTTTATAAACAATTGTCACCTCATTGGATGAAAACAACATAAAAATCGTTAGTATCCCAAGTTGTTGGTCTATTTTTATGAGCCGGATGTCTTTCTCATGTTTGGGTCGACCTAGGGTGTGGCAGCCACTTAGGACTGAGAATCCAAATCTTTTTTTATTTATTTATCAGAATTCAAATTCTATGTGATTATTTATCAAAAATTGTGTAAATGTATAAATGAATTTATTTTAGAAGTTCATTTAGGCCTCATTTAACCTGTCTAAAATCAAGGTCAACCTAACCTAATCAACGTGCGTTGTTTGGAATTTAAGCTCATGTTTGTTTCGAGAATAAGCAAGGGAATTACCGATGAATAAATCTAATCCTCAGAAAGAATTGGTTGGTCCTTTAGAATCAGGAGCTCCCTATGAAATGAAGAACTATTGGTTGTAGTGCCATCCAATCTGATTGTAGTCTGTTGCAATACACAGCTTACGAAATAAGGGTTTTATTTCTTTTTATTTTTAGAAGTGAATTGAAATGCGATGTTGAGATAATTTAAATATGTAAATGACCTAATATAGAGATTTGAGATAAAAAACTAAAACATAAATAATTGAACCCCCCTAAAAATGTCATAGAACCATTCACTAAAGTTTAAGAGTTTTTATTATCTGAGTGATGATGTCCTTACATCTGCTTGGTAAATTATGCACATAATTTTTTTCTTGCCTTTCATTATGAACATTTGTAGGTCAACATGGACTGTGGCTTTGCATGTGTTTTACAAATGATTTTCTACTTGATGGTGGTCTAGTATTCCTGTGGTTTTGAAAATTATATGGTGTATCGCAAAGACATGGAAGCTCTTTTTTGAAACATTGGTGAAATTAGTAATACTTGTATTACATTTTTTTTATGCCACTGGATATGTTAATATTGGTGGGTGGTTTTGTCTAGTAGCTTATTGGAGTTTCAGTAGCTGGGTTGGAACCAGAGCTTCAGCCTGTTGTTAATTATTTGCTGCCTCATATTATATCACACAAGCAAGAAGCGCATGACATGCATCTCCAGGTGCATTTCCATTGAGATATATTTTTCTATGTTTCTTTTAATTTTACAATGATATATGTAATACTCACCGATTTGCAGCTACTCCAAGATATTGCTAGTCGCTTACTGGTGTTTTTTCCTCAACTTGAGGTAACAAATAATCCAATATGCAGCTCTTGAGTATTCTTTAATGAAGTTATTATGCTCAACAGTTAAATTTATTGTAATGCAGACCGATCTGGTTACTTTTTCAGAATCACCTGAATGTGTCACACGTTTCTTCGCAATGCTTGCTGGGCCATTTTATCCAATTCTCCACCTCGTGAATGAAAGGTCAGGATCTCAGTTCTTCCCCCTTAATGATTAAGATTTGGTTCCAAAATCTCTTGGACTGTATTGGCATTTTTCTAATATAATATAATAAAAGCAAGAGGTCTTCCTATGTATGCACATGGGATGCCAGTGAATGAGAGTTGAATCTATATTTCTGCCTAATAATTTAGGATAAAATCATGTATTATCAATGTAGCTTTTTATCTAGGAGCTTTTTTGTAGATGCTAGCTTTGGTTATGGAGAACTAGGAGCAGGATTTAAGGTTTGGCTATGGATGTATGGTTGAAGTAATTATTCCACATGTCCTTATTTGTTTGATCTTTGGTGATATAGGTGGTTCACTTATTTTTCCTTTTCTGTTTGTTATTACCTGTCCCTATGATTCACCCTATTACTATGATATTATGCAATCGTTGACTTAATCATGCCAAATTGCAGGTCATCTTCAAAATCAATGGGTACCGTTCAGGACTCAGATGTTTCGAGAACCACCCAGGGTTCTACTTTAACTGTCTCATCAAATTTTGAGGTACAACTCTATTCTGATTTATTGGGTGCCACTTGATCTGCATTTCTGCTTCGTGGAAGATGCAAATATCTGAATTAGTCCCTAGACTTGTTGAGATTCTAGGTGCGAAATAGGTGAAAGGTAGATTTATTGGATGGGCCGCCTGGAAAAATGAGTAAAATTCAATTGAATATCTGATACAAGGTGCTACATTGAAAGAAGGAAAGACAGTTTTACCATGTAAAGTAGGAATTGAGGATTTTGCATCATTTTTGTGTCTTTGAATTAAGTTAATATCTCTACCACTTTTGTTCAAATCAAAGAGAGAGTACAGATTCGAGGTGGCCAAAATCCACATTGTCACCCAAAAGGGATACCAGAAAAAGGAAAAACAGGAGGAAAAAAAACAAGTGGAAAGCAAATTAGAAGATGAATCCTTTTGAAGATGAACCATTAAGTTCAGCAGATAAGGTGTCTACCAACACCCACATGGGAAAAAGCCAGGAATCCCAATGGAAGTATCTACCAACACCCACTGGAGGATATTGCATTATTGAACCTAATTTATATTATAACAAATTGAAAAGGGACTTCTCCTTTCTAACAACCAGCTATTCCTCAGTTATAAATCTTCATCAGAGTGAGATATTATACTTCGTTTCTTCTTCTCCTTCATATCTTGTGGTATCAGAGCAGGTTGCATCTAATTGACCATTATCCTTGCTTTTCTATCACTTCTGGTGCAAGGAGTGCTGATGTGTTGATGACATCTAAACGAAGAGAATCTTGCCAGAAATCCAAAAGACAAGAGACATAATAATAGATAATACTATAGACTAAAATGAGTTGGAATGTTAGCTTGATCTTTGTTATATTCATCATGTATGCTATTGTTTTTTTTTCTTCTGAGATTGATCTACAACAATTTTATTGAGTATATTAAATGTTTTTGCAATATTTAATTGTTAAGTGAACTTTATTTATTTTCATATATCCATTAACTTGACTTTCTGAATGTTCTCTTCTCTGTGTTGATTTGGGTTACTTATTGGACATGCATGGAAATGCTTATGTTCTTTATGATTGGATACATCAGAGGTATTCAAATTGAGTTCAAATGATTACAGATACGAGTGTCTGAATGTGTATTTTCATCAAATATATCCTAGGGAATCAATCCAAATGATCAAAGATATATTTCTCACTTATACTCATTCAACAGTTATACCCTTTCAATTGTTTCTAAGGTCATATTGAGTGACTTAAGTAGATGGCTAAATGCACCAGTCCAATTATGGTTCCATTTTTCTCTTCATTGGCCAAACATTTTCAGACTTCTCGAGAATTATAATATGATTTGATGGAAATTGCATGTGTGATTGATTAGTAAATCAGCGATACTTGTTTTACAATAACATAGGGTTATTTGCACCATAAAATCTGTATATATTTTATATCACATATAATATAGCTGGCTGTGCTAACGAGACACACATCACATATAATATAGCTGGCTGTGCCAATGAGACACAAATCATTTGTATTCAGGTGCAACCCCGGAGATCGCGTAACTCATCATCTTTTGCCCAATATGCTGCTAGCGCCATAGCGTTTCGTCCAGATGTGGTTTTTACTCTGCTGCGGAAGGCACATAAAGATCCTCATCTCATGAATGTTTGCCGCATTGTACGTGTTTCTTTTATATAATTCTTTGACACTTTTTTTTGCCACTTTATATTTTTTTTAAAAAATTTGGTTCTCACGGTTTATGATTATTTTTTTAAAAAAACTTTTTGTGATTGTTAATTATGATATAGGCCTGTAGAGCTCTGCAAAAACTCACTGAACCTACTAAACTGGAAGAATTCTCCCTTTCAAGTGATGTGATCATTTCTTCTGATTTGGAAGAAACGAGTAAAACAAGTGTTCCCACTCACGTGTCCTTAACTGACTATTCAAGCTTGTTTGGGGAAGACTTGCAAATACCCGATGACCACTGGGATTCCTCTTATTTGATTCTGTTGGATATTGGTGCAACTGAAGAAGGAATTCTACATGTCCTTTATGCTTGCGCAGCACAGGTAGTAATATCCATTACTTATTGGGAATATTAAGTTGTTGATTCTGATTGATAACAAAATCCCAAGTTTCTTTTCCCTTGTCTCATCAGTTTGTTAAAAACTGAAATACCTTTCTACCTAGTTGAATGCCATTTCTATCAGTTATTACTTCTTTTTTTTTTTTTGGGTGGGGGGGGGGGGGGGGTTGTTATTTCATGTTTTTCTCCTTCAGCACTATTTGGAGCTGTCTCTCATGCCGGGTTGCCGGTTTCATACACAAACTTACACTTTCTCATCAACTTGCATAATCGTGCATTCATTTCTGACTCGCTAAATTTGTTCATTGTGTAGCCTAGTCTCTGCTGCATACTGGGTGAAAGTAACTCATACTTCTTTTTATTATTACCTCTTATACAAGCACTTCTACCAGGTAATTGCTTAAGTCTTCATCTCATTCTCTGTCTGACTTAGCTACCTTAAAACATTTTTGTGATGCATTGATGAATTTTGTAGCACTGCGACCTCCTGTTGGCAGTTCTCCATATCAAGTTGATGAAGGTTTCGTACAATGGAGTAAACCTTTTGTACAACGTGCTCTCTCTCAGGTTTGTCAAGGCTGAGGAGAACCTTTGTGCATCTGATTTTGTTGATAATCACATAATTTTGTTGACTCCATGCCATTGCAGATTGTAACAACATCCTCATCAGCAGTCTATCATCCTCTTCTTAGTGCTTGTGCTGGATATCTGTCATCATGTTCACAATCACATGTTTGTTTGTCTGTCTTTCTCTAAACTTTCGATGAAAAGAGTATCTTTCCATTTTATTAATCTCATCACAATTTTTTGTATACATGCTATTAATTTTGGTATCAATATCAATGTTTTTTCACCTTCTATTGTTATATGCATTAATAAATATAAATGAATTTCTCTTGCTTATTTAATTAATTGACTTCAAAGTTCTTGATCAGGTGAAGGCAGCGTGTGTGCTTATTGATCTGTGTTCTGGACCACTTCATCCATGGATTTCTATGGTGATAGCAAAGGTTGTTTTTTCCATTTTATTTATTTACAATTGTAACTGCTTTAGTCGAGGAACTAAGTTAAATATCTTACATGCAATATAAATATGTTGTAGGTGGACCTTGCAATCGAACTTCTGGAGGACCTCTTAGGCTCCGTACAGGTTTTTAATTCTATGCTTTAACTGATATTGTTTTTATCATGGTGCTTTTTATTGAATGCCGTGCCTGCGTCGAGTTTGGGACACATTTGAATTTCTGATATATTTGATAAGGAAGTCATGTTTAGCAATAAAAATCTTGACCAAACTGCTGGCTTGTGTGGTCTTCTATATCCCTGGACATAAGAACTTTTTAATCTACTGTATAATGGATTTTATCTAGAGCTCTGGCAGAAGTTTTAGAAGATGTTCTGCTTTCTCTAGTTTACATTTGAGGTTAAATTTATTATGTGATTGTGATGGTTTAGTATATTCCCCTTGGCATTTGTGGTCATTAATTTTGATCAGGTCCTATGTTAACATTTGATCTGATCTCATTAGCTGATAAGAAAAACATTGTTTCATGGTGGACATGCTGGCCCTCTTCCCAAACCTTTTAATTCTATATGGTCTGGATGTTTTAGAATATCTGACAATTCACTATTGTCACATGTGGCTGAAGTGTTAAATTAGATAGTGGAATTCTCTCTTTTTTTTATTCTGTGAAAATAAGTGTTCTTTCTTTAGGTACCTGGAAGCCCATTAGAGGCTTGGCATGGGTGAATCGGTGGTATCTTTCCTCACAGGAATAGAGTTATTCCAGACTTTTCCATTTATCTAGCAAAGGTTAGGGTGCAGATTTTGTGAAGTTGTCATTTTCTCCTTATCAATGGGGAATGATTAAATATTCAGGAGCAAATTTTGATTCACTAGATTTTGTCCATTTAATCGACTCATCCTATCAGTGATTTATTTAACACCTCCCCTTTTTTCATCAAGTTTATAGAGGTGAACCGAGCTTTGGTTAAGTCGGCAAACACCTCCCCTCTCTGTGAAAGAGTAAGGATTAGTGGAGGGATCAAATCATTCCTGAGGAGCACCGTTTCTTCAAAAAAAAAAAAGTTTGGAGAGGCTCTCTTCGGTTTCCCTTTTCCCTTTTTTTCTCCCTTTCATTTTCTTAATTTTGTTTTAATTTCATATGGAGTTCCTTGTCTCCTTTTGTTTGGGGGACTTTCAATTAATAAGAATGCTTCAAATGTTTGTTTGTTTTTAGTTATTATAAAAACACCTCCCCCTTTTCTCCCACAAGAATCTTCAATCTGTAAATGACTGTTCCAATTCTGAAAACCAATTCATTGGATTGGTCCATCTTTCAAACAGATGATATTATGAACTACCAAAAATATTTTCCATTAGAAAAATGTACTAGAATTATCTTGTTCAATTTGATTTTTCACTGTGATTCTTTCACAAATGTGTAGTCACAATGCAATTGCCGCTTTAAGCTGGCAAGTAAATTCAAGGGAGTTTTTAATTCTTCTCCTTTCCTATCTTGTTCAATTTGATTTTTCACTGTTATTCTTTCACAAATGTGTAATCACAATGCAATTGCCGCTTTAAGCCGGCTAGTAAATTCAAGGGAGTTTTTAATTCTTCTCCTCTACATCATGCAACTTCTTTCATTTTTATATGATTTTATATGTACATTGTCTTTTCACAATGTTTTTACAGGGTGCTAATCAGTCCATTGATCGTGCTCATGCTGCCTTGAAATATATCATACTCGCTTTATCAGGGCATGTGGATGATATAATGGCAAAATTTAAGGTATTTCATTCTGATACAGACATGCTGATCTTCTTTTGCTTTACCAGGCATATTGATAATCACTTTCAATTTGGAACAGATCAGAAGGAACCTTTATTTTGATATTTGCCTTTGCAACCTGATGCAAACATGTATAGTGCATATTTCAGGAGGTCAAGCATAAACTACTCTTTCTTCTAGAAATGCTAGAGCCATTCTTTGATCCTGCCATGATTGCCTCAGAGGATTCAATTGAATTTGTGGATGCCTCGGCCGTACTCGTGGAGAAACAGAAGCAATCCTTTGACATTGCCCTTAACATCATTCGTACTGCTGTTTCTAGAGCTGCTGTTCTTCCATCCCTTGAATCTGAATGGAGACGGGGATCAGCTGCTCCAAGGTAATCCTTGGATTAAGTGGAGTCACATCACTTTCTGTTATTGCTTTAAAGACAATAAGGTATTTTCCTTTTATCATGGGAGTAAGATATTTTGTTTTTTCTGTGACAGTGTACTTCTTTCTATTTTGGGACCTCACATGTTGCTCCCTCCTAATATTGACCTTTGCAAATGTCCATCTCCTAAAATGACTGGACAAGGTTCTACAATATTTTCATCTGGGTCCTCTGTTCATGATAGTGGGGCGTCCAAATCTGATGGGCAAATTGATGTATCAGAAGCATTAGCAAACATTGATGTCTATGAAGATGCGAGTCTTTTGTTTGCCCCTGTGGAATTGAAAAGAAGTATTCTAAGAAAGATTGCTAACCTTGAAGTAACTGGTCCTGAAAAAAGTAGTGCTAAACCAGGTTCTACCGATGGAATCAAAGAAAGTAAAAGTCTGGTCAAGGAGTTTATGAATGAGCCTCATAGAAGCATTGCCCTGGATAATGGTTTTGCAATTGAATATTTTAATCTGCAGGCAGACTACCTTCAACTTGTAAACTACTCTGATTGTGAGTCACGAGCTTCTGAGTTTCAGCGTTTGGCTTTAGATTTGCACTCTGAGCGAGACATCAAGCAAGAGAGTCATGATGCTGCAATTGACGCTTTACTGTTAGCCGCAGAATGTTACTTAAATCCATTTTTCATGACATCCTCCACTGTAAATAAGTTTGTGAGCAGGATAAATTCCTTTGAACCCAAGGCTCTTTTAGAGCTCAAACAGGTTTCAGTTGGAAAAAATATCAATAACCTGGAAACAATATCTCATATCGAGAGAAAAAGGGACAAGGTGGTGCTCCAGTTACTCCTCCAGGCTGCTGAATTGGACAAGGAATATCAGAAGAGGACATCGGTTGGAGAGCAATGTCCTTATGATACAATACATGATGGGCAAGGTTTAGAATTATTTCCACCTGATGTGGAATTTGCTGATGCAGTCACCTTAATTCGACAGAATCAAGCTTTGCTATGCCAGTTTATAATGCAATGTTTGCGTAGAAAACAACACTCTATGCATGAAATCCTTCTTCAGAGCTTACTGTTTCTACTGCACTCTGCAACTGAGCTATTTTGCCCTCCTGAGGATATTATCGATGTTATTTTGGGTTCTGCTGAGCATCTGAATAGACTTGTTGCTTCAGCATATCATGAACTAAAAGAGGGAAACCAGCAATTGGATTTGGAAAAGCTGTATACACTACGGAGACGTTGGATCCTTCTTCAAAAGTTGGTTCTTGCATCAACAGGCACTGACGAAGGAACACACTTTGCAATTACTACCAAGGGCAGATTACATTACAGATGTTTGGTCCCTCCATCTTCCTGGATGCAGAGCATATCTAAATTTTCAAGCTGCTCATCTCCGCTTGTTAGGTTTGTGGGGTGGATGGCTGTATCTCAATATGGAAAACAATATATGAAGGAGAGGTTGTTTCTTACATCTGATCTATCTCAACTGACATGTCTACTGTCTATATTTTTGGATGAGCTTGCAATGGTTGAAAATAAGAGCCAGAGAGATGAGGAATCCAATTCAGAAAAATCTGGTACTACAGAAGAGTCTTCTTTGGAGAAAGAGTGTGAGCTTTCAAATAGATTCAATGTTCGAAGATCAATCCATATAATTTATCCTGAGCTGCACAAGTTTTTCCCAAATATAAAACATCAATTTAGAATATTTGGGGATATCATTTTAGAAGCTGTTGGCCTACAATTAAAATCTCTTCCATCCAGTTCTGTTCCAGATGTATTATGTTGGTTTGCCGATCTGTGTTTGTGGCCATCCTTTAAAATGGAAAAGAATGATATGTGCAATTCAGTTGATGGTGACCATCTGAAAGGGTATACTGCTGTAAATGCTAAGGCAATCATTTTATACATTTTAGAAGCTATTATTTCAGAACACATGGAAGCAATGCTACCTGAGATGCCCAGGGTAGTGCAGATACTATTATCTTTATGCAAGGCCTCTTACTGTGATGTGATTTTCCTTGATTCTGTATTGCGTTTGGTGAAGCCACTTTTCTCATATGCTTTAGGGAAGACATCTGAAAATGAGAAACTTGTGGCAGATGAATCTTCTTGTCTAACTTTTGAATCATCATGTTTTGATGAATTATTTACCAGTATCAGGTGTAGAAATGAAAGCCCGGAAGGTCCTGGTGGCAGTACTCAACGGGGTGCATTAGTTATTTATATTCTGGGCTCTCTTTTTCCAGATTTGTCCTCATTGAGGAGGGATGAAATTATGCAATCTTTGTTGTTATGGGCTGATTTTACCATTTCAGAGAGGACATCTTCCTTATATGATTATTTGTGTGCATTTCAGAATTTCATGGAAAGCTGTAAAGCTTTATTACAACAGACAATAGGAATCTACGGCATTGGTGTGCCTGTTCTGAAGGACCAGTTTTCGGGAACTAAATCTTTTGTATCTGTGCAGAAGAGCGCCACTGAAAATTCTGGAATTTTTCATGAAGATTCTAGCGTTTTCAATCCTAAGGCTCCCTGTTTATCGAATGAAGAAATAGTAATGTTTTCTACTGGTTTAGAAGGCTTGATTTCCAAACTGAATCCAACAATTGAACACTGTTGGACGCTCCATTGTCAACTGGCAAAGAATTTGGCTCTCATATCAGCTGAATGTTATATGTTTTCAAGGTATTTAAAACATTCTGGTGAATCTGTCACCGTTCAAGATGATACTGATGGAGAAAATGTTTCTGTAGTTAATCCAAGTGATAAAAACTCAAATTATTGGAGGACCGCAGTTGAAGAATTTTCAGAAACTATCATAAGAGTTCAGCAAAATCATTGCTGGCAAGTGGCATCTGTTATGCTGGACTTTGTACTTGGTTTGCCTCATACATTTCCTCTGGACACTGCTGTTGGTGCTCTATCTTCCTCATTCAAGCATTTTTGCTGTCATGCACCCAAAGTTTCATGGAGACTTCAGTCTGATAGATGGTTATCATCTTTATTATCGAGGCACATAATTGATCTCCATGGACATGAGAGTCAATTGATGGATTTTTTTTGTACAATGCTCAGCCATCCTGAACCTGAGCAACGGTCTGTTGCACTTGAGCATCTTGGCAGACTTTTTGGGCTGGATCTTAATGGTGGAATAATAATTTCATCCCATACAATACAGCCAACTTCGTTTGCATCTGATTCAGGTTTATCTGTTCCAGACTCAATTTTATCACTTGTGGTCTCATGCACGTGGGATAGGGTAGCAGGATTAGCATCAGCTGACCCTTCCATATCTCTCAGGACTCTTGCAATGGCACTTCTGTCGGGGTATATCCCATTTGCTGAACATAGCCAAATACAGTCCTTTCTAATGGCATCTGATACAATTCTTTGCGGTTTGTGTAAATCTGCTTATCTGATGCAAGAGGGCCCATTATTAAGGCTATCATTATGCCTTCTTGTGACTGCGTGCCTTTATTCAGCAGAGGAGGATATCAGTTTGATACCTATAAACATCTGGAAAAGCCTGGAGAATGTAGGAATGTCAAAGACTGGTATGTTTCATTTTCTGTAGTTCATCTATAATTAGATTTTCCAGAAACATTAATATATGAAATATAAAATTTTGTATTTTTGGGATGTTATATATTACCTTTTCTTCCTGTAACACTGAATTTTGAATTCTATAGTGATATGTAAAATGAGCAACTTAATCATATTGTAGGGGGGATTGGTGATCTGGAGAAAAAGGCTTCACGTGCTTTACTTCAGTTAAGAATTGATTGGGATGATGGGAAAGAGGTATTTCATCCTTCTGATATAAGAATTGTGATTTAAAGATTAGTCAACTTGTTTTTCTAATTTTTTTATATATTAGATTATAGCTTATCTAATTTTCCATATAATAAAGGATTGAATACATGTAATTTTTCATTTTTTGTAATTTATTTTATATAAAGTGCCTACTTTGTTGTGATTTGTGAAGGTTCTTAAAGAAGTGCTTTCTTTGAATGACTCTGCAAAACACAGCGACCCCGACTTTAAAAGCACCCGTGAAGAGATTATCCAGGTTAGAAACTTCTCATGTGTGCATTCTCATTGGTGGTTCATGAATTTGAGCTTTTTAAGCAATGCACCTGTTACATGATACAGTTCTCAATAAGTTTATTTTTTGTACTACGTGATTTCACCCATGCAGTCATAGGATCATTTACCAAGAGTGAGAAATTGGGAATCATTTAGTTATTTTTTATGAAGCAGCTTTGGATTAAATTAATTATGGATGAAATTGCAGTTGTGTTTTGTGCCCAACAAAAGTGGATGTTGGTAACTTCAGAGTTTTTGACATCTTTACTACAATGTATGGATCATTATGGAAAAATGAAAACTCTTTTAATGAGAGTGATCTTTGTGTAATTGATATAACAATATTTACAAACCTCAACAAAATTACCCACCAAGAAAAAAACCTCAACATAATGACTTCACACTGTGGCTTAAGGTGATTTGCCCGTTTGGACTTGGAGGTTGTAGTAGTGAATGAACGCTGATGGAAAACATAGAGCACGGGTAAGTTCTGTCTTATCATTTCACTGTCTAAACCAGATATACTTACTATATAGATGGTTTATATAGATTTTTTTGCTACAAAACTAAACTCAATAAAATCCAAATGCATGATTATCAGATAATGGCATGTTATTATTTCCACCTGTATAGTCTATTCAAGTTTTTGTTTTTCAGTTTGCATGATCTCCTTTTACTCTTATATATATATTTGTTTCTTTGTTTCTTATGCTGCTTACTCACATATTTTTGAGGGAATTCGCATGCTATGGCCTTCTCAATGATTTGGTTCTTATTTTCTAGGTCCTTGCTTCTTTAACTTCTGTTCAGTCCTACTTCGATTTCTTCTCTATGAAGAGTGACCACGATGCTCTGGTAATATTATATGCCGCATGTTTGATGTTTGACCAGTAAACTTTTCTCGGAGCTGATTAATCAGTTTGCTTCTAAATCTGATAGGAACTGGAAGAAGCAGAAATCGAATTGGATCTTCTTCAGAGAGAAAAAGCATCGCAGGAAGTATTGCGAAGTTCAAAAGATGTATACCCACATCCTCCTGTAACAAGTATATTTTGTGACCCTATCACTTCTTGTTGTGTTACTTGCTTTGATTTCCCGTTAATCTGTGGGATTATTTGTTGCATCAACAGCAAAAAGTGAGGATATTACTCGTCTGCAGCAAATTAAGGATGAAATTCGTTCTCTGTAAGTTTGTTACATGCATTTAACATCTTAGTATTTTAAAATTAGATTACACTACAATAATATGGCTGATAAATGCTAAGAGTTTGTGTGATGTTACATGCATTTGAAGTAATGCCAAATCAAGCATCTCTTTGGGAAAAATGACAAATGAGATTTATATTTAGATGGAAAATAGAACTGATTAAATGTATATTAGGATTTGTTGTAGAATGAGTTTACATTACCCTAGTAGCAGCCCGGATGGTTATTATGAGTTGGCCTCCTTCTTTTACTTCTGTAGACATATTTCTCAGTTGAATATTCTCTTCCTTTTTTTTTGTTTGAGAAATAATAGAAGCTCTTCCGGAGTATATTAATGCAGAAAAAAGCCCCTTGAACAAAAGAGACAAGGGATATCCAATTCATACCAAACAAAATCCAAACAAAGGAGAATATGCTCTTATATTGGTTGGTGTAATTTAAACCCTAAAATTTCTTATTGTATCACATGACTGGATTGGAAATTTGGGTGTTGTGTGTAATATATTTATTATGTTTCTAATATCAGGGTTCATCTGCTATGTGTTATATGATGTTCTTTACTTTTCCAGGGAGAAGTCTAAGCTGAGAGAAGAAATAGCAGCTCACAGACAAAAGACATTGCTGGCAAGACAAATGCGTCAGAAATATTTGGAAGAGACAGCTTTGCGTGAAATGGAGCTCCTCCAAAATCTTGATAGGTTTTTATTGATAATTCATTTGGCATATAGTTGTTATATAGTTCATACTAGTATTCCCCTACGCATGACGTGCGTGAAAATAAAACTAATATATAATATGATATATTAATGAACGACTATGATAAAACTACCACCATAAAATAAAATAAGATAATTTTATGATCAAATCTCTTTAATCCTAATGAATTTTTATAATAAAGTAATATAAAATAGAATAAATTAAATGGATCTCACCCACATCCATGTAACCTATGAAGCACGGACACGGGACACGGCGACACGGTGACACGGACACGGCGACACGGCAATTTTTGAAAAAATAGGACACGGGTACGGGTAGGACACGGCAATAAATTAATATAATAAATAAATATGTATCACTATCTTATATAAACAAACACATTTCATTTAATTCACTATTTATAATCAATTGTATAAACAAATAAATTACTGTTTTTATAAATCATTATTTTAAATAATAAACCACTATTTTTATAAATCACTGTTTTAAACCAATAAACTCCTGTTCTTATAAATCACCGTTTTAAATTAATGAATCATTATTTTTTTTAACGTTAGGAAAGATATTTTTTTAAAATGAGTTGTTCTAAGATGTTTTAAATCGGTTGAATACTTGTGGGCTATGTTTGAGCCTTTCTTTTCTTTTTCTTTTTTATTTTTGGGCTGAAACTGGCTGGGCCGTGTTCGAGGCGTGTCATGGGCCGTGTCCTAGCCGTGTCCTAGCCGTGTCCCAGGCGTGTCCAAGACAAAATGAAGGCAGACACGGCTGGAGCCGTGTCCGACACGTGTCCATGCCGTGTCCGTGTCCGACACGTGTCCGACACGGGTACGGCGCCTCCGGGGAAGTGTCCGTGCTTTGTAGCATGTAACCCACCCAAATAATATGATATGTTAATAAATCTCAAGAACAATCCACCAGCAAATAAAAAAATAAACATTCACATGAAATATATTCATAAAATATATTGTTTTATTTAAAAATTCCATATTTTTTAATTAATTATCAGAGAATTTGGTTTTATTTAAAATTTATAAAATGTAATTATCTATTTAAAATTTTAAGATAAGATTAAGAGAAGAAATATTGATTTTAGATAATAATAATGGACTTTAATAAATTTGTTAAAGGGTAAAAACGTAAAATTGTGTAACACACAATTGAAAACACTTTCGCTTAGTATATAGATGGATAAGAGACTGATTAGTAAACAACTCTTATTCCTTGATTTGTTTTCCTCCTAAATTACTACTTTAATGGTTAATGCCTTACAAATTCTGCAGGTGTAGAACTGTAGATTTTACTCCTTGTCATAATTTGTATCTTGTAGTTTCTTGAGTAACTTTAGATACTGGAGTGTGGTTTATTTCCGTCGTATTTCTTAGTTTTGGTTTCTCCATTGTAGATCGTCATAGATTTGTTTCCATTTCTTGAATTTGTCATATTTGTTAGCTTTCGATCTTCGTTATAGGTTCATGATGCCTTCACGTCAGTGACAACCTTCAAATATCATTACCTTCACCCTGTATATAAATTTTAAATTCTGAATAGGTCCCTGTAAATTTATGAAAATATCATTAAAAATGTTTGTACATGGTATGCATAGAAATCGTGGTCCCCTCGTGTTTAACTAGACTACAGTTGTAAAATTTTAGGGTTGTGAGAGTTGCATGTTGTATTGAGGTTCATGTATGTTTGAGATTTGCTTTTAGTGTTTCAACTATTTGAATTACAACTTAGAAGGCATTTTTGGGAAGCCAGAATGTCTTGAATGCTGATTGTGGAAACCATAGGTGGGTGGTTCCTGTATATAAAAATAACTTTCGCCATATCTCGTCTTTATTTTTTGTTTGACAATTTTTTTAAATGTTCAAATTCAGGGATCATGATATACTTGCTTCCTTCTCATAGCTCTATCGATGTTATATTTAGGGAGCAAATGGCCCATTATTCCACCAACACCTCTTTTCATGTGATTTCTGTTTCTAATGTGGGCCACCAGTACTTTGAATTGCATTGATATTTCTATTTCTTTAAATCTGGGAGGGCCACCAGTACATCCAATTATATCTAATATTTTCTATATTGCATATGCTTTTAATGTTGATTTTGAAAGCATCTTTACATATGTAGGGAAAAATCAAGTGAAATGGAAAATGAGATTGAGAGACAACGACTTCTGGAGCTTGAGCGTGCCAAAACAAGAGAGTTGCGCCACAATCTTGATATGGAAAGGGAGAGACAGACTCAGGTAAGCCATATTTTGTGTGGTTCGTGTGGAAATTGGTCAGTCAATGGGTGTTCATTGGTGCCCCTAGGGTCAATCCCACGTTCTTCTTTAAGAATTGGTGCCCCTGGGGTCAATCCCCTGACCTCCTTTACAGAGAGTTGTTACGATCTCGTTTCATCTTAATTATTGTTGAACATTTCTTATTACTTCAACTTTGTTTTTTTCATGGATTTTTTTAACTTGCTTCCTTCAAGTTGTAATTAAGCTAACTCATGTGGATTATATATGCTTCCTATTTCAAATTTACATTCATATCCAGGTTGTTGGTTCGATTTAATTCTTGTTAAGATTTAGCCTTTACCAACAAAAGAAATTTATAACTCTCTCTTACCTCTTTTTGGTAGAAAGTGGGAGTAAGAGGTCGATCCCACAAGGAGGCTATGGAAGCAAACAAGTAATTGTAAAAGATATCAATTCCCAAAAAGATTTTAAAACAAGAATTTTGAAGATTGATCCAAGGAAGCTACTTTAAAAGCTAAAATAAAATTCTAATTTGAATCAAGATACGATAAAAAAAAAACCACCAAGGATTAGAAACCACCCCACAAGTATGATTTATTAGATCTTTCTATTGCACTTATATTTCCCTTACTTCACATGAATCAAGAGATTTTACTTGGTCACATGGAGAATATAGATTTAAAGTTCTCTTTTAACATTTCATTAGTTGATACACCATTAACTACTAGATCAAGAACGGTTCTCATAGTGAAGACTCTCTTCCTTGACAGTTAAGATATTCAACCAATGACAACAAAATATTTCAAAGAAGGTAGTTCACTTCTACTCGATTTGAAAATAGAGTTTATAAAGTATCAATCATGTCTCATCTAAGTAAAACGATGAAAGATATTAAAATACCCATAATCAAGATAAATCTGAGTTGAAGAAACTATATAATCATTAAGCATAAATTAAAATAATATAAGATGCACAAATAAAAGATCTAATCACTCATACTCATGGGGTGGAATCATCTCCTTGATGGGAGGATTCTCTAGCCTACCATGGTTGGTGATATTCTAGAATAACAATAAAAAATTCCATAAAAATCAAAGAAAGAAGAACTCTTTATTGATTAAACATAAACAAAATACAATAGCATCTATGTCTAATACAAAAGAAACACAAACTGAAGAGAAAAAAAACTTAAAATAAAGAACAAAGAACAAGAAAATGGAAGACTAAAATTCTGCTCAGCTGGAAATCTTCCTCCCTCTGCAGGCCCCTTTTATAGAGGGCTGTATTGGCTGGGGCTTTTAATGCTGGACAGTTTGGTAGGAATTTGTAGTTGTCTTGGTGGGGATTTGGAGGATTGGCTAATGCTGATTTTTAGTGATTTTGATAGGGATTTAAGACTGATTTGACAAATCAGATTTGCTGATTTGTGGCTGTCTGTTGGAGCTGATTTGTGAGGGAGATTCTCTCTTCTTTTGGCAATTGTGATGATCCATTCTTTCCATAATTGCTGTAGACTTTTAGGAATTGAATATTCACATGTTCTTTTCCTCCAATAGCATGTATTATCTTCATATCCTATGAAATTTGGATTAGAATCTCCATGACAAATATAATTATGCACATGAAATGTATAAATGTAGTTTATTTGTGCATATTATGCTTTGAAAATAAAATTCCCTAATATGTATGTAGAAAATGAAATATTGCATAGGGAAATGTCCAAGACAACTCTAAAAGGTTTTATTAAAATATGTATTTTTGAACATCTAACACAGGTCATTGTGAAATGTCCAAAAAATTGATAATTTTTTTTTCATATTGTGATATGTCATTGTGGAAACTGGTAATGTTAGTTGCCTCTTTTTAAATCATGGGGATCCCGATTATTTAAAATTCAAAAGCCTTCTTGATATGAGATGAAGTAATGCATGTGGAATTTCTATTGTATGTAGAGGGAGCTACAGAGGGAACTAGAGCAGGCTGAATCTGGAGTTCGGTCATCAAGGCGCGAGTTTTCTTCTTCCAATAGGTATGTTTTCCTACACTCATCCTCCTGCAAACTTCCATGGTGGTGGAAAAAGGGAATTTCCAAGTAAAACACATCCAAAATTCCAAGGTAATGGAAGGGGGCATTTCAAGTAAAACACAGCACAACCCTATTGACCCTGGGGTCTGTTTGGGCCACTGAAACAGATGGGTTCTATAATCCAAATTCAAAAGGAAACAGATGGAAAATGGTGGGAAACATTTCTCTTTTGAAAAAGCGGTCTGTGCAGAGAGGAAGAGGGGAAATGATCCCCTCTCAGTTCCACTACTAGATCCCTGAAACAAATGAGAAATTGTTAAAAAGGTTTGGCTGAGTGATGGGAAGCAACCTGAAAATATTTTCCCTGGAATCTGGAAATGGAAGGGAAATTTGGGTCAAAGAAAAAAAAATTTCTTCATTTCCAGCATGCGCACAATTACCACCTAAGAAATCAGTACGAGGATTAGTTTTGGTACAAACACAAAAAATCAGTTTTTTTGAAACTATGTGATTGAGGACACATTTTTATACTATCGGCTATTGGGAGTTGCCATACCCAATGGTATCACTTCTTTTTGCCACAGTATAGACTGATACCAATTAAACTCCCAGAATATGCATGTAGAAAGACAAAATCCTCTGAAAATGTCTTATCCCATTAAAGTAGACGAAATTTGAGTACCAAATTTGGAGAAGACAAGAAACACCTAATTTTTATTATTTGAAGCCATATAATCTTGGAGTGCAGAATAGAAAGAAAATAGAATTCTTAGTGTTCCAGTCATCTTAAGCTATTGAAAATGGAGAAATATGAAAAAAATTGAAACAAAAGAACTTAAGAAAAAGTTTAATAAAGGAGAAACAAGAAGAAAAAAAACTGGTGATAAGTATACAGTAGAATTGCCGTTCCTTGTCCCCAGTATGGTTCATGCAGTGTGTTAACTGTTCTGACCGATCTTGGTTTTGAAGGCGTTAGGCTGTTGATGGAATACCAAATCCAGAATGTCACCTGTCAGATATATTGTTGTTATGTTCTTCTCTGATTAATTATCTTGTTCAACTTGACATGCTTGCATGATCAGCCGCCCTAGGGAGAGGTACCGAGAAAGAGAGAACGGAAGGCCTGGACATGATGGGAGCTCAAGACCAAGCAGCAGGGGCCGTGAGAGTGTTGCTGCTGGTCAGTCCTCAACATCCTCTGGTGTACCCTCCAGTTCCGCACCATCCATGCCCACACCGACCGTTGTTCTCTCAGGTTTGCGTTCGTATTCCGGGCAGCTCCCGGTGATTCTACAGTCTCGAGACCGGTCTGATGATCGTGGCGCTGGTGGATATGAAGACAGTTTTGAGGGGAGCAGGGATTCGGGCGATGCAGGGAGTGTTGGAGATCCTGAATTGATGTCGGCTTTTGATGGACCGTCAGGTGGATTCGGGGGTGGAGTTCGCCATGGATCACGCGGGGGAGGCAAATCCAGGCAGGCCGTTGAGCGGAGAGAACGGGACGGGAGGCGTGAAGGGAAATGGGAGAGGAAGCACTCTTAAAGATGGATTTGGACACACCGTTCTTACCGGTTTGCTTGAAATGAATCGAAGCCAATGCTTCGGAGACAATGCTTGCCCTCGGGGACACTGGATGGTTACACAAGGCAGGGGTCCTGATTTGAAGGCTTGAAGCCAAATGTTGTTGGTCAGCTATCATGAATGGGGGTTGAGCACGCACGGTTTGCTGGTCTGATTCTGTGGAGATTGGGAACTGACTTTTAAGATGCTTACCTTGGACCACCAATGTGAGAGAAGCTAATCTCAGCTAGGTCTATATTTGGGTTCTGGGTTTGTTTAGCACACAATTGTGTGCCCCTGCATGTGGTGCTGCTGTTTTAAGGAGCCTCTATTGGGGGAGGTCAATTTACCTATCCGAAACAAATGTTGTAATGACATTTATTTGAATTTCATCTATATGCGTAATCACTTTTATTACCTGCAACATGCTTTCTCATGATACTTTCAGCTCGTTAACTTAATTATAACAAATATGAGCCATGCTATTCTTAGGTTACAGATGCTGATCACATTTATATTGTGAGAAATGAACCTTCCATTTGTGAGCAAAATTTCAATGTTGAAGCTTCTGCCTCGGAAAGTTTCATGTTATTTTGGAGAGGTGTTATTTTGGTTAATAAATCTTATCCTATATCCTATATGTGCGTGCGTAAGAGGTGGTGGTTTGTGGTCTGTTTAAACTAATGATGATAAGCAAGAGCATTGGATGCGTGTTTGGATGCTCAGTGGATAATTGAAAAAATGTGATATCATACCATTCAATGTAGGAGGTCAATTCTCCGAAACAAATGGTTGTAATGACAAATTTATTTGAATTTCATATGTGAGTAATCACTTGTATTACCTACTGATACTTTCAGTTAGACTGCTCGTTAACTTAATTAAAACATATATGACTTAGTTATAACCTGTATGGGCCATGTTATTCTTAGCTTACAATCAAATTTTATGGTCAGTGTTACAGGTGTTGATCACATCGATATTGTGAGAAATAAACCTCCTATTTGTTCCCCAGGAGTAAAATTTCTGCTTTTGAAAGGGTATTTTAATAATAATGAAAATATCTGACAAAATATCTGAAGGGTATTTTAATAATAATGAAAGTAAAATTTCAATGTCGAAGCTTCTGCTTTGGACGGGGGGGCCGCGCGTCTAACAAAATATCTGAAGGGTATTTTGATTATAATGAAAGTGTAGAGGCAGTGACGCTAAATATTGAAGGTTAGGGAAAAGCAATTTATACTAATCCAAAGACCGAAAATACAAAAGTCCCACACTTTCACTTTCTCTTTTTTTAACACTCATCTCGTCATGCTTTTCGATTTACAGCTACCGAAAGCACAACAAAACAACAAAATGAGAATAATTACTCGAAACACAAAAGAGAGATTCAATTAATCCCCAAACGTGTCACCCAATTAGACCCCCCAACAAACTATATTTTCGCTCTCTCTCGATCTCTCTCGATATCTCTCTATCGATTTCTCCGAAAACAATGGCTTCTCGGGTGGGGAAGAGACCACTATTGGCGCTGCTAGGGTTAGGGTCCTGGATCCAGGGCTTCCGCTGCTTCCCATGGATGGCTGTCAATTTCTTCCTGAAGGACGGACTCAACGTGGCTCCGTCGACGCTCCAGATTCTCCAGAACTCGGCGAACCTTCCCATGGTCGGAAAACCACTCTACGGAGTCGTCTCCGACGCCGTCTACATCTCCGGCCAGCACCGCCTCCCCTACATCGCCATTGGTGGTGAGTATCGACGATTGGGATATTCCGCATTTTGTCGGTGAATGACGAAAATACCCTTCATGTGTGGTCCTTGCTGGGCTTTTGGAGTGACTGAAATACCCTCCATTTTTTTTTCTGAAATGCCTTACTGAAGCTTTTGATTAAATGTTGCTTTGTTTGCTTTAATTGAATGCTGATGAATTTGATGAATGATTATAAAGTCAATCCCATTTCAGTTCTTTCTGAGCCTTTAAAGTTATACATTTTTTATATGAATGCATATGAATGATGGATGTGCATCCACATGAAATCATATGGTTTTTGTGGGACGAAAAGTGGAGCTAAAAAACAGTATGGGTGTGACAAATCTCATTTTTATTTTTTTTTAATTGGAAAGCAATAGATGCATACATTTCTTCATATAGTTGATATCTTATGCTCATATCTCTGAAGGCATGGAGTTTCTTTTCTCATGAGGATGGATGCACTAGTTTATGAATTGGAATATCCAATCAATATCATCATATAAAATGGGCAATGTGTAAGATCAGGGGTTTTGATTCATCTATCTTCTTGTCTAGTTTTGTTCATCAATTTTAAAATTGTATAACTCTAAATGTCATGGAATTTCTTTATATTGAACTTATCTATCATCTCTTCCAAATAATGAAATATAATCAAGACTTACAAAAAGCAAAGCCATTAGGTGACATGTTTTGATGGAAAATAATTTATTGGAACATTATCACCTCCTTGATGTGCGATTGTGAACCACTTTGTTTGGATAAGGAAAATACTGGCAGAACATTCAGCAAGGGCATCTCATAAACATGTGTTAGACGTAGACAAGATTTAATTTGTGGTAAAAATAAATTATCAGTCATTCGATGGCTACTGCTGGATTGGCAGTCCATTGCCTCCTTTCACTTAACCCACTCATGAGCACTTTCAGCTTATCTTTCTTTCTCTGTTCCATGACTTAGACAAGGTTAAATCCAAATGATGATTGAAAAATAGTTGAGTTTGAATTGCTTAGTCATATGCTTATTGTTCCTGACATGAGATTTTTCCTTTATTGATTCAGAATTTGATTGCTATGTGCAGCGCTCTTGCAAGCAGTGTCATGGCTGATGATTGTCCTTTTGCCTGCATCACTCATCACTATCCCCACTCTCTCATTTTTTCTCCTCCTCGGGAACCTTGGTGCCTCCATTGGCGAGGTCGCCAATGATGCCATTGTTGCTGAGGCCACCACCTCTGGTTCATCTGGACAGCTCCAGTCCTTTGTGTGGATATCTGCCTCCATTGCTGGCGTCTTTGGCAACCTTTTCGGTGGTATCGCTGTTGATGCGCTCTCCCCCAAAGCCATGTTCTTCATATATGGAATCTTCCTAATCATACAATTCTTCGTGACGGTTTCTGTTCCTGAAAAAGATCTCAATCTCCCGTTGAAGAGCCCCTCTAAAACAGGAATCGGATCACAGCTGTCTGAACTGTTGATGGTGTTGCAGAAGCCAGAGATCAAGTACTCAATCGTGTGGTTCTCGGCATCTTATGCGGTGATCCCGATCTTGACAGGCACAATGTTCTTCTACCAAACACAACACTTGAAGCTTGACTCATCGGTGCTTGGCCTCTCCAAGGTCTTTGGGCAGGCAGCGATGCTTCTGTGGAGCATTGCCTACAACAGGTGGTTCAAGATGGTTCCTGCAAGGAAGCTCATATCAGCAATTCAAGGGACCATGGCCATTTTCATGGTGTCAGATGCTCTTTTTATCAAAGGATTCTATCGAAATCTTGGAATCTCGGACTCTGCTTATGTGGTGGTGTTTTCCGGCATGTTGGAGGTGCTGTGCCTGTTCAAAGTCTTGCCTTTTAGCGTTCTCATGGCGCGGATGTGCCCGCCGGGCTGTGAGGGTTCGCTTATGGCTTTCTTAATGTCCGCGCTCGCGTTTTCAACAATCATAAGCGGATATTTGGGAGTTGCACTCGCATCGTTGATGGGCGTGTCTGCGAATGATTTCACTGGACTTCCCCTCGGCATCCTAATACAGGCGACATGCACGCTTGTTCCTTTATGTTGGTCATCATGGATTCCACATGAGACTGATATCAAGAAACAGAAGAAGGCAGAATGAATGAGATGTTAAGGATCACAAGAAATTATGGGAAGGTTCCATTCAATGGAGTAAGATCAGGATTGTTTAGCTTAGACAGGATCACACAAGAAGGTCTTCATATCTGGCCATTTGAGTTGATACATTTCTTTGCACAATATGGGTTGCTAGGATTAGAGTAGGCAACATTTCCATGATTTTGTTTGAGAATCAATTTGTTCAATTCATCTGTATCTCTATCTAGAATTCAGTCTTGTAAATCAGATCAAGATTTAATAAATGTAAAAGTCACGCATTATTCTGTATTGCTTGTTTTGACTGTTTTACATCTCATGTTTTGTATATCAGGTCAAGATAAATGAATCCTGTTATAAACTAATGGTGAAGTACAGGAAAACACATGCAAATGGTGGCTCATGTGCACTCAAAGATGCATGGAATCCAAATCATACTAGTTATTTGCTTTTCTTCTCATGGGATGAATGGAACACGTGTGACAAATCTGCATCCATTATTCTTATATTTTTGTTAGATGGATCCGACAACACTAATCAATGGATGAACTATAGGGATTCCTAAACCCATGCAACCTGTTAGGTTTAGACATAGGTTATCAGGCCACAAAAATGGTTGTACGGGGACAGAAAGAACTATATGACTTTCTGTTCCAGTGTTATTATTGCTCTCTCTTTGGTTGAATGTGATAGATAACTATACAAATAGAATAAGTTATTTTTGTATGATGATACATGGACAATATAATAATGAAGTTTTTAATGTTTAGTTAGTCATTGATAAAATTGTGAATAAAATATAAAAAAGATAAAAAAATGATTCGCCCCTTAATTATAAAAGATGATGACATGTGGGCAATATAATAATGAAGTTTTTGATGTTTGGTTAATCATAGATAAAATTGTAGATAAAATGTGGATAAGATATAAAAAAGATAAAAAAATGATTCGCCCATTTAATTATAAAAGATGATGACATGTGATTTTAAATGTGAGTCCCCTTATACCAGAGAATAAATTAAATGGAATAACACAGTTCTAGAGAAATTTAGAATACAAATACTAACATATTCTTACATATTCTGTCGTAGCTATATATTTATAAAACTAATTCACATCTATTCAACCCTATTCTATATCTATTCCTCAATTCAAACAGGAGCTTTATGGATGAACTGAAATAAACTATGCCCATCTCCCCAGACATAGCCATGCGAGTACACAGCATAACTATCACAATAAGTCATTCTACTTGACTTGAGACCTAGATTTAATTTCGAGCATCAGCTGCTATTAATCCAGTGCCCAACCAGTACAGGCAATCTTTTAACACTGACAATACAGCTCTCGTTTAGTTCCCATCTTGGGTCCCAAAAAATCGTACAAAGCCACAGTCAATCGACAAGAACTGATCCCACCCCAACCACACTATATAAAGAAAGAGAGGTTCTCCTCCACCACCCCCAAATATAATACAATGGCCTCCACAGATTTCCTAACCACCAAAACCATGATGGATAAGCTGCAGAAGAGGAGTAAGAAGAAGCAGAAGAAGTTTCTTTGGTTCAAAAGGCCAAATCTCGATGTGGGTCGTCTGAGAGCTGCCTTTCGGTTTCTGTGGAGGAAAGCAAAGGCAGCCTTTGATGATGGCATCGTCGTCGGCTCTGAAGTCATGTCCGTGGAGCCGTACTTCTCCATGCCTGTATTGCCTGTCACTGCTGAGTACAGGAGATTCAATGGATTCTAATATATTATATATGTGATGATATTGTGATATGTACTCTGTTTTTATGTGAATCAGCCTTTTTAAATATTGCAATGTAATTATGTTATGATATTCTTGTTTTATATTATCTAAGTTGCTGTTTTTTTTTGCATGAAATCTCAAGTCTAATGTACCAGCATGTACTCTCTGTTCCGGTGGCTAAATTCCCTTTTTTAAATATTACAATGTATATGTTATGATATTTGTGAGGTAGAAAATAAGAGTTATACTAAAAATTTAATTCGGCCATCCCAAAATGAAATCCTGCCTTACCTTTGCCAAAGTTATTTCGACTAATACAATCGGGATAGCCTTGGTCTACCAATTTCAAAAAAAACTTTGGTAAAAAAAACCGAATACAATTAAATTGTTTTCTTTCTATATTCATGTGAGATGCACACAAAAGTTTAGATGATGAGTGAGAAAGTGACAAGACAATTAGTTTTTCTAATTATGTGTAATGTTGTAATCACTAAATCTAATGGGGGTAGTCGATACGAACTTTGATGGATTTCTATGGACATTGTTTAAGTGATGGACTTTTGTAGACTTTGCAGACTTTCGTAGACTTTTACAGTTTTCGTAGACTTTTGCAGACTTTTACAGATTTAACTCTCATGGACTTTCACAGACTTTTGCAGACTTTCACAGATTGACTCTCATGGACTTTCACAGACATTGGCAGACTTTATTGACTCTCATGGACTTTTACAGACTTTCACAGACATTTGTTGACTTTCACAAATCACTCTCATGGACTTTCATAGACTTTCACAGACATTTGCAGACTTTCATAAATTACTTTCATGGACTTTTATAGACTTTCACAAACTTTAACATTCTTTCACAGATTGACTCTTTTCACATATGAATTTATATTAATAAACACAATAATGTTTTGGAATTTTTAAATAACAAATAAAGAACTTATCGTACCTAACATAAAATGTAATTTAATATAGTAAATATCAATCTTCACTTATGTGAAATGCATATTGTTAGAATGCCATGATAAAAATAAGTAATGAAAATAATTGATTGCAACACAAACAAATCCATAATTCTTACATTTATTAAACATATGAGTCGATATCAATATTTCATACATATTTACATTCATCAAAATCTCTTTTTCATTAAAAACAATCGATCTAAAATAAAAAAAAAGAAAAAAGAAAACCTTATATTGAAAAAAATCCATAATAAGCTAACTTTTTTTTTCTGTTATAGAGAGAAAATTTCATAGAGGGGAGAGATGCGTTTTTAATTAGGAAGACAATAAAAAATAAGGAAATATATATATTATATAAAAATCATATATTACATCTCTTCAAATATAGTGAAATAAAATCATAAATTATATTGCTTAAAATAAAATAAAATAAAAGCAGTCATTATATTACTTGAAATAAAAAATAAAATAAAAGTAATCAGTATATTTAGTCATATATATATACATATGCCTAAATATATCTTTTTATTTTTATATATGTTTGAATATTATAAAAAAAATGCATGTATATTGTACAAAAATAGAAACATCTTCAAAGAAAATCAAATAAAACATTTTACATATAATCAAATATATGATAAATCTATATTTTAGAAAATAATTGTGGATGATCTAGGCATATATTATATAATATATAATAATGAAATGATTGATTGCAACACAAGCAAATCTACCATTCTCATATATTCATCAAACATATGAGGTGATAGCAATATTTCATACAAATAGACGTTCAGAAGAAGAAAAGATGATAAATAAAAAAATGTGAATAAAAATATGAAAGACATGGGATAAAAATCATAAATGAGTTGTTAAAAGAAAAAAAAGAAGAAATATTCACAATACTGGAATAAAAATCCATGAGAATCCCACTCATTTGGGTGGGATTTTGAAATGACTTTTCCCTTTGTATTTCTCTCTCTAAAGTCCACAAAAATCCATCACTTATGAAAATCTTCACAAATCATGTTTAAATTGAATAACACATGACAAAATGTCTACTATAAGGAGTCTCAATCAAATAACGCTGGACTTTTTGTCCACGAAATAATGTCTCAATCGAATAACACTAGACTTTTTGCCCACGAAATATTATCTCAATCGAATAATGCTGAACTTTTTGTCCACGAAATAATGTCTCAATCGAATAACGCTGGACTTTTTGTCCATAAAATAATGTCTCAATCGAATAACGCTGGACTTATTGTCTTTGAAATAATGTCTCAGTTGAATAATACTGGACTTTTTGTCCACAAACCAATGTCCTGATTGAAAAATACAAGATTTATAAATCCATGAACATAGACAATTTGTCCATGAAAATCCTAATTAACTACTCCCCTATTGGATACTCAGATCCTGAACGTACTAAATGTATAGTTCGACTGGCAGAAATTTGTTTAATCAATAGACACGAATTGTGGGGTTTATTGTTGCATTCCAATTTATGCAAGTATGCAACATCAAGGAAGAATTGCAGTGTTGAAGCATTATGATAATGTATCGGGCTATATATATTTTTTTATAAGTTAGATTTTCTCTTTTTAGTCCCATCACACATTCACGCTAGATCAGGAATAAAGAATTCTTCCCTCTCAATGGATGTAGATAAATTTTTGTTGAACCACATTTTTTTTTGTGGTTTCACGTTTCTCTTTATTATTTTATTATTTGATTTTGTGGCATCATATTTTAACACGGAAGAATCAATCACAAATGCATTAAAAAAATTTGGAATACTTTATGACTATATAGTATAATTAATATTGGTCGCCATTATTCTTGGAGGGTTCCAGATGATTTTAGCATCTCGATTGGGCATGTCATGTCAATTTCAAAGTCTTATATGGGGCTGTAGCTAAGCTAAATTCAGTACAGTGAAGGTTGGGTATGTGATCTTAAATTTGTCATGAGTCCATTTGATTAAAAAGAGAAAGCATGAGTGGTTGGATTCGTACGTAGAGATGATATAATGCTTGGACTCAAAAAAATGAAAGAACTAGTCAAGTCTCATTTCCACGATTACAATGCTGGTTTGGAACTTGGGATTGTCTGATACAGTCAATGAACAGATGAGGAAAGACAGAATCAAATCGTGTGGAGGATTATGTTTGAAACCAATGATCAAATTGAATATGTTTCTGGAAATTAAAAACATTTTTAAAATTTTACTTTTTATTCGTCTAAAAAAATTAGTTTCATGAAAAAATTGGTTGAGCAGATTTTACAAGAAAATAACTACAGTTTTATAAAAACCATGTTTTGAAAATCGGTTTTAAACAAGGCATTGTTTGGATATGCATTGAGTTTGAGGTCAATACCAGTGATTATGAAAAATTCTTATATTTAAATCTTTAAGAAGGGATAAAATAGCATAAAAATGGATGAATATATAAATATATAATTTCATAGCCTATCCTTTTCCATCTATGAATTTCCCATATCTTTATTGTTAAAAAATTCCAAAAAATAAATATATTGTACGCATAAAAACCGATTGGTCCCTGTCGTTTACAATAAGCTAATAGTGAAATTTCAAGTCAATTTGAACAGTGGAAATCAATCACTCACACACATATATATACATCTTGTCACAGTGATACAGACCACACCAATAGTGGTGGTGACCGATTAGTTCACTTTTGGCATCTTGAGATAAAAAACGACACATGACCAACCAACTAATCCAGTGCTGGTGATTTTCATGTTTATATAACGAAAATAACTGATTAGAATACCTCAGCAAACTTATGGCATTCTTTTTTAAAAGCTTATGTCAAGCCTTTTTTTTTTTTTCCTTTTAGGAAAGGCCCACTAAGGGCAGGAGACAGGACACAAGACCCATACAACAGAAACAGGGCACAAGGCCCATACTGGGGCTCGAACCCCGATCAACCGCCAATGGCGGGTGCACCTCTACCACCTCGTCAACCGAGGGGTGGTGCCAAGCCTTTGAGATCTATGTTATGGCCAGGCCCTTAGCCCCTATTTGAATTGCTGACGTAAATTATTTTGGAATGGAGTATAAGTAAAGAATAAATTATTATATATTTGATTATTTTTTTAGTTATTTTGGATAAGAAGCATAATAAAGAATTTTTATTTGTTATTTAACTAACCATGAATGAGTTATATATAAAAATGTGAATAACATACGGATAGTGATCTATGAAAGTAGAAAATATGATTTGAAATGTAGACCCATTTGATTTATAAGAGCATTTTCAATTGATAGGATAACTAACATGTTAGTGTCAAGATGTTACATAACATGTAAAATGTTTACTCTAAGGAGGATGTTAAAAAGGAGCTAAATATGGACCCTACCTGTCAAATGTATCTTTTAAACTAACTGTGGTTAGTATTTTATGTCACATTTCGCTAGATTATAGGGTGTTGTTGGCATTAAAGCCCTCCAACCCACTCCCTTGCTGTCTCCATAAATAAGGGGAAATTTTTTTTCCTCCCCAAACGGGGGAGAAAGACACTCCCTACAATTTAAATTAAATGGGCCCCACTAACCTATTTCCAAAAATACCCTCTGAAGATTTTGAAAAAAATGAACGTTAGGATTGAGTTTTCAATGTGATTTCGTAGTTGTTTTTTTTTTACCATTTTTTTAACTGTTTATACATACATACATATACAACAAGCCCAACCATAAATTTTTACTGTGTTTTTTTTATGTAACAAAAATCCAAATCATACAATTTGTTTTATTTCTATCAGTAGTATTAATTTTATCAGTTTATTTAGTATTAATTTTTTATGTATTAATTCTATATGTATTAATTTTATCAGTTGTATTAATGCTATCATTTTATTTAGTATTTGTTCTTTCTTCAGTATCAGTTGTAGTTCATTTAATGGTTGACATTGTAATAGTTAAATTTTCTCATTTTTGTCGATCATATCATATCATACTTTTACTGTTACTTACATTGAAGAACAAATCCAAGAGCAATAATGATTTTAAAATAATTATTGATAATTGTTTAAAAGTTTTTATTATTTCAATGGGTATTTATATCTTTTGGCTTTGAAGAGAGGAAAGAATAGAGAGTAAGGTTGGAGTTCCCACTTAAATATAAGGAAAGAAAAATAAGGAGGTTGTGTTTTTCTTTAAACATAGAGAAAAAATGGGGAGGTGGGTTGGAGTTGCTCTAACATGTAAAATGTTTACTCTAAGGAGGATGTTAAAAGAGAGCTAAATATGGACCTTACCTGTCAAATGTATCTTTTAAACTAACTGTGGTTAGTATTTTAGCTATTCAAATGTAAGTTCCACCTGATTATTCTTATTAAATAATTAAAAAAAATAGGCGTTGATACACGCAATCCTTTTTGCGGCCCGTTTTGAAGCCCATACGCTAGCATATGAGTCCTAACATAATATATGACCAAATTTTTTTATTATATAAAAAATACACTAATGTATCTTAATATATACTTTATTTCATATAATAACATACACTTTAAAAGATAAGTGTATGATTTTAAAAAAATCATGGATTGCAAATCGGGATGTATGTATCTTTTTCCAAAAAAAATAGATTTGGGAGGTTGAGTGGGTGGAAAGGTGGGGCCCACTAAAATTTTGGTTAGTTTATTAGCTAGTCTATTGGAGCAACAACAACCAACTAAAGAAGAATGTAGTAAATGAGAGTATAGTTGAGATATAAAGTGCTGATATGACACTTTAACATCTTAGTTAGCTAACATATTCATTAGAGATGCTCTACAAGGTGATGACAAATGATTTGATATATGAATCCCCCTTATACAAGTGAAATGAGTTGGGTAAAATTACACAATTATGAGGAATCTGAAATATCAATATCATCTTATTCACACATATTTTAATATAATTATACTCATTTATTCATTTCACCCAAATAAGCTTTTGGACTCTGTTTCAGCCTATTCCATTTTGTTTTACTCAAATAGGGGCTTGAAGGTCTGGGCTAAACATGATCCATTGTCATCATTTCTATCCTGAAGTCCCACAAGCTACACTGCGAAAGAGCTTCTTAGAACTGGTTCGGTAACACGAGGCTAGTAATACCTCACTAGGGAGAAATGCTTAATTGAGGGTGCTTTATATAAACAAATAAACTTTTCCAGAAGAAATTCAAAACGTGCAGTGCCAGTTAAAAGTGCATGCAGAAAAGACAAAGGCTCCATGTAGAACTAATTCTCAAAGTTAAATTGTGCTCTAAAAATTTTAGAAAATATTGTCCATTTGTCAGTTTTTTACTTTATTTTTTATCTAGTCAGCTTTTAATTGCATGATTGGATAACTTTTACCTTTGTAGAAGCTGTACAACTAAACAAAAAAATTGAAACAACTTCCTACAGATAGATTCTAAAGCTGCATTTTTTAAAAGCTAAATGGGGGGTGGGCAGCTTCCTACATAATCAATTTTAAACTCAGCGTGTGTAGAAAATTATTTCTACAATCATACAATCAAACACTACCTTAGTTTAACTTGAAGGTCTATTTAAGTAGGGCAAGACCAAATGAGCTCTCCCACTCCCCACCTAAAGTCCCTTTTCAAAAAGCGCTTAATTTTTATTTTATGGTTTCCAATTATATTTTCCTGACATTAAATTGATAATCAATTCTAAAAGAGATATTTTCAAACTAATTTTTTTTAAAATTGTTTTGTTAATTTCTAAAATATAAGAATTAAAAATTGAAACTAAAATCTAAAATTAAAAATATCCTCTAAAATTGATTAATTAAAAAAAAATCACGTACGGATTTTAAACATAATGATGTGATAGTCATATAACAAAAATCAAACCAGATAAAATTTTATAAAAAAAAACATATGATCAAATACACATGGCATGCCATGTCATGGTTTAACATGCACGGAAAAACAGAGGGATGGATGGGGATCTTGTTTTATCAAAATTGCATGCCTCATAAATTTTTTACCAATAATGATTCCCACACCTTAATTTCACAGGTCTCAAATAAGCCCCACGAGGTGACATCAAGACATTATCCATTATACTCTTTTTTATTATTTCCTTATAAAGTGATTTTTCGATTATGATTTACCGATTTTTTTATGATTTGTTCTTTATTAAATCTTTAAAAATTCCCCTCACTCAAATTTTATAATAAAAAATTCAGATTAAACAAATCAATAAATTTCTTTTTAAGTCTTCATCGTCTTCACCTCAATCAAAATAAAATAAAAAACTTCAGCCGCAGATAGAACTCCTTTATCAACTTCTTCTTCTTCCTCCCTCTCTCACTCTCTCTTTTTTTTTCTTTATACTCCACTCACACTCTCTTCTCTTTTATTACTCAAAACCAAAAAAAAAAAAAAAACTCGGCTGACTTCTTCCATTAAAACAGTCGATCTCCCCTTATATAACCAAAGAAACTCTCCCGAAACAATTCATTCTCCTCCTCTTATCCAAAACAGCCAAGTCCCCCTTTATGTACTCCCTTGAAAACCATTGTTTACCCACTGTTTCAACTCCTCTCCCTCTCTTGCAAAATAAACCATCCAAATGACCATCCTTGTCACTTCTACTTTTCCTTGTTCTTAAAACTTGGGCACAGCCAGGTCACCATGTACTTCTCATTTCTAACATGTCAAAAGAGAGGGCTTCACCTACTTTATATTAAATCAAAACTCCTCTTTTTTTCATCTATGTTTAGCAACAAACCTCAAAAGTGATTTTCAATTTTTGGGGTCACATTAATTCAAATACATTATTTTATTTTTTTTCCTTTTCTTTTCTTTCTAAGCGTCTGATTGGGCGAAATTGGCGCCCAATCGGCAGCCTCTTCCGTCGTCACTGCCGTCATCCCCTCCAAGTGAGGTCATGTATCGTTTTGTTGTATTTACATTATGGAAAATGTGTATTGATTAATACTGTTACATTTACATTTATAAATGTAACAGTTAATCAATATTGCTGTTTGATTCGAAAGAAACACATTTAAGCAATACACAGTGTTTGTTATTTTTTACATTTAAAATGTAATAGTCTTGTAAATGTGTGTATTGTTTTTGTATTTACATTTAAAATATAACAGTCTTAGAACGATATAATGTTATTTATACAACACTATTACATTCTATTACATTCGTAAATGTATATTATTGTTGCATTCGTAAATGTAACATTCAATCGCATAAACATAATGATTTGTATTTGTTACATTTATGCAATACTGTTACATTCTATAACAGTTATAATCATAAAAAAAATTAGAGCATTTTTTTTGTGTTATTTAGGTAATTTTGGTGTAATTTAGATACATTTTGGTGTAATTTTGATGAAAAATAATTTAGGTGATTTTTGTGTAAGTTAGATAAGTTTTGGTGTAAAATTTATAAGAATTTTAAAAAATTTAAATTATGCAAATTCAAATTAATGTGAAATATTAATAAGAGAAAAAATAGGGATTTGGGTTAATTGGATCTATTTTTAATGAAGGACATATCTGTATTTTGTTATTTTACCCACTTTCAAAAATCAACAAGTCAGCCAATAAGGTGATGACACCTCATGGGGCATGTGAATGGGGCCTATGAGTTGGGGCCTGGGTATCACCACTCAAGTTTTACATATATGGAAAGGACTTTCTTTTTTACATATATTGGGTGTCCCAATGTCTAATTCCCTTGTAATATAATTTGTTGCCTTTAAAAAAAGAAATTCACGTTGAGGTCTGAATTTTTTTATTTTTTTTATAAATAACATCATTCTTCATTTTTTAAAAATAAAATTGCAAACATTATATATTCATGAGATGATATATATGATTTTTATTTAAGAAGGATATATTATTTTTTTAATGTATAACATTTTCGGCTTAGTTTTGAAAATGGATAAATTTTTAGGATAAGTTAGTCTAATTTATAGGGATAAAATCACTATTTTTATTCGCATTTGGTAATGCTTTTTATTATCCTCATTTTTTATGTTCTTATCCCCAAGCTTGCATTTGAATCAAATATGGGATAACTTCAAATTTTTTTTAAAAACATCAAATTAAAAATTATCCCTATTTTTATATCAAAATGTGGACAATTTGTCCGTACTTTATCTCATTTTTTTAAACAATACTAGTTTTCATGCACGTGCCAAAGCACGTGGTATAACATTCACAAAAATATATATAAATAAAAAATAATGATATTACATAAATTTATATAAAACATCTATATATAATGTGTTTATAAAAACAATGTAAAATGTTATCTATTTTATTTAATATGTACAAAGATAATAACATGTGTATATATAATAAATGAAATATCAATCACAAGTTCTCATTAAAAGAAAAAAAACATTGGACACACTGATTTATTATATTAAATACTAATAAATTCAACCACTAATATCATAAAGACTCAGCAATATTTTTAAGGTAGAAGAATACTAAAAATATTAATACTAATAAAAAGTTAGTGCATCTATCAATTTGAAATAACATAGATATCTAGCAAATAATATTATTCAAATCTTATGTATCATTGAATAATTTTAAAATTTAAATCAAATTGATATGAGATTATCTTATTAGATTAGATAACTGAAAAAGTAAATGAAACTAATAATACATAACAATGTTGATGTTAGCTCCAAATCTGTACGGATCATTTAAATTAAGTTTTCAAAAAAAATTTAATTAAATGAAAATAAAAATAAAAATAAAAACTAATCTACTGATATGTGGGCGAAGAATAATTGCTTGAAAACAAAAATCTGTCATAGAAATGTTGTAATCTTCAAGAATAAAAGATGATCTCATGTAATAACTGATATTTAATTAGTTGAAAATTATCAAAACACTTGAAATAAAATAATTCATGCAATTAAAAGAAGAACATAAAATAACAAAACACACACATATATACACTTACACCCATTTACATTTTGAAGCATAGAACTCCTATAGGCACGAATTAATTCATCGATCAAATGATTAAAACACTTTTATCTTTATGCAATCCTAAAACATAATTCAAATAAATTAAAACAAAACACATAATAATAGTTATGGGTATTTCATTGTAGCATAACCAAACAAAATTATTGATTAAAAATTATTTAAAATAAAATAATTAATAATCAGCACCCACATAAAAATATTCAAATAATATTATAAACAAAACACAAAAAAAAATATATTTTGTTTTTCTTTTTATATTCATTTCTTATTAAAGTGGTATTTCTCTTCATGAATGTATCTCAATCCATTCAACTAAAAAAATACAACAAAATAAAAGATAATAATAATAAAAACATAAAAAGATGATTTAAAAACTTTTATCTTTATGAAATCCTAAAACATAATTCAAATAAATTAAAATGAAACACATATTAATAGTTATGGGTTTTCAATGTAGCATAATCGAACAAAATTATTCATTGAAAAATTATTTAAAAATAAAATAATTAATAATCACCACCCACATAAAAATATTCAATATTATTATAAACAAAACACAAAAAAAAAAATTATTTTATTTATTTCTTTTTACCTTTAATTTTTTTTATTGAAGTGGTACTTCTCTTCATGAATTACGTACTCCAATTCCTTCATCTGAAAAAATAAAAAAATACAATAAAATGAAAGGTCATAATAATAAAAAGATAAAAAAATATATCTTCAATAAAAAAATCATAATAATTAAAAAAACATAAAAAGGAAGATATTCGTTTTATTTGGTAAAAATCTTCATGCTCTAAAAAACCCCCAATCACATGTGATTTAAATAGTATTCCTGCATGCAACATCCAATATATCTCAAATTAGAATATTTTGAGAAAATCAAGGGATAATTTTGATCCATAAATTAATCTTAAAAAATAAATAAGTTTATCTTAAATCAAACTCAGTCAAACCTATATTTTCATATCCTAATATATCATAACAATCTTATTAGATAGATTAGATATTAGATTGTATCAATGAATAATTTTAAAATTTAAGTAAATTTACTACTATTAGTAATTAAATAATTGATTAAATGATAAATTGGAAATGAAAATATTGGATCACATAATCCTTTTAATAAGTAATAGAAATAGATAATAGAAGTAATATATTATTATTAATTAAATAAATCATAATATTATTTGATTAGATATCATTGAATAATTTTAAAATTTAAATAAATTTATTTAGTAATCATAATCTTATTAGATAAGACTATATCATTAAATAATTTAAAATTTTAAAAATTTAAATAATCTTATTAGATAAGATTGTATCATTGAATAATTTCAAATTTAAATTTTTTTAATAATCTTATTAGATAAGACTGTATCATTGAATAATTTAAAATTTTAAAATTTAAATTACTGATCATAAATCTTATTAGATAAGACTATATCAATTAATAATTTAAAATTTATTAATTAAATAATTTATAGATTATAAAAAGGGAAATAAAAATACTTATAATCCATGTATATCTATCATATAGTTATCTATTAAATATTTTAAAATTTAAAGTAATAGTTACATTACTAATTGATCAATTGGTTAAAGGATAAAATGGGAAATGAAAATACTAGGTACAAAATCGTTTTAATAAATAAGTAATAGATATTATTATTAATTAAAAAAATCATAACCTTATTAAATAAGATATCATTGAATAATTTTAAAATTTAAATAAATTTATTTGGTAATCATAATCTTATTAGATAAGACTATATCATTAAATAATTTAAAATTTTAAAAATTTAAATAATCTTATTAGCTTATTAGATAAGACTGTATCATTGAATAATTTAAAATTTTAAAAATTTAAATTACTGATCATAAATCTTATTAGATAAAACTATATCATTGAATAATTTAAAATTTAGTAATTAAATAAATTAATAAATGATAAAAAGGGAAATAAAAATACTTATAATCCATGTATATCTATCATGTCGTTATTTATTGTATATTTGAAAATTTAAATTAATAGATACATTAGTAATTGATCAATTGTTTAAATGATAAAATGAAAAATGAAAATACTGGGTTACAGAATCCTTTTAATATATAAGTAATAAATATTATTATTAATTAAATAAATCACAATATTATTAGATTAGATATCATTGAATAATTTTAAGATTTAAATAAATTTATTTAGTAATCCTAATCTTATTAGATAAGACTATATCATTAAATAATTTAAAATTTTAAAAATTTAAATAACCTTATTAGATAAGATTGTATAATTGAATAATTTAAAATTTAATTTTTTAATAATCTTGTTAAATTACATGTGTGTAATATTATTATTGTGTTACACGTGTAATATTGTGTTACACGTGTATTAGGTCTTGTATCATTATATAAAGGGCTTTATCCCTCTCTTAAGGTCATATTATTCTTCTCTCCTAAAAGTCTAACATGGTATCAAAGCCCCTTTAAGACCTCAATTTTTTTTTTTTCGGATCTTTGTTGAGATTCGACGCTTGTTACATCGCGTTGTTGTTCGCGACGTCGTCATCACCGTCCGTGCTCGTCCGCGCCATCCGTCCGTTCGTGCTGCAGCCCGTGCCTGTCTGCGCCCGTCCGCACCCGTCCTGCCAGTGCCCGGTAGATTCACCTCCATCCGCGCAGGCGTGCCCGGGAAATCCCGGATTCGGCGCAATCTGCGACCGAGCGCAGATTTGCGCTATCGTGCGCAGTTTTTTACGCTATCATGCGCCGAACCCACCTGCACGGCCCAGCCAGGCCCACCCGCCCCTGTTTGCGCCGAGGCCCACGCGCACCAGCCCACCAGCCCCCGTCCGCGCCCAGGCCCACGTGTGAGTTTGGGTCCGTCCGCGCCCGGTCGTCTGAAGCCTGTCCAGCCAACGTCCGGCGACCGTCCGGCCACCGTCCGTTCACCGTTTCTTTCCTGGACTGTTACGACTTCGTTCGGACTCCGAATCTAGTCATCCAGGTACTCATTTTGTTCAGTTTTTTGTTGTCTACGCATTCGTGTATATTTCGGGTCGAGATATTTCGATCATGTCTTCGTTCGAAAAACCAACTGATCTGAATCCCACGTTGCCCGTTACTACTGCTCTTCAATCAACACTCCCCGTGGACTCATTTGAGCCTCTTCGTGATGTTCTTCCGAATTCAACTGATTTTCTTTTGAGCTCCGTCGAAGATTGGCTGTCTTGGCGCGCCACTGTGAAGAGCACCCTCAGTCCACGTGATTTATTCAGCCACCTTGATGGTACTATTGTTGCCGTCTGACTCTCCAGCATATCTCTCATGGCGGAGACGTGATCAGCGTGCCTCTTCTTATGTGATCAACTCTGTTGATCGCTCTCTTCGGGCCGATCTCAGTGTATTCAATACAGCAACGGAGATTTGAGAGTCTCTTCTTGAACGTTTTGTAGAGAAAAGTGGCGCTCGAGAGTATCAGTTACTAGCTGAGGTTCAGACAATTGTTCAGGGCGATCTATCTGTCACCGATCTATACAATCGCATGCGCACCTGTTTTCATGAACTACGCAACCTTGAGCCGGGTCCATGTGCATCTCTAGCCGACAGAGCTGCCTTTCGTGAACGTCGTGAACTCTACTAGTTCCTTATGGCTCTTCGTCCTGAATATTCCACGTTAGCTGGACAGTTGATTCATCGAGATCCTTTACCACGCTTAGAGGTGGTCCTAGCAGAAATTGTTGTCGAGGAGACTCGTCTTCGCATTGTAGCATCTCGACAGACTACTTCCTCGACCATATATTCTGGAGTTCTGGCTGCTACCTCTCCTGCTGTTCCTTCTGCAACCTCATCACACTCTACCATTGTGTATGCGCACTGCAAAAGGGCAGGACATGCCGTTAATAATTGTTGGGATCTTCATCCAGAGAAACGTCCGGTTTTTCGTCTGCCACAGCAAGCCTCTCAAGGACGTGGTCGTGGTCGTGGTCCGGGTCCGGCTCACCGTCATCATACTGCTGCTGTTGCTAGCGCCAATGCACCAGGTTTGCCTGCTTCTGATCATCTTGACACCTTGATCAATCAGCGTCTCGACCAGCTTTTACAGCATCCACCTCGGTCCGAGTCTACTGCTCCCTCAGCCTTCTCTTCCACTCCGGGTACCTTTGTCTCTTGGATTTTTTATTCTGGTGCATCCCATCATATGACACCAAACAGTTCTATACTTACTGCATGTTCACCTGCACCTTCTCATTTGCCTCCGATTCATACTGCCGACGGTTCCGCTTTAGTTATCACCCAGTGTGGATCTATCACCACCACCTCAGATCCCACTGGTCGTCTCTCCATTCCATTTGTTTTACATGCGCTGGATCTATGAATGAACCTTATTTCCATTAGTAGGCTTTGTGATTCCGGTCTAACCGTCTCTTTCACTTCCTCTGGTTGTTTTGTGCAGGATCCACACTCGGGGTGGAGGATTGGCGTTGGTCGTAGAGTCGGCGGATTGTACTTCGTGGAGTATCTGCATCTCCATGTTCCAGATCCCTCTGTCTTCTGTGGTAGCGTCACTTCTAATGTCGATTTGTGGCATAGAAGGTTAGGTCATGTCTCTGAGTCTCGCCTTAAAGGCCTTTTTGAGTCTGGTGTGTTAGGATCTACTTCTTTTTCTCCTTTGTCTGTGTGTGAGGGCTGTAAATTGGCCAAACATGTGGCCTTACCTTTTAGTCCTAGTAATAATCAGTCCACCAGTCCTTTTGAGTTAGTGCATTCTGACATTTGGGGTCCTGCTCCCGTACATTCTCTAAGTGGTTTTTCTTATTATATTAGCTTCATTGATGATTATTCTCGCTTTACGTGGATTTATTTATTACGTAATCGCTCTGAGGTTGCTCACATTTATGATGTTTTTACCACCATGATTCACACCGAATTTCATACTCGCATTAAAACCTTTCGCTCTGATTGTGTCAAGGAATATATTTCTTCTACAATGCGCTCTCTGATTCAATCACATGGCACAATCTTTCAGCAGTCTTGTCCCTACACTCATGAATAGAATGGTGTTGCCGAACGTAAACATCGTCACATTCTTGAGACCACTCGCTCTCTTCTACTGTCATCGTCTGTTCCACAACATTTCTGGGTTGAGGCTGCCCTTCTTTCTGTTCATCTCATATATATCACTCCCTCTACCGTTCTCTCTGGCATGTCCCCTCATGAACGCCTCCATTCTTCACGTCCCAACTACAGTCGTCTTCGAGTTTTCGGTTGTACGTGTTATGTTCTTCTTCCTCCTCATGCTCGTGACAAGCTCTCTGCTCGGTATGTTCGATGTGTTTTCTTAGGGATAAGTTTCGAGCATAAGGGGTATCGTTGTTATGATCCTGTGGGTCATCGTTTCTGGTTTGCTCGTCATGTTTCATTTGTTGAGGATGTTCCATATTTTTCGTTTACGTCCCGTAAATCCATTTCTCCTACGTCTCCTTCTGTTCAGCCTTGTCCTGTTATTGAGTCTTTTCCTATTCCTGAATCACCTCCTAGTCCTCCCCTGGTTGAGCCTTCTCCGATAGAGTGTGACTCTTTGCCTTCCTCTTCCAGTTCTACCGCAGATACTTCTACCGGTGCCTCGCCTACTGCGTCTGACGCCCCTCTCCCGGTCGTGGATCCGAGTAGTGTCGCTCGCTATCCTCAGCGCGAGCGTCATCCGCCTGTCCGTTTCAGTTTTGATAGTGGACCTCCTGATCAGTTTGGCTTTGCCACAGTCAGCTCTTATTCTCCACAACTTCAGGCTTTTCTTGCAGCTATTTATACACATCGGGAGCCTAAATCTTATCAAGAGGCAGTTCAGCACCCTGAGTGGCGACAGGTCATGGATGAGGAATTTCAGGCGTTTCAAGAGACTCACACGTGGGATATTGTTCCTCTTCCCACCGATGTTGAGCCTATCAGTTGTAAATGAATTTTTAAGGTCAAACATCGACATGATGGATCCATTGAACGACACAAGGCTCGTTTAGTTGCTCGCGGCTTCACACAGGAGTATGAGATTGATTATGAGGAGACTTTCGCCCCTGTTGCACAGATGACCACCATTCGCACTCTTCTTGCAGTTGCTGCGACTCATCATTGGCCGCTCTTTTAGATGGATGTGAAGAATGCCTTTCTTCATGGGGATTTATCAGAGGTGGTCTACATGCAACCACCTCCTGGTCTTTGTACTCCTCCTCAGCATGTCTGTCGTCTCCGGTGTGCTATATATGGTCTTAAGCAGGCTCCTCGTGCATGGTTTGAGCGTTTTCGCAGTGTTATTCTATCAGCTGGGTTTGTTGAGAGCTCTCAGGATCACTCTTTGTTTGTGCGATCATCATCGCAGGGTCGGGTGATTCTACTTCTATATGTGGATGATATGATCATCACTGGTGACGACTCAGCTGGTATTCCTCTTGTTCAGCGCCACCTCAGTAGTCAGTTTCAGATGAAGGATCTCGGTACTCTTCGCTACTTTCTAGGGCTAGAGATTGCTCAGAGTAAGCGGGGGATTCTTCTCTATCAGCAGAAGTACACAGCATATATCATTGATCGTGCCGCTATATCTGACACTCGCCGTACTGACACACCACTTGAGCTTCATGTGAAGCTACGTCCTACTGATGGTGAGCTCCTTCCAGATCCTACACGATACAGACAAATCATGGGTCAGCTAGTGTATCTCTGCATTACCAGACCTGATATTGCTCATGCAGTCAGCATAGTTAGATAGTTCGTCTCTGCTCCTCGTTCGGTTCACTACAGTGCTCTCATGAGGATCCTTAGATACTTACGTGGGACTATTACCAGATCACTATATCTGTCATCGTCTTCATCTCTGGTTCTTCGAGCTTACACTGACGCTGATTGGGCAGGAGATCCGACTACTCGTCGATCCACCACTGGTTTTTGCATATTTGTTGGAGACTCTCTTATTTCCTGGCGCAGCAAGAAACAAGATGTTGTTTCTCTTTCCAGCACAGAAGCCGAGTATCGAGCTATGGCCATCACGACCAAAGAGATTATTCATCTTAGACGTCTCTTGGTCGATCTTGGAGTTGATGTTACAGGTCCTACTCCACTTTACTGTGATAATCGGAGTGCTATTCAGATTGCTAACAATCCAGTTTTTCATGAGAGGACTAAGCATATTGAGATTAATTGTCATTTTGTTCGTCAGTACTTCCTTGCTCAGACACTGACGCTTCCGCACATTTCCTCTGCTGAGCAGATCGCAGACTTCTTTACGAAGTCTCATCCAGTTCCCAGATTCTTGTCTCTCATTCGCAAATTCACGTTGTATGATCCACCTTGAGTTTGAGCAGGGGTGTTAAATTACATGTGTGTAATATTATTATTGTGTTACACGTGTAATACTGTGTTACACGTGTATTAGGTCTTGTATTATTATATAAAGGGCTTTATCCCTCTCTTAATGAATTAGGTCATATTATTCTTCTCTCCTAAAAGTCTAACAAATCTTATTAGATAAGACTGTATAATTGAATAATTTAAATTTTTAAAAATTTAAATTACTGATCATAAATCTTATTAGATAAGACTATATCATTGAATAATTTAAAATTTAGTAATTAAATAAATTATTAAATGATAAAAAAGGAAATAAAAATACTTATAATCCATGTCTATCATGTAGTTATCTATTATATATTTGAAAATTTAAATTAATAGATACATTAGTAATTGATCAATTGTTTAAATGATAAAATGGGAAATGAAAATACTGGGTCATAGAATCCTTTTAATAAATAAGTAATAGATATTATTATTAATTAAATAAATCATAATATTATTAGATTAGATATCATTGAATAATTTTAAAATTTAAATAAATTTATTTAGTAATCATAATCTTATTAGATAAGACTATATCATTAAATAATTTAAAATTTTAAAAATTTAAATAATCTTATTAGATAAGATTGTATCATTGAATAATTCAAAATTTAAATTTTTTTAATAATCTTATTAGATAAGTCTGTATCATTGAATAATTTAAAATTTTAAAAATTTAAATTACTGATCATAAATCTTATTAGATAAGACTATATCATTGAATACTTTAAAATTTAGTAATTAAATAAATTATTAAATGATAAAAAGGGAAATAAAAATACTTATAATCCATGTATATCTATCATGTAGTTAACTATTATATATTTTAAAATTTAAATTAATAGATAAATTAGTAATTGATCAATTGTTTAAATGATAAAATGGGAAATGTAAATATTGGGTCATAGATACCTTTTAATAAATAAGTAATAGATATATCTATCATGTAGTTAACTATTATATATTTTAAAATTTAAATTAATATATACATTAGTAATTGATCAATTGTTTAAATGATAAAATGGGAAATGTAAATATTGGGTCATCGAATCCTTTTAATAAATAAGTAATAGATATATCTATCATGTAGTTATCTATTATATATTTTAAAATTAAATTAATAGATACATCAGTAATTGATCAATTGTTTAAATGATAAAATGGGAAATGAAAATACTGGGTCACATAATCCTTTTAATAAATAAGTAATAGATATATCTATCATGTATTTATCTATTATATATTTTAAAATTTAAATTAATAGATACATTAATAATTGATCAATTGTTTAAATGATAAAATGTGAAATGAAAATACTGGGTCACAGAATCCCTTTAATAAATAAGTAATAGATATATCTATCATGTAGTTATCTATTATATATTTTAACATTTAAATTAATAGTTACATTAGTAATTAATCAATTGTTTAAAGGATAAAATGGGAAATGAAAATACTGGGTCACAGAATCATTTTATCAAATAAGTAATAGAAATAGATATATCTATCTTGTACTTATCTATTATATATTTTAAAATTTAAATTAATAGATACGTTAATAATTGATCAATTGTTTAAATGATAAAATGAAAAATGAAAATACTAGGTCACATAATCCTTTTAATAAATAAGTAATAGATGAGATAATTAGTGATTTAACCCCCCCTTTTTTTTAATCTCAACCCTTATCTGATCTCCATGTTAAATTAGGCCTTCAGGTCTAGGTTGCGGGTCCCACCACATGAAGCCCATTGTTCGAGTGAACTCGAGAATGACAACCATTGAATCACAGCCGTCAACTAGCTTCAAGCAACACGTTTTATCGATGGACCCCACTTCTGATCGCAGGATCAATGTGTGTCCATCCGTTCGACGGTGATCGTGAAACGGATCCTCCCATCACGAGACAGCAGAGAAGTTGGTGGCATATACGACTCGCAGGATGACACGTTTACATTTGAAAGCCAATATCCATGCAAATTAAAAGCTTCAATCAATATCCATGCAAATTAAAAGCTTCAATTCACACGTGCCACAAACTCTGAACTGTTTTAATGTTCCTTCCCCTCACAGTGGACCTAGTTTTGCAATATATTTACATTTCATTGAATCTTTTGGTATTCAAAAAAATATATAATTCATTTAATGAAATTTATATCTTTCCCAAAACATTAATGATAGAACAAATAAAACGTATATTGTAAAAATAAAAATAAAAATAAAAAAAACATAGATTATGCATAAAATTCCACGTATAGAAAACATGATTCATTGCTATAATTAATGACGCAAATCTTGTGCATTCCTATATAACGAGGGAATCATTGTCGTTTCTTGGGGTGGCTCTTTCTGGGTGGTTCTCTGCAAAAGAGCCTTCTCTGGCTTTCTGTTCCAGAAACATATTTATTTAGGAAACAGAGGAGACAAAAGGATTTTATACAGTGACTCTACGGAGGACCTTTTTATTTTATTTTTTTGAGGTGGGTATTTGGTTTCTCCTCCTATAGATAACACTGGTTTTGTTTTATATCGACTCTAATTGATTTTTTTTTTTGTGTTTTGGATTGATTTTTCTTTTCTGGGTATTCGAAATCTCAATATGACCTACAACATACACTTGTAAATCAGTGTTTGTGTATATTTGTGATACTTATCTCTTTTTTTTAATAGATAGATTTAATTTGGAGGTTGATCACTTGATCTTCTTTTTAATATAGGCTTTATGTCTGGATGCGTTATATTATGATATCACTTTTTTTTGTGGGTTGCGTTATATTCTGATGTCACTTTTTTATACTATGGTAACATTCAATTGAATGAGGCGCCTAGTGATCTAGATAAATTCATTTGAATGACTGAGATTTCTAGTTTTATATTGGATATTTTAGTGGAAGGGGTATTTTATATTGAATATTTGGACTATCATAATGTTTCTATTTTTATTATTGTCACATGTAGTGGCTTTAATTTAGAAATGGAAATCAGAAGTTTATCTTCAAAATATAAACTTTCCTTTGAACACTAAAAATATGAATAGGATAGCTGTTTACATGAATTGCAGCATAATTTGTTAGATTTTGATTTTGGACTCTGTTTTAATATTGTCTGATATGATGCAGGATGTTAGATGCACACACACACAGATGGCTACGTGTCATTGTTTCAATGCTCATCTTTTTAAAAACAGATGGATATTTTTCTGTGAATATCACTTATGTTAAAAATGCTGTAGCCAAAGGAGCAGGTGCGACATCTTATCAATCTTCTGATTTTGTTCTATGTGAATTCACATGAGTAGAAACAGATCTTCCTGAGATTCACAATAGACAATGGATTCTGTGTTGTTCAGTCTGTTTGGATGGAAGCCCTCCTGCATATCATCTTGATAGAGGTTCTGGTGCTGGTATTAACAATTGGCTCATTCAACTTGAGGTATGCAATCTCTTTAGAGTTTTTTTTCTCTCTTGATGCTAGGAAAAATAAAAGGAAAATGTCACGTTCAGCCCTCTTGTAGCCTTGCATATGTTTGGATTTTTTTTTGAAGTATATATTTGACCAATAAAATATATAATGCAATCTCTTTAGATGTTTTTTTTTTCTTGATGCTAGGCAAAATGAAAGGAAAATGTCACATTCAGCCCTCTTGTAGCCTTGCATATGTTTGAATTTTTTTTGAAGTATATATTTGACCAATAAAATATATATTTGACTAATAAAATACATTCTTTAAAAAAATTGTAACAGTGGAGTAGATAGTACATCAAACGATTTCTTATACTGCTTTATTGATGCGGTGACCGCAAACAAAGCTGCAAAATGGCCTGAGTGCCTTAAGAAGATCTAGAATTGAAATATGTATGGAAACTCTTTGTTGATTGCCCCTGTAGTTGTTTAATAACCTTGGACCATTATAAAATCTTAAGCAGTGTCATGGTTTATTTGGTGACTGTCGATCATTATTCAATGATATTTTCCTATCAAAATATAGTCTCTAGACATACTTACTGTTCTTCTTATAGTGGTAGGTTTTCTTATTTATCATAATTACTTCTCAAGCTGCTTATATTATCAGGGGGGAGGATGGTGCCACAACATAACTTCTTGTTTAGCTCGCAGCACTAACCGTCTTGGTTCTTCTAAGCACATGCCCCCACAAGTTGCTTTTTCTGGATTATTAGGCCATAGAAGACAGCTTAACCCCGGTAGGGTCTCAAATTCTCAATTTTCTTTGTTCTTTAATAAAGTTTGTATATGTTATTGAGATATTTGGTGCCCCTAAAAGCATCATTTGTATGTTGATATGTACTGATGCAAATTTAGTTGTTGCTAAAATTATATTTCATCATTTAATTAACGAAGTAAAATGATGTGTGGTTTGGTGGATTGTGCCCCTGGTTTATGAGGCCAATTATACACTGTAAGCATTTGTCTGACTCTAATGTGAGGTAATTATATTATATTTGAATCTTTAATTTTCAGACTTCTACAACTGGAATAGAGTTAAGATACGCTACTGTGACGGTTCGTCATTTACTGGAGATGTCGAGGCAGTTGATCCCGTAAGCCATCCATATATTATTTGTTTCATCTAGCCTAATCGTGTTCCTGGTTACCATATATCATACCAATAGCTTGAGTTTCACTGCTAAATTAATGTCAATTTGGGACAGGCCACAAATCTTCACTATAGAGGTGCAAGGGTCTGGCTGGCTGTTATTGAGGATCTACTGGAAAACGGGATGAAAAACGCTGAAAATGTATGTCATTTGAAAATAGTATCAAGTTATGTAACATTAGATCTGTGACCAACAACTTTGAAATTGCTATAGGCGCTTCTTTCGGGCTGTTCGGCTGGTGGGTTGGCATCAATATTGCATTGTGATAGTTTCCGTTCTTTAATGCCCATGGGTGCGAAGGTTAAATGCCTTTCAGATGCTGGTTACTTCATAAATGTGTGAGTCATTAGTATTATTCATATTGTGACAATAGATTAAAAATGTGCATGTAGTTGATCTTTCAATTTCAAAGACTGACACCATGAGCTTTCAAAAACAGGAATGATGTTAGTGGACAGCCATACATTTATGGTTACTTTGATGATGTGTTGAACACTCATGTATGTCCATTTTTTCTATTTGGGTCTTCAATAAATCATCTGTTACAATATTTTGATTTCTCTCCCCAAATTTGACTGTTAGCCTTACCATGGTTTATCAATGTTATAGGGATCAGCAAAGAATCTGCCTGCATCATGCACGTCGCATATGAATGCAAGTATGGTAAGTGGCTTTCCTCCAATCTTCTTAATTCTTTGAAAGAAATTTTGACTTGTCAGCGTGATGTGTTCGTTTAACAAGATTAAATATGTATGCAGTGCTTCTTCCCACAGTACTCGGCTCCACAGATTAGAACCCCAATTTTTATATTGAATTCTGCATATGATTCTTGGCAGGTAATATGAAGATTATGCTTTTCAATGTCATGGGTCTAGTTCCGTTTCCACTTTGAAAGTTTAAGACAGTTCAGTCATAGTTAGTTTATTTCATCACACAAATAATTTGAGTGTTTAATAGTAAAGAAAATATACATTAACATTCATCATACTAGAAAACAGAGTTCCAGTGAAATCTTAGATTCGGATAGTTTTTTAAAATCTCACGCCCATCCAGATAAGGAACATTTTGGCACCTGGAGTTGATGACCCACATGGCACGTGGCAAGATTGCAAGAAAGACATAAAACACTGTTCTCCAGACCAAATTCAAACTATGCAAGGTACTTCTCAGACTAGTCATTCTCTGAGCTTTTCAATCAGTATTTGTTTCCTGTTCCATGTTTGGTTCCAGTCGCTGTTATGCCAATCTTGATATCATATTACTCAATGCATTGGTCATCTTGATATATACTTCATATTACTATCTAGTTGGCGAAGTTAGACAAAGTTAATCAATTTATTGCATTCAAATGTTTCTAATTTTGAGATAAAGTTGGATGATTGATATCACGAACATGGCCTTACTATCTAAATTCCATTCTTTGTGACAGGCTTCAGGGGTGAATTTTTAAAGGCACTAGCAGGAGTTGGGAACTCCGCGCAAAGTGGCCTATTTATCAACTCATGCTATTCCCATTGCCAGTCAGAGTTGCAGGAATATTGGCTAACACCTGACTCTCCAGTGCTTGATAAGATTGTATGTTCATTCATTCTTTATAATTGTTAACTTATTCGAATACACTGTATAATTGGATGGTTTTTTAAAGAACATTTGTATGTTTTGCAGCCAATTGCAAAGGCTGTCGCTGACTGGTTCTACGACAGGAGTCCATTCCAGAAGATCGACTGCCCGTACCCATGCGACTCAAGCTGCCACAACAGCGTCTTTGGACCCCAAGAAGAACCCCAAGAACTCTCTGAAGCATAGCAATTACAATATTTAAGATATCTATTTTTATGTTCCATTAGATATCCATTATTATTCTGATGCGCAAGCTTTGAGTAATAAGAGGGAGCAATCTCTCTCATAATGTACATTTGATTTAAAAGACAAAAATAAGCCAGAAGTTATAGAGCACCAACAATTGTGGTGTCAGTATTTCGCTTCAATCTATTTGTATCTGAAACATTATTCAATATAATAAAATAGCACCCCATTCTATAATAATAAGTCTGCAATTCATATAAGAAAATGATTCATCCAACCCTTACTGCATCCTCAATTATAGTTTACACCAATTTTTTTTTCTTTAAATATCATCCCATTAAATTAATGTTGTTATACGAAATGAAATATATAATGAGATTCAATAATATTTTTTTTATGTCATGCACTATTATAAAATCTTATATATTATAATAGTGCAGTATATACTACGCTATTATGGTGAATGAGACTGCAGACGGAGCTACAAAACGGATTGAGTGCATCAACGCTCTTCATACGATATGATAAACATGATCATAGCATTGCCTTATTCACACTGGTTGAGACGTAGTCACTCAGCCTTGTTTGGATAGTGATATAGTCTATTTTATTATAAATAGCCATTACAATTTAGATGAATATGTCAATGAAATACGTTATTTTTTGTTTTGTTGTGTTTTTAATTTTCTCATTGAGAATTACGATAATAAATTTTTTGTTGTTTGGTTAACAATGAAGAAATTGTGGATGAAAAATGCATAGGTGAAGATGTTTTTTTTTTGCTTGGTATGTATTAGGATTTATGAAATGTGAAAAAATGATTTAACATATAAGTCTTCCTAATTTAGAAAAAGCGGATGACAAATAATTTGACACGTGTATTCTCTTATACTACTGATATAAATTAAATAAAATAACACTATTATAAAGGGGATTTTAAGGTTTGGTGTGTTATGAATCCATATACGGTGGTGTGTTAAGTAGATGGTGGGTTTAGTTGGATAGTGGGATCAGTTATTACGATGGTGACTGGTGAGTCTAAAACTTCCAATTCATCTATGTTCCTAAAAATATGTGAAAACTCATATATGCCCCTACTAAAATTAGGACAGACGTACGAATCCCTAAAAACTTACAAAAACTCAATTATCATCCTTGAATTAAATTTTCATCTAAATTTAACATAATATTCTTATAATATTCAATCACATATAATTGTGTAGACATTGAAGTCTCTATAAACAGTCATAAAGACAAATTAGTGCCTACAAAAGACAAAATTGCCCCTAAAATTTACATAAATTAATCCTAACTCAACCTATCTTACTTAATTTAACTTATAACTAGTTAACTATAAAATTATTAAATTATCCTCAAATGTTTAACCATTTCAATCAATATCTCACTAGAAATGAAGAAATATAAAAAATCTTATAAAGATAATATAATATTTGCATAAATGTCTACATAGTTACATGGTGATAAAATATTATATCAAATTTGAATAAAATTTTAACCGGATGATGATAATTAAGTTTTTGTGAGTTTTTAGTGACTCGTATGTCTGTTTGAATTTTTATAGGGACTTATACGAGATTATTTATGTTTGCAGGGATGGAGATGTATTTGTGGTTGACACCCACGAATCACACGATTCCAAAGAACTTCAATTTGACTCGTATTACAGTATGTGCGACAAAGTTGGACACACCAACCATTTTGGGACCGGTAAATGAAAAGGATTGGATGGCACCATTCATTGTGATTACCATCGCAACTTGCGCGTGTTATTTATTATACAAGTGGGAGTTCTGAAACTGAAGAAGGAATCAGTGTCTCTTTTGGGTGGTTCTGTTTGGAAATTGAGACATAAAAATAATTTCTTATATGGTATAAATCTACGGAGGGATATCCTAATTTTCGAGGTCGGTATTTGTTTTTTGTTTCCTTTCATACTTTTGGTTTATATTGATTTTATGAGATACTTTTGTGTTTTGGGTTGATTACTTTTCTGGGCACTTGAAATAACAATGTAATTCATCGAGATAGACCCACTTATTTATTTTTTCTGTGGTATTGGATAGATAGATTTATATTTGAGGCCATGCATGATTTATAAATAGATTTTGGTTGTTTTGTTTTAAATATATATTTGGGTCGATTAAATTTTGATATCACTTTTCTTTCTAGATAATTTATTGTTCATTTTTTAAATCTTCTTTTATTGGTTAAATTGGTATTTTTTTCATGCATTTCGTATGAGCTATGATTTTCTATAAATGCAAGAGCAAGAGTTATTATGCTTTATAGATGTAAAAGTGGATTTTCAAGCGCATTCGGGAATGTTTGGAATTTTTGTAAAAGTAACCATCATTCCTTTTTTTGGATCATTCCATTTGAACTAAGCAAACCCCTCTAGTGATTTAGATTAATGCATTTGAATGGGAGATATTGAAGATTTGGATATATTAGTGGTAGGGTTTGGTGAGCAGTACTCAATAGCAGGAAAGAATCAAGAAGACTGTGGTTGGCATTCATTTTTAAGTGGATAAATTGGGTGAGGACCTCTGTTCACTTTCTTTTGCAACTGCAAGAATTAGACTACTTCATGGTGTTTCCATCCTTCAAATATTAATGATTTTTTTATAGTGTTTCTTGATGCTAATCCAGGATGTGGGTTTGCTTTATTAGCTTCGGATGATCTAAGAAACTTTATTTGGAAAACAATTTAGGAAGGAAAAAATATTCATTTTCTTTGACACACCTCCACACACACACCACACACATTATCATGATTTATTATTATTATTGTATGTCATTCGGGAGTTCCTCCTATAGTAGTTATGATTGAAAATAGACAATCAGATGATTATCTTTCAAAATTAATCTTTCCTTCTCACCCTAGATATGATAGGGTTGCTGTTGTTTCCATGTTTGCAGTATAATTTGTTAGATTCTGTTGATTTATTATTTACTTCTTTTAATGTACAGCCTGATTCGATACAAGATGGTAGATACAAAAACTCGCAGATGGATAAATTTCATTGTTTCAATACTTTTAATATTAAAAGCAGATGGGTTATATGTGAGGATCACTTATGTTGAAAATGCCGTAGCCAAAGGAGCAGGTGAGATGTTTTTGTCAATCTGATTTTCTTCTAGATGAATTCTCATGAGTTGAAACAGATCATATGTCAGAACTTTAAATATTATGTGTTTTCAGTCTGTTTGGATGGAAGTCCTCCAGCATATCACCTCGATAGAGGTTCTGGGGCTGGGATTAACAATTGGTTAATTCACCTTGAGGTCTGTACTCTCTACTCTGTCTTTTAACTTTTTATTATTATTTTATTTTATTTTTTTTATGCTAGGCAAAATGAGTTGATTTTCTTTGGAAACCCTTTATGTAACTGAAGTTTTTGCCTTCTAAAAAAGAAAGTCCTTTCCATATATATTGGGTATCCCTTTGTTGAATTCCCTTGGAGTCATTTAATAACTTTGGACCATTATGATTGCCAATCATAATTCACGGACCTTTTCCTATCACGATATAGTATTTGGATAACATGCTTCTGTTCTTCTTATATATGGCAGGCATTTTCTATTTATCATAATTACTTCTCAAGATTCTTCTCTTCTCAGGGTGGAGCATGGTGCAACAATGCAACAACTTGTTTGGCTCGCAGTGATACTGGACTTGGTTCTTCTAAGCAGATGTTCCCGCAAATTCCTTTTTCCGGAATATTAGACAATGAACAGATTTTTAACCCAGGTAGGGTCTGAAATTGTCATTTATTTGATATCATATTTTAATACGTTAATTGCAGTGTTTGGTGACCATAAAAGCATAATTTGTGGGCTGATATATACTGGTGTAACTTTAGCTGTTGCATAAATCATATCTGTTCATTTAAGAAATAAAATAGAATTCTGTGATGTTTGATGATATGTGCATCTGGTTTATGAGGCCAATTATACAATTTTGAGTGTATGTATTGCCCTGATTCTGAAGTAAGGCAGGATCTTCTTGAGCTCTAAATTCCCAACCCATCTTGAAACTTTGAGGCTGAACTTTATAGTTAGACTACCCCATGTGAACAAAAAAGTTAGGCATAGTGGTTTCCTTGGCATGCATCAACTGACTATATCACGTTGACTCTTTAATTTCTAGACTTCTACAATTGGAATAGAGTTGAGATACGATACTGTGATGGTTCATCATTTACTGGAGATGTCGAGGCAGTTGACCCTGTAAGCCATCCACAGCCATGTTTGCTTCTACATTAGTGGTTTCAGCTAGCCTAACTTTACTCCTGGAACTATATACAATAGCTTGATTTCACTGCAAGATTAATGTGATATGGTATTGGTAATGTGACCAGGGCACAAATCTTCACTATAGAGGAGCAAGGATTTGGCGGGCTGTTATTGAGGATCTAATGGAAAAAGGGATGAAAAATGCTAAAAATGTATGTCATTTGAAAACGGTCTCGGCATGTTATGTAGCATTAAAATTGTGCTCAACAACTTTGGAATTGCTATAGGCACTTCTTACGGGCTGTTCAGCTGGCGGGTTAGCAGCAATATTGCACTGTGATGGCTTTCGTTCATTAATGCCAATGCATACTAAGGTTAAATGCCTTGCAGATGCTGGTTACTTCATTAATGTGTAAGTCATCATTAGATTCATGCTGTGATTCAACTGATTAAAAATATGCATTTAGTTGGTCTTTCTGTTTTTCATAACAGGAATGATATAAATGGAAAGCCAACCATCCAGGGTTATTATGGTGATGTGGTGAATACTCATGTATGTATATTTTTCAATTTGGCTCTTCAAGCAATCATCTGTTATGATATCTTTATCTCTGCCCAAATTTTTTTTCCGCCTTACACGTATATATACATGAAGGAGACTTAACTTGCTTGTCAATGTATAGGGGTCAGCAAAGAATTTGCCTTCATCATGCACTTCACGAATGAATCCAAGCATGGTAAGTAGCTTTCCTCCAATCCTCTAAATTCTTCATTGCAAATTGGAATCGTCAGTTTGTTGGGAACATTTATCAAGATCCAATCTGTATGCAGTGCTTCTTCCCACAGTACTCGGCTCCGCAGATCAAAACTCCAATTTTTATATTGAATGCTGCATATGATTCATGGCAGGTAATAGGAAGACTGTTCTTCTCAATATCCATGTAATTTCTAAATTTTGTAACTCTTGTCATTCATCTACTTTCGTTTCCACTTTTTGTTTTTGCTTGGTAATTTCTGTTTCCATTTTGAAATTGCCATAGAAATGAACACTATATCAATCAATTTATTCTCTCCACTGGTTCTTTTTCTCAAAAATGATGTTTGTTGGGCACTTTCAGAGTCCAGACCAACACCATTCAGTAAATATTTGTTTAAGTGAACACACAACATGAATGTTTAACAGTTGAAAAAATTATTAAACAAATATTTATCCTACCAGAAAACAGGGTTCCAGTGAAAATGTAGAATCTAATGGTGTTTTACTTTAAATCAATGCCCATGCAGATAAACAATATTTTGGCACCTGTAGATGCTGACCTACACAACACGTGGTATGAATGCAAGGCTAACATTGAACATTGTTCTCCAAACGAAATGCAGACCATGCAAGGTACTATTCAAACTGCTATACCCTGAATTTTCCACGCAGGATCCATATTCACTGGATATTTGCCAATTGGTATTTGTTTCCTATTGAGACGGTTTGGTTCCAGTTGCTGTTGTACCATATCTTATTGAGTCGATGCAACTTACATGCACCTGTAGGGAAATGGAACATAAGGTAGAACTGTAGAAGCTAAAATTTATCCTTGTGTTTTGTATTTGTTAGATCAGAATGCATTAGTTTGTTGGCTGATTGAGTCTCAAAAATGTCATCCATGACTATCGATTATGTCAATACAATCCAAGCTAGAAATTAGAATGGATTTTCTTTAGTTCAACCTAGTGAATTTTGAATTACCTGTCAGTACAATTTTTGTTGTGGAACATCTTAGAGCACATCAGGCATGTACAGTGTCTTATATATGTGCATGAATAATATGGTATTGTTGTGGAAATACAGATGAGGATTCTCATTGTGGTTACTATATATCTTCCATTAATGAAAAATGTTCCCCACCCTCAAAAAATTTCTTGGTCCTGGATTATGATTATTTTTAAAAAAATGTTCTCCATGTCAGACTTCAGGAACGAGTTTTTGAAGGCAATAGCAGGAGTTCAGAGCTCAATGGAAAATGGGCTATTCATCAACTCATGCTATTCCCACTGCCAGTCATTGACACAGGAGACATGGCTAAGGGCTGACTCTCCAGTGCTCGACAAGATTGTATGTGCTTTATTCGTTCAAATCATTCAATTATTTGGATTATTCTGCATCTTTGTGAGCTTAAGTATTTCAGCGTATAATTGGATGGTTTTTTTAAAAAACTGTACATTTTGCAGCCAATCGCAAAGGCTGTTGGTGACTGGTACTACGACAGAAGTCCATTCCAAAAGATTGATTGCCCTTACCCCTGTGACTCAAGCTGCCACAATGACATCTACGAATTCAAGGGACACTCTGAAGCATAGCAATTACAATCCTCGAAATACATATTCCTATTCTCCATTCTATACACATTGTTCTTTTGAATTGCAAACTCAAGTAAAAAGAGCAACCAATCTCTCACAGCATATATTACCTTTGTAAAAAGACACCAAACATTTCTGGTGCCAGCATTTTACCTTCTATCAATATGTACTTGAAACATTGTTCAGTGAAATAAAGGTAGAACATTCTATTGCATATAAGACAGTTTGGAATATATTCAGATTGTAATTTTTACATGGTAAACATAATCACAAATGTAAATGACTTCATAGGGAGAGGAGATCTAAAGTTTTCAGGTCGTCAACCAGACCTATTTTTAGATGGGATGCCCCCTAATCAGTCTTCACTAAACAGCCAAAATTACAAAAGATTAGCATATATAGATTTTGTTGGCTGTGACTTGTGAAACAATAAAATCTCCGAAACAATTGGTGGGATGTGAGGCTTGATGTAGCAAAAACTAAGAAGAGCACAAAGAAGCCCTCTGCTTCACCAACAACTGCTTTAGCTTTCTGATCATCTGGGAGTCACCACAGACGTGATTCTCAAATGTCTCTCGCAAGCTCCGCAGCACCATTGGATCATTGCCATGGGAGCTGCTGTTTAACAATGTTGAAAATAGATTCTTCCAAAGGTCAACCTTCCAATACCTGAAAACAGGCACAAGGGAACTCATTAAACATTTCAATTTCATAGTATCATCAAGAATAAAATTATGGGGGTCTCATACCGTTTTAGAGATGATTTCGGTTGATAATGGTAGCTCCCATCTGATGAAGACTTCTTTTCAATTTCCATGTATGTTCCATGCAGCATCATATGCGTGATGACACACAGACAGTACGTGTCAACCTGGTAGGAATTTTATGTAAGCTTTAGATTGAATCCAGTTATATGATGCCTAATCATTTACTATGGGCAAAAAGGACTGGCCTGAAATGTCCATGGAATGTTCTCTTGCATCTCGATGCAACGGAAGCTAGAAGTTCGGCAATCCCCCTTGAACCCTGTTTTGACTGGAAAGAGGTTTAAGTCTATCCCTCTTCCCCAATCCACAAGGCAAAGTCCCTGGATAATGAAAAGTGGCTATAATCACAGACTTCTATTTCAACTTGATGCTGATATCCAATCTACCCATGATAAACTCACCTGATCATGCCAAGCTCCCTTTCGGCCAATAAATTCTTCCTCCGTTAAATCACCACTTCCAAAATAAATAAGACGTCATTCTTGGGATCCAAGATAAACAATGTCTAGTTGTAAACAAACTAAATTATATTATTACATCAAGTTACATCACAGGTCTAAGAGATTTAGCAAATCCAAGAGGACTTCATAGCATCAGAATGCCAACAAGACCCACTAATAATATGCCCAACAAGATTGATATGCCTCAATTTGGTGGATACAAATAATGAAACCCAGAAACTAAACAATTATCCATTGGCTGTTCAGCAAGCTTATGCAGATGTCCACAATGTTTTCCAGTCTGCTTAAAGCAGACTTTTGACCTTCCCAAAATTAAATCAGAGAGGCAGAGCATATTCAATAAGCATGTAGAGGCATGTCATGCAAAAACATCATGTGGATGTTCTGGATATAAGATTCCGAAGGATAAAACAACAGAATGCAATATACCAGTTTATATTTTCAATATAACAGCTCCAGACTAACATATGTATGAAACTACTTACAGTGATTCTCTGAAATAAACGTGATCATTACCTGGCATAACGGACGAGTAAATTGTCAGGCTTAAAATCGCCATGAATGATACCAACGCTATGTAAAGTCTCCAGCATGTGCAACATCTCCAAGGTGTAATAAATGCATAATTCTTCTTCCATGCAATGACCAGTCACCAGATACGAGTTTATAGCATCCTGCACAAGGGAAAAACACGAAGATGAATATGGCAATTTAATGCATCTCAAGCAGTTAAACTAAGACGATCATTCTATAGCCACCTGAAGTGTTCCATGAGCTTTGAAGTCACACACAAGTATGCTCCAATCAGCATATGCATGCAATCGATGAGCAACCCCAAAACTTGATCTCTGGCAAGATTACAAAGTGTCAACAACACCCATAAGATTAATTTGGTGAGTTGATTACTTCTGCTTGTACAAAAGTCCATGAAAAATGACATACTTTGTCATCAGAGATGCGCATGTCTAGTTGACGGTACATATAAAATTCCCAGGGGAAAGGAGGAGTTTGAATCTGCCTTAAGATTATAGGATAAGATGGTAAAACAAAGGCCAAAACATACAAAGATGAGCAACAGTCAATATATAAATACATAAATGGCAGCACCTTTAGGGCAACAACATCATCAGGATTGCTGTTCTCAAAGGCTTTGTATACTCGAGCAAATGCACCCTGGCCTGAGCAGCCTTTGATCTGGTATTTTCTCCCACCTTCCAATATCATATAAAATCTTATATTTCTATAATCAAGCCATTAATTATTGTCAAATTTAAATTAGCTGAATTCATAAAAAGAGGGTTCGCACCCACAACTATTTTTTTGACGTGATATTTTTATATAACAGACAATTAATGGAGTAAAGGGACAACCTAGCTCAATGACTTTATTTCTTGATGAGGTATGTAGAGAATTCAAAGGTACTTTTCCTGCATATTTCTTTAAACTCCTGTGAAAACCCTGAAATAAATGTACAATAAAAATCATAAAGAAGAGAAAAGGTCCAACACTGAAAATTTAATGACTTTGAGATATCTCACATCATATTTAAGGATGTTTTTGTCTATCTTCTGGAGAATATCTTGAATTGTTGAAGTTGCCCATGGGTTTATATAACTCTGTCCATGTGAGTAAAATACTCAATTAGAAATCCAACTACAGGAAAGAGTAAATAAGATCAAATGCATATCAGTCATAAGATCACATTTCTTTGTAGATTCTTCTCAAAGCATAACTCAACATCTCTCAAGCACATAACAAAGCAATCCCCTCTATTACCTAGGATGAGGCGATCAAATTCAAAATATGCATAGAGTTCCAACATAATTAAGCAATCTAAATAGACATCAGAGAAGCTACCAACATAAAGAGACCATGAAACCAGTGGTTATAAGAATACTTGGATAATGAAACCATTTTTTTTTTGGAATATTAATTTACCAAACTAGTGAAACAAACAGTGAGAAAAGAGAAGCATAACAGAAACCAAATTAAGTACTTTGATAATTTTCCTCTTCAGGGGCCCAAACCACGTCTTATAAAAAACATAACTTTGCTACATATATTTAAACAAATGGAAAGCAGACATTACCTTCTGATTTTTATTTGAACAAGAATCCACAAAATCTGAAATCCGATTTAGGAACAATTTGTGCATCTTCTTCAGCCTTTCAAGCGGCTCTGCCTTCCTTTTGTGAGTTACCAACAGAAAAGGAAGAAAAAAACAAACCAAGCAATCAAAAGGAAAGACGACAATAGATAGAACAACCCCAGCAAACATAATAGGGAATCCATAGTAAATTCAAATATATGTACTTTTTTTTTGTTTTATTTTTTTTTTTTGAAAAAAGAAGAGAATATGAAACAAAAGGACACCTTGAAATGCCGAGTTGATAGAAACTGAGGGCTTCGACCAAATTCCCCTTCGACTCCATTAAGAAAGCGAAAGCCTCATACAGCAACGAATGAGAGATCCCAATCTGCTTGTCCTCCATTTCCAAGTAAACTTTCTCAGCATCTTGAGTTACATCCGCCTATGAAAATTAACATAAATATTTATTAAAAAATTAAAATGGATCTGATTCGATAACAATTGAAGCATTTCCACGAAATCTCGCTCGGCCACTCACATAGAGGATCCAGATCTTGAGGAACCGGACATCATCCCGATACAAGTCACTGTCCATGAAGGTCCTGATGCAGTCCCCGAGGAGCTCTTCAAGGCGCGAGAAGGAGGATTCCGCACCACTGTGGAATTCCTCGAGCACCGTCTCGATCGATCTGCATCGGCAACAATCGATGAATGCGAAGATGAGCGGGGAAAAACAAAGTCATCGTGTGAGGTGGAGAGTGAGAGATGAACCTCAGCCATGGAAAGATGGGATCTTTGGCGGAGATCGAATCCATGAGAGCTCGAGCAAGTCCAAACTCGAAGAAACGTTAGACGCAAAAGCGAGAATTTTGAGAGAGATTTGAATGGTTTGGGACTTTTAGGTCTGTGAGAAGGGTGTGTGTATTGGGGGGGAAATTTTAATGTGATAATGGTAAGATAATCCGCGGTTGATATATTTTTCGAATATTACATTTTTCATGGTTTCCGCTCGAGTTATACAGAGAAGATCTGAACCGCCAATTCGATACACACCTAACACTCATTTAGTAATCCGCCGGAATATTATATCAAAACCTACCGCTAAGTGGGGGGTCCGTCGGATGTTGTGGCGGAACCTTAAAATGGTGGAGGTTGCCGTGCAGTCATGGTTAAATCTCGACCGTTGAATGCAGGGGTTCCTTTCATCGCAAGCCACAGACGCGACATCATAAAAAGGCGAGAATCTTCGAAACCCGTTCACCATTTCAAAATAGCGAGGAGAGATGGCGACGAAGGGACTGGAGAACTTCTACCGGCAGAGGAAGAGCAGTACCTCCTCCGTCGGCGGCGGCGGGAAATCGAAGCCTTCTCCGGCTTCGAAGAGGTCTCCGAACATTGGCGTCAGCTTCGGCTCCGACCGCGCTCAGCCGGCCGCGCTCGTCTCCCATGGATCGCTCGATCTTTGCAGTAACCGCTCTGATCATCTCTATTACTCTCTCGCCTCCAAAATCTTAATAAATCGGATCGTATTTGATTTTCCGTGTAACAAATCGAACTAGGGTTTCACATCCATCCCCAAATTATGCAGATGATTGTGGAGAAGAGGAGGAGATGCTGAGGCAGTTCGACATGGATATGACGTACGGACCGTGCCTCGGCATGACACGTCTGCAACGGTGGGAGCGAGCGCGCAACATGGGCTTGAACCCTCCCAAAGACATCGAACGCCTCCTCCGAGGAGACGGTGGTGACGGCGGCGATGGCCGTGTTGGGGTGGAGTGTCTTTGGGAAGGCCGTGTTTAGGGTATCTGTGAATGGCCTTCTGGTATGTTTTAAGGGTATCTCACAAAAAGATGGAATTTCAAGGGGGGGAATGTAATTTTTGTTTTTGGTTGGGGGGGGGGGGTTGTTTTTGCTACAACCCCTGCTGTATGTGAAGTTTTATGTGGAATGTTGTATGATTTTGGATGGATATATGTCTGTTGTTCCAGTTATATCAGTAGCCTTGATTTTGGAATTACATGGATGTGTATCTTGATTTAGCATTTGAAAGTTCTGCTGGTTGGTGCATTTTAAAAGCATACACCTTGACAGGGCCTGTTTGGAAATCATTTGAAAAATGTGATTTTGTAAAAACAAAAAATTGTTTTTAAAAAAATATATCTTTTGTATTAAAAATTGAATTTTTTTTTTTTAATTAAACATGTTTTGTTGGCTCACACACCGTTAGTGTGAACCCATCACATACACTCATCAGGGCCGTCTACTCTAAATGGGGAAAATCTTGTGCGTCCACATGAAACTCTGATAAAAGTCGTAGTACCTACTGTGTAGAGAATATTAAGGACGAGCAGTTGTGGACTTGCAGTCCATGCCTTGGTTTTTGACTTTTGACCCTCTTCAGAGATGGTGGTTATAAATAGAGAGCTTCTGCTGTTTGTAGAAGCATTGTGTTCTTGAGGTATAGAATGTGAGGGTTGGAGGGAGCTAAACCATTCTTTCCTTGTGAGAAACAATTAACTGGTTTGGTTTCCTCCAATGTCTCACCTTCAAAAGTTTTCAGTCTCTCTTGTTCTCATACTTTTTGGAGTCTTGATAGTGAGAATCACAGGAAGTCGAACACTTGTGGATGATAGAAAATATTGTTTGATTTCCTCTGATATCTCACTTTCAAATGCATTGCTCCAAACATTGGTAGCCATTCAATGAGTTTGAATATGAGAATTGTAGGAAATCAAACCAGTTTCACAGTCGAAAGAGGTTTGGTTTTCTTCGATATCTCACGCTCAAAGGGTTAACTCTAACACGCTCTCATCATGGTATCTTCAGCAGGGTTTTGAATGTGAGAATTGTAGGAAACCGAATCAATGAGATCCTTTGATTGGGAGACAAGTGGTTCGATTTTCTCCAATATCTCATATTCACTGGCTCAGTCAATTTAAACAGGCATACCGTTCTTGTGTGTACGTACATGAGGTATTGTGTTCTTGAGTAGAATTGGAGGGACTCAAAGCATTTTGTTTTTGATAGCTTAGCTCAATTTCCTCCAACATCTCACCTTCAAAACATCATTTACACATTAAACAACCTGTTTTAAGGTAAATTCATTACTCAAGATGACCTTGTCCTCAGGGTACTCTTCTTTCTTTATGCATGATGTCTTAGTGTTTTGTTTTATTTTGGTATGAATGTAAGCATATCTATATCAAGAAAATGAAAGGAAAAAACAGAAAAGAGGGGTTACAGGGAGATGATGAAAATGAAAGAAAAAAAACAGAAAAGAGGGGGTGGGATGGATGACCCTCATCAACACCCCAAAGAAAGAACAGATGCGGAGTTGGGTAGACGAGAGATCTACCCAAACTCACAACCTTTCCTCCTAATTCATGATACTCAAGACAGTTTTTGCCCATGTAAACGCGAGTGCCCCCTACCATTCCTGTCTCCCATTCTAATGCATGAGATCACTCTCTCCCATACATTCTCAAGTAAAAAATTGTCCCATTGAACACCACTTTGTTTCTCGTTCACCAAATCGCCCAAGTGCACACAGGGACAATCGAAAGCATTACCTTGCCCGAATTGCTTTTGTCCCCCTTCCTCTTCATGCGGGCTACCATCTCCCAGAAATCCTGTAGTGAACGGAGGCCAAAATGCACGTTTGCGATGCATTCTATCCATTGCCATATCCTTGGTGGTTTGTTTTATGACTCAATAAATTTTGGTGGAATATAACATTTTGTAGATCAGGTAAACATGATGGTTTAACAAGTTAAAAGTTATGCACTTTCTAATGACATCATGATGGTTAACTAACATCACATAGTCCCCAACCCGAGGTGGTAGAACGGGCATCACCCTTTAGGCCCCGTTTGGATACCGGATAAGCTCCAAATAATCCTAAATAAAAAAAATTGTGTGTTTGGAAAGCTCGGATAAACCCAGATAAAGTGTGCCAGAATAAACTGGTATAAAGTGATATATGGATTTCAATCAATCCCTATAATAAAATTTATCTTAAGTTATTCCACCCAAAGAATAAGTGGGCCCACTGTCAAATCAACTGTCATCACATCTTATAAATCACCTGTCAAATCAACTATCATTAATTTTTTACCCTTTATAAATATTTATTCATACTTTATTCACATTTTATCTAAACAACAAAACATTTATTTTTACGATTCCCAACGAGAATAACTCAAAACACAACCAAACACAAAATCACTTTATCCTTATTTATACTCACTTATGCTTGGATAAATAAATACCCAAGAATAAATCCTATTCTATATCCAAACAGGAGCTTAGGGAACAATTAGGGTTTAAACCCTGCTATCGTCCCATGTGAGATGTGAAAAAGAAAAAAAAAAGTTGTTACATTTAGTCATTTTCATGATTTTAAATACAGTCATATATGCTTCATTATCCATGTAAATTTACTATAACGAGGTATATACACTAATATATCTTGTTTAAAATTTTTTACATTTTATATAAAACTAGTTTAGTGTACGCGCTTCGCACGTAGTGCTGAGTTTTGTAGAAATTATGTTAATGAAATGCGTAGTACGAGATACATACTGTGTTAGTATGAGTGTATGCCATTAAGAATACATATGACTAAAATCAGAATTGAAGAAGCACTATTATCTTTACTTTTTATAATATATGTGACTGATATTAGAATTTAAGAAGTGTTGTTACATTTTATTGTTATCTTTATGTTGTTTTTACAAACTTAACACTTTCACAAAATATATTATAGTTTATTAACCGAATGTTTATAAATTGGATTTACTATATCATTTTACTTGATAAATAAAAAATAATTTTTTTATAGGGTTTTCAGTGGCCTAAAAAAGTATTAGTTAAAATTTCATGAAATTGAAGTTTGAGAAATGATGTTTTTAGATAAGGAATCTGGTTATAAATATGAAAATCTGAATGAGGAACTTGTTTTTAGGGTATAGGGGCATGTTTGATGGGATGGATATGCAAGCAGCCCAAAAAAGGACAATAGTAGCCGGTTTTTATGAGGAACGTAGTTATAAATATCAAGGATCTTTTTGTAACACATTTATGTTAAAACGCTAGAATCCAGCGGTTGATCTGCAAAAATATCAGAGCAGACACAATTCACCCAATTCTTGTAGAAAACGCCCAGCAAATGCATTCACACATGTGTGTCCATTTGTCTGATATGTCTTAGTAAAATTTTGAAAATACTCTAGTTGGACGACTCATGTCTGCTATGTTGCTTCATATAGAGTATAGATATATAGATTAGTTTAAATATTTTTATCCGAAGTCAAATTCTAGAGAAAGAGAAATATACTAAAAAACAAGTTGATACACTTGTTGCATGAAATCAAAAGAATTTATGAAAATTTATGAGATAATTAGTTTTATGATCATCAACATAAATATGAAAATAAAAGTTTAGACTGTAGTAGAAACTTGTAATAAATAACTTTATGCTCAATGGGACCTGTTTGCAACATAGATAGGGTCTAAATGTGAAACTGGTAGAATCTGTGGGTGGATATGCAAAACACGTATGAAAAATTCTAAACACATATAGGAGTTGTTTTATAACACATATAGGAGTTGTTTTATAAAAATTCTAAAACCTGGGGGCCTATATGAAAAATGTCATTAAAGTATTTCGCACTAATCTCTCTGGCGCTAACCTGGACTGCTAGGTGAAGAGGTGCGTGCAGTTGCGCTTTATACAACAACCCTTATATGTGTTCCGCCCACGATATAGATAGCATCCCTTTATAATTCTCCAAGCACACGATATAGATAGATTCAAAGTCTTGTTATTCTATAACAGAAAACCGTAAATCAATCCAATATGTGCTCGGAGAACATAAAGAGATACCATCAGAATTTTTCACAAATAGAACAAAGCATGAGCTAATTAAGCATTATAAAAAAATTATGCATTCTCAAACTGTCCAATATAGACAATTCAAGGTATTTTATAATACTATGCTAGATGAAATCTATTTAACTGTTCATGGCATGAACAGTACAAGAAATTTTATCATAACAAGTGTTATGAAATAACTCAAACGGGACTAAGGTATAACTAATGTATGTATGATCGGAAATAAATTTAAGTGACTAACAAAAATAAATTTATAGAAATGAATGAAACAAACTATCAACTGATGTAGCACAAAGAATTTTATAAATAGCATTGATGATATCAAATACCAATTCTGTCATAAATAATTGTGCCATGATCTTCAACGATGCAATATTGTCCAGACTTTAATCAAATTTATTTGTTCTAAGTTGTTTAAGAATTTTGTTAAGATTAAGATATTATTGAAACCATGTTATGATGTTTTATTTTCAATTTCTTCGGTTCTTATTTTTATATATTTCTCTAAGTGGATCATTTTACTGTTGAAACCTTCTTTGCAAGAACCTCCCCTTTCCAGCAAACACAGAAACCATGAAAAAAATAGCCAAAGAAATCCTAGTTCAAATATGAATCAAAGAAACCACAACAATAAATGTATATACTTATTCAACAATACTTATTCAACAAAAAGTACCTTCTCGTCCTAATGGATCATGAAAGGAAGAATACTTATTCAACAAACATTAAAAATACATGTACAAAACTACCTTTTACTGACCTTCAAAGCATGACCTTCTCGTCCTCTGCATCATGAAAGGAAGAATAAGAAACACTATTAATGATTCTCGAAATAAAAAATAAAACAAACAAACGGGCACGTGTAAAGTGTGTAACAGAAGTCGATGACGAGTCCCTTGCCTCTAAATTATGGAAATCACCTCTTCGTTTTTTGAAATTCACAATATGTCTAAAATGGATCTATTTGCAAATCGAATATGGCACATGCAATAGCAGTTAAAGTGTTTCAGGGAGCTAATTAGAAATAAGAGATATTCACGGATCTATATGCAATTTTCTAGTTAAAGTGTTCCACACTAATCTTCTCCGACGTTAACGAGTGCGTCCGGGCGAAACCGATTTGTGTCCATTCGAACAGTTGTACATTAGAATGTATGTTAGATGATATCACTAAATTCATTAAAATATATATTTCGTATTTTATAAAAGCAGCAGTTATATGATTTTAAAAAAAATTTAAAATTTGTATTTTAGATTATAAAATAAATTAAGTGTAATATTTTTTCATTAAAAAAAAAACTTCCACATCAGATTCAAACATTTCTAATAAATCAATAATATGGTCGTTTATATTTCTTTTTCAAACTGATTATCACATGATTTTTGTGAGAAACAGACACGTGTCCCAAAAATGGTTTGCCATCTCCGGTCTTCGCCACTCGCCAACAAACAATTGTTTGTTGGTTTTGAAAGAACAAAAACGTGGTTGTACGGACCACGTTAAAAGCAACATCACGTGGTCCTCAGATCCCTAACCATTGGTACAGCGAAACCGCACCCATTTCAAACATTTCCCTTTTATATTTCCCATTTTGCCCCTTCGAATGAATTGCTGGAGATTTCGAACATTAAAAGCGCCTCGCATCGCATCGCATTTAATGTTTGTTTAATTGTTTCATTTTTTTTAAAAAGTCATATTTGGTTCGAAATGCGCCTTTTTTGATGCACCACCATTTTTAGGTTTTCGCCAACAAATAGTGATTGTTCTTGAAGGCCGATCTCGTCTGAGGGAGGAGGGTGAGAGAGATGGGGTCGAGTGGCAGCAAGGACTCCACGGTTTCGGCGACGGCGGCCTCGTCTTGTGCTTCTTCTTCTTCGTTGTCGACCGTCGCCAGAGTTGTTCGATGGAGAGGGCCTAAGGTCTTCCGCTCTTCGTGTCTGGGGAGACCCCCCGTGTCGTCCTTGTCATCGGACAACGACGATGAGCAAGTACTCTCTCTCTCTCACTCTCTCTGACTATATTTTTCTTTCGTTCGCACATTTTGGACCTTTCGCCAAGCACCATGAGTTGATCTTGATTCGTAGTGACAATGTCGTGTTAATTTGGGGAAGTTGATGAATATTTTGATTCAATAAAAAATTTATTTGGAATAGATAGAAATCAATTTAAGTAGAGTAATAAAGCATACAATATATGAGGACAAGCATGTGAAACACATAATTAATATTTAAATTATTGCACAAGACAATTTGGCAAAGGTACCGGTCATGTAAGAAAAGTTTGCTCTAAAGTGTAATTTTTCCGGGGAAAGGAACATTTTTTTTTTAATCCGTCTGTGGCATATTATATTTTCATTTACAGTTTGTGTGATATGTACGCATATTTTGGTTAAGTTTCAACTAATTTGGTTTTACAAAATAATCTGGAATTAAAGGAAATGGTGAGATTCGTGACATTTTGGAAACTTTTTCCTGAATGTGAACAGTTAGGTCAATTTGGTTTGTTTTGTGTTCAAGTTGACATTTTGTCATTTAAATTTATGGACTGAACAACATCATACTCTGCTCATTTGGAGTGCACGTGATGCACAGTTATCAGAAATTCTGTAATGTTTTTTTTTTTTTTTAGTTTAGCAGAGTTACATCCCCAGAAGCTCTAACGTAGTAACACGCCTATAGACTAAAGTAGTGAGTTTTCCCAATTATTTTATTCAGGAATCCCATACTCAAGATGAAAATGGAAGGACAAAGGGTGAGATGCATTTGGAGAAGCCAGAAACCGATTCCTTCAAAGAAAAGAACAAGAGGCAAAAGAAGATCAAGGTCCCTTTAACTGAACAAGGATCTTCAGATACCTCAAATGTCGATTACGACGCATGTAATCAAGAGGGCACCTCCCACACCGACACTGCTGCCAGCAGCAGCATCATCTATAACCAAGAAGTTGTAAATAGATTATCAAACCCTTTGAAACGCTCACGTTCACGCTTTAGGTTCATTCCTGACAGGATTGGGTTTAGGCTCGGGAGGACCGCCAGTTTAGGGTCCTCATCAGGTGGACGTCCATTCTTTTCCGAAAATCTCTTCATCTCGAATTCTGATGAGAATTCTAATCATATCGATTCCACTGCTGGAGTGTCTAATGACAGTCCTTCCATTAATGTGGATAGTACTAGAGCTGATGCCATTCTAGATGAGTACACAAACCATATAGGATATGAAAGCATTGAACCAAGGCGTCAGGGTAGGCGATCTGGTGTGCAAGAGACATTGGAAGGTAGCATTCGGTTTAGTAGAACATTGAGCGTTGGACGGCTTCGTGATAGAGTTCTTCACAGGACATCATTTTCTGATGGGCTGTTTGGTTCCATGTTAGAAGATGGGTCAATATTGTACAATGGGCGCAGCAGCGGTAGACAGATGATGGGTGGCCTTACAAGAAATGAAGCCTTTTCTGATTGGAATAGTGAAATGACACCAACTTATACTGTGTATGGTTCTGCCAATGGAATTCATGACCAGGAGTTAGATATTATGCAGTCCAGGGAGGCCCGTATGCACGAGTTAACTGAGCAGAGGTCTGCTTTCCTTGAAAGAAGGAGGAGAATAAGATCTCAGGTCTGAAATATGAGGTATTTTGTTTCTTATTTTGATGTTTTTCCAAAAAGACTGAAGCCTTTGATTTCTTTAATATCACAGGTGAGAGCACTTCAGCGCTTGGGTAGCCGGTTTGAGAATCAATCCGGACATGAGAGGTCGTGTATATTGTCCGGTCTACATCAAGTGGGTCATTGTACATGCAGGAGTAATCGTTTGGCCAATCCTGAAGATGACACGAGTGCCCGGGCTAGTATATCAAGGATTGTTATGCTAGCAGAAGCATTATTTGAGGTATCATATATTTGTGTCTCTCCCTTATTCTTTTGCTTGACAGTACCATTGCCTCGATATCTTATAAGTATTGTATATTAGGTTCTGGATGAAATTCACCAGCAATCTGTGGTTTTGTCTTCCCAACCGTCTGTGTCTTCCATTGGATCCACACCTGCACCCACGGAGGTTGTTGAATGCATGCCTGTGAAGATATATACGAAACCACATAAAAATCAGAGTGAGGACTCTGCACAGTAAGTTCTCTCTTCATTATCATCTGTTATAGCCCCTGATGTAAATGATCATAAATAAATTTATTAGAACCAATGATGTCCTTATCATGTAACATTTATTTCCTGCCTCTTATATGTTAGGTCTACCGCTTTTTTTTAAGAGGTGTAAACAGTAATTGTGTATTTGAATTTTAGCTTTAACCTTTAGATAATTTTTTTGGAGAATAAAAAACTGAGTCTTGCATTATGGTTGTCTCTTATATGTCCTCTGAAAAGCATCTTTATGTGTTTAGCAAAGCAGCCTTTTTTTTTCTTCTCTTTTTCTTTCTTTTTTGGCTGATGCTGTGATGCAATAGGGACTTCGATTTGTTGGATCAACACATTTAAACTCATGTCCTAATCTGCTTTTCTTTTGTGCGTATGGGTGGACAGATGTTATATTTGCCTTGTGGAATATGAGGAAAGAGATTTGATGCGTATGTTGCCTTGCCATCATGAATTTCATAGAACATGTATCGATAAGTGGCTGAAAGAGTTTCACAGGTACACGTTGATTTGGAGCAATGTTTCTCAACATTACTTGCATTTTATATATTTTGCATCGATTAGACTTTTTGTACCACTGACATATATAGAAAATTAGCAAGGGGTTGTCAACACGGTTGCTTTATCATGTCTATTCTTTGTTGATGATATGCTTTATCTCAATCCCAATTGTTGGGGAAGATTTTTGTTGTTGAACAGACTTGGAAGTCATTTGCATGACATAGTTACAGCCGAAGGGTGAATAATAATCATATTTTTGCAGCGCATGGTTGTCGTTAATGTTTCTAGCAGCAATTGTATTCCATGAATCCAACACTAACTTGTTATGACTCCCATGCTACAGTCATTTTTTGCACAGTTACTATCGTGTTATAGTGTCCATTTTCATTTTCATGGATCAACTGTAGGATCTGTGGATGGAAAGGCTAACTGATTCACAATCGCTTCTTTCTCTCTATGTAGGGTCTGCCCGCTTTGTCGTGGAGATGTATGCAAATCCGATCTATGATGTAGCTGAAATGAGACCAATTTAACGGTATGGTTGCCTTTCCCTGTATTTTCCTGGTCAGGCAATGTGAACCTGTCTGTGGTCGGGCCAATCCCCCCCACCGTTTTATTCCATGGGAGGCTCTCATGGCGTTCAGCAGCAACGAGCTTTTCTTTTTCTTCCAGGCACTGAAAGTTGGTTCATGGTTTTCAACTTTTTGAGCGAGTGAATTTGAGTTTGGTGTGTTTTTTGAGTTCACAATCCAATTTGTGTACTGTACTATGTATTCATGATTTAATTGATCGTAAAGATATGGTCAGAATGAAAGAAAAAAATTTCTTTATATAGCTGTGTTTAATTGCACGATTGCAAAACTGATTTTAGACAAAAATGAGCCACAACTTATGAAAAACTCAGGTTTTGGATACTTTTTTACCAAATCTATCCGCAGTTTTTTAGTTTTTCTATTGAAAACTGTTTGGACGCGTCTATCCCCACAAAATGTTTTTCTTACCCCACCAATCAAAAAAAAACCCGGTGTTTTTTCTCTTCCCACTGATCTGGCCAGGTCGATCAAATTTGGTCGTCACTTCAGGTTTTGGGTGACTGGATTTAGTCGTCATTTCAAATTTTAGGCGATTGAACTTTGTCGTCATTTCAGGTTTCGGGCGACCGAATCTGGTCAAACAAGATTTATAGTAAAGTTTATAATTTTTTTCTTGGAAACATAATCCCACGACGTGTATTCTCATTGAATCCTTCGTACCACTCAAAGTCTAAGTTGTAATGTAGGAAGAATAAATTATTATTCTTAAATGTATAATATAAGAATAATTTTTTTATATAAGTTATGGATAAATTTCAAAAGTTAAATATAAAATGTATTTGGATTAACTGGTAGTTTTTTTTATTTTTAAAGTTCAAACAAAGAATCCTCTTAACTACGAATTCAAACCCAAAAAGAATAAATGTAGAATATGATGAATAAATCCAAAATTTACCTACTTACATTTTTTTAATAAAAATTTGAATTAACTGAAAGTACACCTACTTACATTTTTTTCAATCCCTTAACTGTTGTTTGGATAAAAGAATAAATATAGAATATGATAGATAAACTCAAAAATTTATTTGTTTACAAAGAATAGTTAGATATAGTTCTAAACCCTATTCGATCAATCACGGTCGCCCAAAGTCTGAAATGACGATCAATTACGATCACCCAAAATTTAAAAAACGATAAAGTTCGGTTACTCAAAACCTGAAATGACAACTAAGTTCAGTCGACCTGGATTGGTGGGAACAACCAAACACCGGGGTTTTTTTTTTTAATTAGTTGGGTAAGAAAAACGCTTGGTGAGGATAGACGTGCCAAACAGTTTTATAAAAAATAGTTCTATGCAAACTTAAAAACTATCCAGACCTTTTCTCCAAATGGGTCCATAGTTGTGCTGTGCATCACTTGTTGAATATTTCTTTTTACAGGACTATTTTGTTATCCTAGAAAACAAAACAAATTTTCATCCATTAAATTTAAAAATGGTGGATAAAGAGAGAATGAAAGAGACGGCGGTTTCATTTTGAATGGTCTCCACTCTTCTCCTCCATTTAACTCAAAAAGTACTGCTTTTAGAAGGAAATGCATTAACTATGTGATTATGGATTTGCAATTGAAGATGTGCTTTAGTTTTATAGCGTTTCACCTAATCTGCCAATCACATTACATCTTCATTTCATACATTGTCAAACATCATAACATCATACCACAGTTTGGGCAATCTGACTTATAATGAACAAGTCATGAAAGCACAGTAGATTATGAGTGCATCCAGAAATTCAATGAACCAAGCAACTCCAAGCAGTTTTTGAAACAAAAAAATTTCATAAAAACAACTAACATGCGCATGTAAGCCACGTTCAAAGAAAGCTCACCATGTGACCAAATCCAGCTGATGTGAGAATGCCATATAACAAAGGAGGTGAACACACTAGAACCAACAGTCTTTAGTGTTTCCTGTACCTCAGTCAACAATAATTGGAATTTGAGAGTCAGTTATAATGTGTAGCTGATGTCCTTAAGGCGATAAGTTCCGCTAACTATTTTTCAAACATGTAATTGTAAAAGCAAAGGATGTGCATTGTCTGTTTCCAACTTCCCCTATAGCATCAAGAATGATGACAATAAAACAAAAATATGATAATCAAATTAGTCAAGAATCTGTCACACAGCATTGTAACAAGACCGCTCCCTCTTTTACATTTCCTGCAACATAATAATTGCATGTGATTAAGATGAATCTCCAATTTTCTCACAATTGGAAAAAGTCATTGTCAACAATGATACTAACCTGCTGAACTCAAGCTGAAACCAAGAAAGAAACCATAAATAGTCTTCATAGGACTAGTCTGATTTATGTTTCCTGACAAACATGTATAGTGAAAAACATGCAATGGTGCCTTGAATTCTTCTTGAAGGATTATCTTTCCACCACCATATTGATCACTTCTTTCTGCGAATCGCAATACTGAGGAAATTCACAGTAGCACGGTCCAGTTCTGACCTGTGAGCCAAAAAAATATATATTGTAACAAAAACAAAACAATGTGTATCTAATCAGATAATTAACATCCATTCTGTACACAGCATATCTGCATATGTGGCTCTCCACAAGTGGAACTTGATTTCATTTTTATGTGAAAAGAAAAGAAGTATTTTATAAAGAAGGAGAACCATCAGGAAATCCCATAAAATTTACTTTTGTACAAAACATGCTACCAATTTTTAATATCACGCATGATGCTCTAAGAGTAATTATTCATAGAAAAAGTAAAAAAAACCATTCAAAGTATATTTGTAACACAGGGACTTCAATGATGCTCAACATAAGAGTCACCATCTGAAAAGGACAGGATTTGATTCCCATCAACTGTTCTACATCCTATCTTTAAGAAGACGTGTTAAGGGAGTGAGGGTATTAATGCACTTTCAACAACAGAGGTAAAATTATTAAAAATCAAACAAACCTTAGGAAATGTAAAGGAAACCCTCCTTTGAGCTCTTTGGATCAAGTCATCACCCACCTTATCTACCTGTAAAGAAAAAATATGAGCAGTAGGGTTGTCAGGCAAAATTTTTGAAAAAAGAAGCTGAAAGTTTGAACAACCAAATGTACCTTATGATGTGGAATGTAGTGGTGCCAAGCATATCGTGCCTCCCCAGACATCAAAAGCATGGACCTTGGGGGAAGAAAAATGGCTTTCTTAATGTGATTCGAATCATTACCAGAGTTTTCTGCTTCCAAATTAGAACTTGTGGCTGACATAGAACGCCAAGTACCTTTGGAGTATTTTCTAAATTCCATAATGCATGGTCCAGCTAATGAAAGGCTGAAGATATATTCATCAAACGCTGAATGAGTATCTATATGCGGGGACAGGCCTACTCCAGGAGGGTATTCATTGACCTGCAGCAAATCATTGAGGTTAATTCAGACAACCAACAATTGAAAAACATCAGGGCATGAGGAAAACATTCATTTAATAAGCATATAAAATAGAATATATAATCAATAGATAGATAAGGTGATGTAACAGTAGCAGTCAACATAGGGTACACCAAAGTCAAAATGAGACTGAATGCGGGACACGTGATTTAAACATAGTTCACTCAGTGTGACACTGACACACAAGCATATGAATTACACTACCACAGATCCACACCGTTAACTGGTTAATGATCTTCCTTTCACTGTTGCCAAGGTCAGGGAACAAGGATATTTTCTTCAGTATAGGATAAACAAAGGATGGCAGTTCACCTAGGAATTGCCGGGAATCAACATTCCTGATCTGCAAAAAGGTGGAAACAGAGTGTACAGGCATCAATAAGTATAAATCTAAATGCCATTAAAAAATAAATGCCAGCAAGTTTAAAGACAAACAAAAGAAACATAAGCTGCAAGAATTTAAAGAGCCGCAACAAGAGCAAACATTTGAAATTTTCAGCCAAAAGCCCTAATCCTCCATTAGGAAACATGTTTCAAAAGTATAAAACGTATACTGCCAACAAAAAGGCAAAAAGAATGCCAATCTGAAGCTCGACCCAGAACCTCATCACAGAACGCAGTGTGACCATTTTCTCTTATCAGAAGTAAACACCAAACTCTACTCCAATGAATACTTAATATCATTAGTTTTTCATGGATGTGCCTAACTAGAGTTCTCTCTAATAAATATTTGACATCACAAGCTTTTGACAGTTTACATGTATCTAGCTAGAGTACTTGCCAAAGCATATAAGCAAAAGATTAATTAAGAACTCCAGTAATCATGAGAAAACAAAATCACAATTGCAAATATAACTCACATTGTATAGAAACTCATAACCATAGTGTTGAACCCTTCTTTTCGACAGACTCTTCCATGGCCTTCCATCCACTGCCTCCAGAAGCTCCTAAACTCAACAAAAAAAATATAAATTCAAATCAGTTGAAGAAAACCCAAAACAACATCATTCAACATATTCATCAACAATAAATCCTTGAAAAGACAAAACCTTTTCTTCTTCAGTAGTGACAAATTCATGCAACATGTATAAGCCGTCAATCCCCAACTCCGAAGCCGTTCGAGCTACCGAAACCGAGTCTTCTGGAAACCCTAATTGATCAAAAACACGTTCACACAGGTTCGAGATTTTGTTTTAGGGTTTGTGATTCTTACAGGACGGCCGGAGTATCTTCGAAGGCCGGATGTGGAGGACTCGGCCGCCGAGGCGGGGGCACGGACGTCCGTCAAGGGCATCCATGGCCGAGCGGGCGGAGGGAGCGGAGTCGAAGCAGACGACGACGCGGGCGCCGGTTCATCGGTGGGGTGGACGGCGGTGACATCGCCGAAGAAGGAGAAGGCGGAGGAGATGGCGTCGAAGGAGAGACCGACAGAGGAGCCACAGTTCGCCACGTACAGGTTGGAACTCGCTTCGGAGACGGAGCCCCCGTTCGGACGGCCGAACCGAGGCCGAACCGAGGCCGATCACCTCTTCTTTCTCTTGCTTTCTTTTTCTTTTTTTTAATTCTCGGGTCAGAAATATTAATGGATTTAGCTGGTTTGGACGTGAGTCTGACTAAAATTTATTTATTTATTATACAACCTTTAACATTTTTTAGATTTTTTAAATATATATTCAAAATACATATTCTTCATAAAAAAAAAAATAAAATAAAATGAGGGAAAAATCCATACAACCCCCTGAAATCTGACTAAAATTCATATAACCCCCTATCTTTTTTTTAAATCCATATTGGCTTTTTTTATAATCCAAATAACCCCGTGAATAAAAATTTGGCTAATAGATGATGAATATTTTGTGAATATTTCGTTTGGTTAATCTTGACTGAAACACAATATACTAAAAATTACTATAATTTGTTAAAAATGTGAAAAATCTTATATAAATGACGATTTTATCCCTCTTATAATATATCCAGATATGGTAAAATCGTTATTTTCATAGGATTTTTACATTTTTAACACATTGTAGGTTTTTTTTATACTATGTTTTTTATTAGAATTAACCAAACATAATATTCATTAAATATTCATCATCTGTAAACGTAAATTTATTCATAGTGTTATTTGAATTTACTAGATATTTTAAGGGGTTATATGGACTAAAAAAAAATTCAAGGTGCATATGGATTTCAGTCAGTTTAAATAAATCAAAATGCAAAATGCAGCTATGAACACTCAGACAACATCCTTCACAACAACTGCGTCTTCAATGCTCAATCTGCATCAACTTTCTTCTTAACGTAACTATCAAAGCCATCCGAAGTGATTATAATGAACATATTCAATATGATCATTTTCTCAGAATGCCGCATTTACCAGTTAACAGTAATTACAATGATTTTACATTGGACTAATATTAGACTCATCAAGCTCTAAATATATAGTGTACTAGATACAATCCTCCCCGAGCAAACAACAATGCCGACAGCAGCAAACACAAATCAATGGTTAAAGCCGCTGATGGTGATGGAACAGGAAACATACCACATCCAGAACAGAATGATGAGACATCCAATGAAATCAATCACTTACAACAAAAAAAGGCTTCACAGAAGAAAAACTTAAATTCTCAAATAATTACTACAGTGCATGATGTAAATGGAAAAATTATTTTGGATAAATTGCAAATGCGACTGATTTTTCCTTCATCATTTCTCCACAAATTGGACAGCCCTCATAAATTGTTATCCAAAGATATATGGGGGAATTGTCCAGATGCCTTGACCAGGGGTTTAATTATTTTTTTTGCCCTGAACTTTTTTTTTTTTTTATTTACCCTGAAATCTGATCCATTTTTTTTTGCCCCTGACCAGTGCCACGATTCTCATCGTATATTAATATTACATTTTTGTAATTGTTTGTTAAATATATGTAATTGGTTATTACATTTATGTAATTTGTAATTATTTGTAAATGATAGATTATGTCGTTAGGTATTACATTTATAGTTTTTGTTGTAGTTGTTATATAAATGTTAGTTTCTATAATTGTTTAGTACATAAATCAAGAATCAAGAAGTAATTCTACTAAAATATTACAATCGTTCATAGATTTATTTAGGTGTTTGATTGTTTGTTGTATTTTTTATGTTATGTGAAAAGTCCATTTTTCGTTATGGAATACATTGAATTCTAGTTCAATGATATTTCAGTAGATTTCATTTCATCCAAAAAGAAATGAAGAGGATTAAAGGAAGACTACAACTGATCATTAAGATATGAAGAAAACATCATAATTCAAACAATTAATGTATCAATTTTAATGAAACTTTAAGATTGTATCTATAACAATTTTGCGTACATTGAATGCACTTACAGATGATATTGTAATGACATTGAAAATATATATATAACTATTTTGTGTTTAAACATATTTGTGTATTTTAATATTTTTTAGACAACTATTAAATATCTGTAATTATTTGTATAATTTATGTATGTATCACATTATATTTCTATATTTATATAACTGTCTGTAAAGGTAGTTCGGGTATCACATATAAATTACAGAAATATAATAACCAATTACATATATTTAACAATCAATTACAAAAAGTAATATTTATGTAACTGGTCAGGGGCAAAAAAAAATAGGACCAGATTTCAGGGGTGAATAAAAAATAAAAAAAGTCCAGGACAAAAAAAAAAAATTAAACCCCTAGATTATGGAGCGCATCTTCCCCAAGATATACGTCTCCCACACTTAGATTATGGACCTACCTGTCTGGGAGGCAAGGTCTGGCAAAACCTGCAACGACAGTTAAACAAACCAAAATGCTCCAATTCCACATGCACGAGCCTGCATTTCACTGCTTTAGTGATACAGCATTTCAAACACGCATGGAAGATTTACATGGTACAGCTATTTGTGAAAAATAATAAAGCATTAATAACCAATGGACTTGCACCAATGTAGCTGTTCAAACACATGCAAGGAATTCAACAATTCACTCAAAATGAGATGGCCCAGCTCATTACCTCTTTTAAACAAGTAGAAACAGTGACTGATTTGTTCCAAACCATCCTGACTATCCAGCTGCAATAATTTTTTTTTAAAAAGCCACATCTGGTTAAAAAAAAATCAGTTATTTCAGAAGAAGCGTAACATAAATGGGGTGGAAAGAGTTCGGATGTTGAGCCACGCTCCACTACAATGATTTATGTATCCAGTTAACCAGGAACACATGGGGCTGAAAGATTGCTTCAATGCATATTTTGGCATCATATTTATGATGCACGCCACAATAACAAGAGCTTTAAGGAGCTTTTCTCAGACAAGAACAAGCAATCTAATGAAATATTGGGTACACATTCCATTGCAAATAATGAATACTATATACCCCTCCAAGGGGAAAGCTAACCATGACCTTCCTTGTTAGGAGATCCTTCCTTACTCCTGCCTTGCTCGGGATGCTGATACGAAGGTAGTCATTGGGAGACCTGTCCTCTGACCTGCAACATGCATATACTCAGAGGCAGTTAGATATATCTGAAGGCAACAGATATTAAGAAACATCTAAAAGAATGAACAATTCGCATCTCTTAAACTATTGAACATTCAAATATTGGGCCCCCTCTATAGATTAATGTTGACATCTAAAAGACTGTACATTTAAAACAGCAGATTATTAACGTGAAATTAGGAGCACCCAGTTTGGTTTCCTTCAGATCCCCAACACTAATAAAAAAGAACCCAAGACACATCAATGCTCATAAAATGAGCCTACACGCACACACTAAAGCTATATCAAACACTACATATTCCATCAAAGAAATGCTGTTATGCAGTATAAGTAACGTAACCCTGAAACAAACTAGTGGGTACCAACAAAATAAATTTCTGGTGATAATCACCGTAAACAAAGGTCATCACCCAGGACTCAAATCTAGAAGTGTCATAAAAAAAGAAAAGAAAAAGGTCCCACATATAGCAGGGTGTTGGAGGGGAGGAGACTGTATATGATCTTGACCTTTGGCTTTTTTTTTTTTTTTTTTGCACAAAGTAACTGTGTGACTGCCTTCAGGACTCCAACCTAGGACTTCGTCCAGTGAGCCCAAGGGCATTACCGTTGCTCCAAGCAATGGCCCCTGTGAGATAATCACCATCACTTTACAGAAGACAAAAAAGATGATACATTTTACTATTTTGCTGGACCCTGTAAGGGGTTTGCTTGGCTAATCAAACAATGGAAGCAATGAGCATACAAAAAAAAATGAAAATATTTCTAACTATGATGCTCAAGATCCTTGTGCAAATTACCCCATGAGGTGACACCGCCAAATGTGCTTCTAGTAGGAGAGAGTGGGCTTAGATTACTGCAGATAGGTCGAGTCTGTTGAAAATGATTATGCCCACCATGAATGACAGATGGTTGAATCTGGTCGAATCTTTGAAAGTACTGCTGCCCAAAACGGCTTGGAGAGTTTTGTGGTAGATGAGGCATGTAATAAGGAATAAAACTGGGATGAACATATCCCCCATGCATATCATGGGCTTGACGACTTTCCTCTGGATGCGAATATGCATCAAATGGTTCCTGTGTTCTGCCATCAACCCAAAAGAAAAGGTTGAGAATACCACAAAAGAGAAATCAAATTACCCTATATCTAACTTATATGTAGCATGCACATCTGTTTATTTACGTCCGCAAACAACCTCAAACATGTGTAGAAGATTTGTTGTCAAGCTGAATTTGAATAAAGCCTAGATAAATTTAAAAGAAAACAATCTTAAGGTATAAATAGGCATAAATAGGGAAAAATTGTTCAGATGATAACTGGTGGTGATGTGACAGTCAAACCCGTGACATATTTTAGTAAGCATGCCTGTACATAAAACAGTCATATATATAATACTGTGATAATACGATTATTGTCTAGAAGTTCTTTACAGACTAGTCAATTCTATTCAGATTGCATCATGGTATGGAAAAAATTAATTTTGTTTTAAAAAAAATTCACAGTGCAAGGACAACAATCTCTAAAAGATCCAAGTGTTGTCCATGATACGATCAGCGTAATGAAGCCTATAAACCAAGTTACACTGGAAAAAGACAAATACCTTTGGTTTGTCGAGCTATAGCTGGTACTTGCGTGAGACTGGTTGCTGCCACAACCAAATCTATCAAATCTTTTGAGATCTGTGGATTCCATAGTATGTGCAAGCTGCAAATTGGTAACTCCAGCCGCCAGTGAGTTAACAGCATGATTGTCATTGTCAAGAAGTTGTTCATCACTGCAGCAAGGATCTCACAAGTTTATACAAGATTGGAAAAAAAAGAAAGACTTCCAAAAAGATTCATAAACATATTGTAGAATGGAATAAATTAGGAAATAACGATCAATCACAAGAATGTGAAAAATTATAGGTAGGCATAACTATTGTGCATAAGTAGTGGCCATCCCTGAGTGGATAAATTACATCACACTTCCACAACGCCCAGATACAATGCCTCACAACAATAATTGTTTTATCATATCGATCACCTTCAGCACCCGTGAGATGAGATACTGAGGGTCACCATGACAGAGAATAAAGTAAAAATGCATAACAAGAAACTCAACCACATAGTCAAGAGCTCAATTACAACCATAACATACAAGAAAATCAAATTTAGACCTAAATATTGTTAGAGCCATGCTTTGGGAGATTCAAAGACATATTGTATTTTCTTACGTATCATACAATAGTATGCATGCATATCATACTGCATATCATGACAGTGACCGAACATGCCACTTGAATCTTTGCCAACAGTCTCAGCAAGCATCATCACCACCATTTTTTTTTATTGTTGCCTCTTGGCAGGAGTGGGTTTTAAGCACCTTAATCATTCAAGAAGTAGGGGGTGCTAACCAGCTAATCAAAGCTCATTTCGCGAGCACCATCACTTGGCGTAGGAAATGTCAAGAATTTATCATTTTATGCGGTTCCATAGAATGTAACTAGTCCTCACCCATGCAAGATATGCATTAAAATGAAAATAATATTAATAAACACACACACACAAATATTTTGAAAATGTAAAATTACATAAATAGTTATTAAAAATATTAGATCGTACAAATTCATACTCAGAGAATATTTGATCATTTAACTAATTTAACACAATCTAACATACATGGTATTCCAGATATGAGAAAAGCAAGTCATATAACATAATTACAACAATAAAAAACCTAATTATAAAAAAAAATCTTCTGCATGACCATTCATATTGTAGGATATTCAAATTCACAGATCATGCAAGATATGTGTAGGTTTTCAAAATATCCGAATTCACAAAGTCAAAAAAAAACTTCATGGACATGTATAAAATATCTCACGGCTCAATGGTGAGTTGAATATACAGGCTGACATGCATGGATGAATAAATATTTATAATCAGATTTCTATCAAATTGGTTTTTTTTTTTTAAATAGATCTTAATCCTCAACCACTATCAATGCACCTAGTTACATGCATAGGCTATTTTTGAATTCTTTTTAACAACCATATATATCTACACGTATACAAATAGGATTTTCATCCAAAACAAAACATTAACAAACTTATCAAATAATAAGATTTTAAAAATGATCATCTCTGTACATCTACGATCCACTGAAAATGACGTAGATTTAAAAAATGGTTATCTCTATAAATCTATGTAGATTTAAAAAATATTTTAAATTATTTTATCATTTTAAATCTTATCCTCAGATCATAAAACATATACAAACGTTATAGACAGATGAATTGGTATCTGATGCATATGACTAGTTGTTATTGAAAATCTAATTTGGTGTCACATAAAATTTCCCGTTATTGAATCCTCACAACAGTCTCAGCAAGCACCATCCCATTGGCAATAGAAATGCCACGAATTTATCATTTAGTGCCAAGCCATATAGCATACGTAGTTTAAAACATAAGCACAATAGTATGGAAACTTTGACACAGAACTAACCCATTCCTTTAGTTTGGGAAGGAAAATTTTATAACATGTATACTTTCCTATAGAAAAAATACTCAACTGTATTTGGCATTATTCACCATTTAATTAATGGTAATTGGTAAGAATGAGGTCAATTTTTCCTTTCAAATAAAAAAATAATTAGATTCCCATTAATATTTCTTATTCACCCATCCCGATTCTAGTGGCATGGTTAACAGCGGGTTATGAACTTATGAGAATTCTCTATTCTGTTAAGGTAGGTCCCTTTTTCAATAAGATAATTTCTATACAGAACTGAAGATCGCACCTGTAAGTCGGATCCCAATCTCCAGGATATAGCTCTAAGGAACTACTTGTGGGCTCATCATTCAACAATTCAATTGATGATGAAGCTGCAAAATCAGAACTGATTTCATGGGATGGTGGAAGATTCTGAGGCACAGTGGAGGACAGCCCAGAAGAAAATCCATTTTGACCTCTTTGTTGCCTCCAGCTTGGAACATTACTAATTGAGTGCAAACTGCGAGGAGAGCCAACATGTCCTCGAGAGCTACTCTCAGGGTAACCACATTTGGGCCCTTCAGCATGATGACCCTGGCAGTGTTGAGATGATGCACTCCCATGAGATTGCATATAAGTTCCCGATGGGGCTCCCCAACTTCTTCTCCTGCTATATTGATTAGCTGCAGCAACCTTGCTGAATGGAGAACCATGTACATTGCTTCTCGCCGGAGATGTTGGGCCATACTTTCCAGGAGAACCAGATGAAACAGAAATTTGAGAACTAGGGGGAGTAAATTGTGAGGGGCTGACTCCAAGAGACATTGGCCCAAAGTTTCCAGTGGATGGGCTTCCACTGAAACCTTTTCCATGTGAAAGTTGACCTGATCTATGCCTTGCATCTGGGCTGGCGCCAAGAATAGATCCTCCTCCAGGTGCCCGAATGCTCAGGCCAGATGGACCAGCAGGTGTGTAATATGGATGCATACTGTTATTGTCCCCATAGCTCCCATAGCTTGTTCCAAGAGCACCACTATCATTATAGCTCCCATGGCTTCCCAAACTACCATAACTACCAGCATGAGAAACCGGTGCCATTTGAAAATAAGGGTTATTATGAGGAAGAACTGTGTTCATGTTCATAACCTACAACAGAAAGAGAATTTCTCAGTACCCTTACATTGCCTAACACAGGATAGTGAAAAATGAAGTAAAAGTTTTGAAATAAGGATTCAAAAAATAATTCTATGGTATTACAACATAAAAGCTAGTACAGTTTTCAAACCTGATTATTACATGACTGAAGAGAGAGACCAGCTTTTAGCCAATGACCTCCTCCACGCTTCAGATTCACCACAACATTGTGAACCACATCCTGAAGAAAAAGATAAGGTATTAGTTATCTATTCGATGACACAACCAGTCACATGCTCCAGAGAGGTATGACAGAGTGCAGCTTTCAAGTAATATAAGAAACACCATTTCCACATGCATCATTTGAAAAAATCTATGACGTGATTGAGTAAGATATCCAAAAGCTAAATCAGGAAATTGGGAAATCATCTATGTTTTCTAATTATAAGCAATGTGTGTACACAGTCTTCTTTCATGAAAATTTGTACAACAAAAGCAGTCACCACACACACAGTCGGCCGACCAGATGCCTCATTAAAAAAAAGTGACAATGCTGTAACAATATATTAAATGGTATACAGAAAGCCAAGGCTTGGCCCTTACAATGCCAGGTGTCTCTGGGGCGGGTTGATAGGGGCATGTGAAAGGTTCACCAGTAACAAAAGGATGCCGAGAAGCCTGAAAGGATCAAAATAAATACTGGAATTCAAAGTATAAATTAAGTAAACCAATCCAAGTTTCAGAACCAAAACCTGCAGAGGTGACCACCGCTTTTTTGGATCAAACTCAAAAAGCCCCCTCAAGAGATCGATCAGAGCCAAGCGGGTTAGCTTCTCTGTAACATTATCATGGCTGAACAATCATGCTCCAATAGTTTACAATCTTATGTGAACATTCATAACAGACACAAATCATTTACGAATCAGGTGCTCATGAAATTGCACAAACCTTTAGAAACATGTTCTTCATCCAAGTTTTTTCGATAAGGATAATTCGCAATGATTTCATCATATTTCACATAACTGAAGTATCGTTTCCCTATTACTGGCTTTTTCAACTCCCGCTACACATAAATCCAGAAGTTAGAAAAGTGTGAGAATAGTAAATGTGCACAAAACGAGCAGATTATACATCAGAAAAATGGAAAAACTCACAGCTTCGTATTCTTGTTCCGTCAATAATTTGTACATTGTTATTCCAGTGAATGCACCATTATCCATTATGTGGATATCTTCAACACGCTTGAAGAACTTGTTGGTATGCTTTGCTCCCACAAGGATCTCGGTAGGAGGTTGCCCGCTTAAATGAAGAGATGCAACAGGGAGTAATCAATTACAACAGAGTGGTTGAATGACCATGAACATAAATTTCCTTAAATAAACTGCTTCTAGGAGTATGAAAGCCTAAGAAAACAAATTCAAGATTTAAAAAAATTATTACAACTTATAACGAAATCAAAAGTCCTGTAAGCAAAAGGCAATCATCTCATTCATAGAGGAAAGTGTGGGAGTCAAGTTCATCAAACAAACACTTTTGGATGGTCTTGAACAGACATTAAACAGGAAAGATGTTCCAAACATCTTGTCATTATGTGACCGGGTATGTTGTGGCAGCTTTGTTAATCTCCACAATACACATTAATTTTCTTCCCCTTCTCCCATGTGGCTTCTTCTGGTTTCTTATATTGCATGCCTTATGATAAATATCCAAAGGAAAGCATGAAATAAAAAAAAGCTGTACAAATTGAAACCCGTAGCTGCCTAGCAAATTGCACAATTTGGTCTACTCTGAAAAGATACAATTCATGTCAATTAGAGGTTTTTTAATTTTATTTTTCATGGGGGCTGTTTGGTAACATTGATATAGAAAAACGATAACATGTAGGATGTGTTTGGATGTGGAGAACTGAATATAAGTGACATTGCAATTCAACGTGATTTAATTGGTTAGTTACAATTCCAGTATATTAAACACCCACTTATTTGGTTGGACTTTAAACATTTGATTTGGATAATCTGAATTTCTATCAAATGCACCCACCCTTCTTAAAACCCTTTTTCTCTTAAAAAGGATCTAGAGCATTAAATGACTTTCATTATCTGTGAAGGGAAACCTCACATCTAATAATTCACTAACGCTTTACAATCTTTCCATATAAAATGAATCTGAAAATTTTGGAGCCCAATGAAATATAAAGAAACTCCACCCTGATATCATTTGACAACTAACAAAAAGAAAATATTAATGCTCAAACTAAATATAAATCAAACCTCAAAAGTTTGGGACTCTAATTAAATATCCACTAAATGTCCAATTTATAAAAATAAGAAAATGAGAAGTTTTCAACATTGGAACTCCACATTCAAAAATCAACATGAATCTTTGATAGGAGTAGGAGAGTTACCAAACAAAGGTATTAAACAGGGTTTACTTAAATTGATTAAATGAGATGAATATGGAGAGAAAGAAGGGGGGGGATGGTAAACAGGGTTAAGGAGGGTTTGGTATTAGCTATCTGGTAAAATTGGTGATGTTGACTTACATATTTGGCCAGACAGTCAAAGTCCCTCAACCAACACGTAATTGTTCCTTTTTCCCCCTTAACTGGGATTTATTTTTGTCACAATGGATTTGAGCCAATATGGTACTATGAATTTCAAGGATTATATCAACACAAAACAAGGTCATCACATGTTTTGAACCTGTCACTTTATTGAAGCTTTTAGAGAAAGATAAAAATTGATGTTGTTTCTCTTATGGTGAGCTCTCGCAAGTCCACTACCCCACTCTTGTCATTCATTTTCTTTTACCCAATCATTCATCTCTCAGCTTCAGAAATAACTTAATTGGAAATAAACAAGAAAGGCATGAAAACCATACTAAGCATAACAGGATGAAAACCCAAGCGATGCATTGATGCCAAACTGACAGCATAAATCAGTGGAAAGCCATATTAAGCAATGAACAATAATGAAGCATATTACTTTAACCTGATGGACTACATAAATCGTGTGGTGTGTCACACTTTTTTATTAATTCAAGAATTTTATAAAAAAAAGTTCATCATTATGACTAAAAAGGAATAGTATGAAATTTATTAAATAAAAATTTCAAGATGTCTGGAATTTTTATCTCATCTATGCAATTTTTGTTTTTTATTTGGAGTAAAGGCTGAAGCTTCTTCATCTTTAAGGCCCTATGTGGAAACGAGTTTGGACAGCTTTTAGGTTTTCAGGAAATTATTTTTCCCAAACTCATTTCCAAACAGAAAAACTGAGGCAAAAAACTACATACTATTTTTTGTGAAAAAATGTCCAAAACCTTAGTTTTCCAGAAGATGTGGAGAGATGGTTTCTTGCAAAATCAGTTTTAAGCCCAGCTTTTGCTTAAAATCAGTTTTGCAATCGTGCAACCAAACGCAGCCTAAGTATGAAAAGGAGCAAAATTTTCTTCCACAGCAATGACACAGAATTTAGAAGCACACATGTCCTAATAAAACCTATGATATAAAACATCTGTGCAATATATAAATTTAAAGATTGCAGATACGTGTTAAATTTCTTAAAATTGTCAGTAAAATAAAAAACAAAAACATACCCAAGTGTTTCTATCATTCTTGTAAGTACATCATATTCAGAAGCTCCAGGAAATAATGGCAGCCCTAAGAACAACTCAGCAATGATGCAACCAAATGACCACATGTCTATAGCAGTATTGTATCTGGAAAGAGTGGTCAAGTCCAAAACATGGGAAAAGCATGTGACATCATCACAGAAGACACAACACACACTTCATGTCCTGATATGTAATACTTTTAAATTAACCAGAAAAGTACAAGACCTGAACACACCAGTGAATAAATTAAATAAGGGCATCCAAAAGGGAAAACTTCATAATTATATAAACTCAAGCTAATTACAAGAAATCCAATTTTAGATCTATGCAAATGTTCAAATCTATATTTAGAGGTGAATTCAATGTCGATCAGATTGTAATATAACTGTGTGTGCCAGATTGTGTAAGTATTATATCTATAATTTTTGGAGCTCCTGAAAGAAAATTTCAATCAAGGTTTTAACTATAATGTACCCAGATAATATCAATCACATTTGATACCAGGTTATATCGTAAAATATGATTTGATTATGATACATCGAGCACAATAGATAAGGATACATTTGTTAATTTTTAAAACTCCACATATTCTATCCAGCAGCTCCTTAAATTTCTACAAATTTATCTGCGCTTTTAAACTCTCTTTGATGTTCCCTAACCCCCTGTTTGGGGTGTGACATAGGGTTATTCGCCCTTGATAGCTATACTAGAATAGATAACAATCCATGTTGAATAGGTAAATTTTTGTTTGGTTGTCTTTTTTGTTATTCTGATTGGGAAACGTAAAATTGATCTTTTTGTTGTTTGGTTCACCTTGGATAAAGTAAAAATAAGTAGTAGATAAGAGATGGATAAGAGTTTATGACTTTTTAAATGACAACTATACACCTGCATAAATTATTTGTGTTTGAGAATATGTATGAAAGATGTGTGTGTGATATGATAGATGTGACATTTTTGGAATATGTGCAGAGAGTGTTAGATTAGATAAATTTTTTAAAATGACAGAGAAATGTATTTTTATCCGTTGGCATAGGTAAACCCTGCTAAGCAATTCCACAATTTTCTTAGAATAGTTATCAGGCGTTATCCTAGTTTATCTAGACATAGCTATCAAGGTTTATTCTTGTCAAACAAACAGCTTTTTTGGGCTATTCTACTGTATTCTCCTCTATCCATGGCTCATGCTCCACCCCAAACGAGGGGTAAAGGAATTTAAATCCAACACTCCAGGAACACAAAAAGAGAAAAAGAGAAAATGGAGGAAAATAAAGGAATAAATGAATGAAAGATGTATGCCACCTAAGTATGAAAGATGTGTAATATAAAGAAACTGATACAATATGATGTGTACTGCAACTTTAAACTCTGACTCAGACCTTGCTGTGTACATTACATTGCAGTTCAAGAGTATAAAAGAGTATAATTGATGCATTAATATAAAGGAATTTAAATCTAATACTCCAAGATCACAAATAAATAAATAAATATATAGAAAAATGGGGAAAATAAAGGAATAAATGCATGAAGATGTATCTCATCTAAGTATGAAAGATGTATAAACATGAAGAAACTAATAAAGTACAGTGGATGCTGCAACTTTAAACTCTGACTCAGACCTTGCTATGTATATCACATTTGTTGTTCAAGAGTATAGTTGATGCATTAATCTAAAGGATACGGGTAACCAAGGAGGACTTCGGGAGACCTGTAATAGCGACTCTGCAGCACATATTAGAAAGGAGTCGTGCAAATCAGCAATCACCAATAAAGAAACTGCTTGGCAGATAAATCACAAGATGCAACTTATTTACATCTGAACTATGCAGTGGGTTTTAAATCTGTAGAGGCACAGACCTGAATGTAAGAATAAACTGTCCGCCCCTCGTTACAAGCTGATCCAAAGTCAATAATTTTTATTTCTGGCAGCTTTACACTGTTGAGTCCAAGACACTAAAGTTTAACATAGAAAAGAAATTCCATAAATTAAATAAGAAAGATAACAGATGGCTCACCCTGTAGAAATAAGTATATTTTCGGGCTTTAAGTCACAATGTATGATTCCAGCCTCTTTCATGAGAACCAAACCGTGCAATATCTAGGGAATAAAACCAGAACAAGAAATGAATTGTGATGACAACCAAAATAAATTGTCTCCATTAAGAAATGTATATGGCAGCCACAGAAGAAACTAGTACCTGTTTTGAAAACAGCTGGACAAAGCTTAAAGAAAGCCCTTTAAATTGATTCTCCTTTATTAAGTCATACCTAGAAACACAAAAATTATTTATTTTCTTTTTACAAGTACTTGCATCACAAATTACAAGTGAAATAAAACTCCTTGGCGCCACTTACAGATTAGGACCAAGCATCTCAAATGAAATGCATAAGTGATGTTGGAAAAGGAAGTGATCCAACATTCGGACTATGTGATGCTTATCATCAGGATCGAACTTCTTGTTAAGCTGCAAATTGTCAAATTAGTTCAAGCCAAAAAGGCAAGAAGAAAGTCTATTCGATGAAAAGATGCAGTTGACAGTTTGTTACCGTTTCCAACATTGAGACCTCAACCAGTGCCTGCTGATAGTAGGCAGGATTATTCTTTATAACCTTAACAGCAACATAACTGTTAGTCTCTGAAACCCAGCACTTAGCAACTTGTCCAAACGTCCCCTGCCCAAGGACTTCTTTGACAATATACCTGAGTATAAAACCATCCAATTATAGTAATGTCCATCAGCTAGCATGGTAAAGTAAAATACAATTTTCCTAGGTTTTGTCCAAACCACTTTTAGCAGCTTTGGATATCTATCTTATTTTCTTAGTATGGTAGCAAAATCCATTTGATGGACAAAGTACAATTAAATGTAAAACATTTAAAATGTATACAATGTTATTTAATTTCCAAAGCAAATATCCTCCCTGACAATGTGATTTGGAATGGAACAAGGAAAATGCCATCTTATTCATAGGATAAAAACCTCAGAGATATAAGTCCATTTTTTCAGATATATAGTACGTAAATATGTTTTTATGAAAAAAATACTCAATAGAGATGTTGTGTTTTCATTTATAATGATGTACATTTTTATTGAGAATGCTGTCAAAACTCATGAGTGGTTTAAACATCACACCCATAATTTATAAAATCAATCCAAAATATTTACATTCTACAGATACGTTTATAGATGTAACCCTTAATACTGATCATAAGACCAAAACAACCTCATGATCAGGTAGATTTCGCCTGTAATCAACAATAAATAAACACCATGATTTTTATTTTTTTTTGAGGATAATATAGGAGAATCTCAAGCTTAATAAACACCATGAATGTTAACATATCTTTTTTTAATAGAGATCTCAAGCATATTTGAGAATTGCATAAATATCACTTGTGAAAGTACTTTATGCATGTAGCAACAGTTTAGGGACTCGAAATACAATAAATACATATATACAGTAAAAGGAAGGAAGGAAGAAAGAAAGAAACTCAAAACCTCAATACTGAGCATGATGCCAAAAATATGAGCAGCAAAAACAATTCATCCATTTTTTGCATGATACTGGCCCCTAATTTTCTCAATGCATTGGACATTCATTCAATGGCCTCCCATAACTTCCTATCCCTTTTTGAGTTATGTCTACATAAAATCTAAAATACCAATGCAGCAGCGATTCTATGAGACATGGAAAGAAATGAATTATGACAAAACAAACAAACAAAACAAAAAGGTAAAAGAATAGATAGATTGGCAACACCAAGAAAATCCAAACAATCGAGATCCCTCAAACATCTTCACTCCCTACAACCGCAGGGGCACATCCAACCTTACCAAGCAGCTGCCGCATATGGACAATGAGAAATCCATATGGGAACAGATACCGTATACATCATTCAGAAATTTAACCAACCTTATCAAGAAGGTTATTCTTGTCCCACTCTCTGTCTTTTGAGTCTCCTTGGCACATGCTAGGAGTGTCAGTCAAAGGAGAGGAGAGTGAATTATGATGTGCATTGTCCTTATCAATTTGCAGTTTTGCACTTCTGAGTTGTGATGGGAGAAGGGACATTTCACATTGGCAATCATGCCCCTTAAGTGCAGGTTGTGTGCCAATGATATATATCATCAATCGATAATGCAACAGTATAAGTGAATAGTAAACTTTAAAAATATGAAAGAATACTGTAGATATAGGTTTATTTAAACTACCATATGATATTTGCATGCAACCTTATGGAAGTAGTAAAGTCTAGTCTCTCAAGTTGTACCGATATACAAAACACTCGTGTCAACAAAAATATAAAAAACTGTCGATATTTTGTATTTCTGTTCACTAATGTTCCATATAAGGACAATTTCATGGCAATTCCTCATAGCATAGTAAGTTATGCCAAAAATAAAAACTCAATAGTTAGCCAACATATTCTTCAATCCTATGGGTATTTCATTATGCAATATGCAAACAATTAACGTGCAAACTCTTCTTTTGAAGGTGTGTATGCAGTATAGCTTTTCTGTTCATGAGTAACCATTGTTATGATGTACGGAGCAAATGAATTGTCCCATATATTGGCTTTTCTCTCTCATTCCTTAAATCCTTCTCATGATCACCATCCAGGTTCAACATAAATTACGAAACCACTGAAATTTCATCCAACTTCTTAATTGTTGTAACATAACAATTGTTGTGACATGACAATCAATTAGGCTCAAACAAAAAGAGATTTTTAGTAGTTGACTCTGTCAGTAAATGATTTCTGATTAATGACTCAAAATAAAGAAATTATATTACAACAGTTGAAACTTTTCATGTGTAAAAGTGGAAGAGCTTCTTCACCAAAAAAAAAAGGGGATGATCAATGCCATTAGCTCACTTTTCCCTATGTGAAACAAACTAAACACAAAGATCTCTCACTCATCAAAATTTTCAAAAATCATACATATTTATGATGGCAGATAAAGTCAAAAGCGGTCTATGGTACTGAAAAAGGATAACTGATAAACTTGGAGCCACATACCTTTGTCTTGAAACTTCATTGAACATAATGAGGTTCACATATAAGATGAGATCTGAATTCTCATTATCATGTCCATCATTAAATACTCCACTTGATGGCTTTGTAAGGAACCGTTTCGGATGTAACGTTTCATTATACTTGAATGCTGGGTTACATGTAGTGTATGTCTGAAGAATTTCCTTTGTCACTCTGGTCAACAGCTGCAAAATGGAATTTGGGTTAGCAGGGGAAAAACGATTTTTTAATAATACAATAATGTGCACTTCAACATTATCAAAAATATGATGAAAGTTCTACACAAACTGCTGTTTCTGTTTAAATGGGAGCTTCCTCTGTTATTTGTAAATTGCAGATGGTGAGCTCCCACCTTTTATCAAAAAGATATGAAAGTTCTACACCCATCTATTTAATAAGAAACAGCAGCAATGAACATCCACATAACATACAATATTCATCTATGGTTTATGGAGTTACAGAACCTCAAAGGCTCACATATCGTCTGCGTAACCACATTACAGGGTGAACGTTTTTCATCACAATGATTCTTACAATCATCATGGATGTAGATTATGCATACTAGTGATTCTACAAATGAACTACAAAACAAAAGGAAAATGTATCCACTACTAATGAGATGAGAGTGTAACTTTGAAGAAGAGTAAACTGAAAATGTAGCATCATGCAATAACAATAAAAAAATTGTCGGGTGGGGAGATACATAAGGGTTTCAAAAACTGTGACATCTACACTACATCATTACCATAAGCTGCACCTGATGTTTCAAAATTCATATTATCTATAGTAATATGTCATATATTCCTGTTAAATGTAATCTTTTTTGTTACATTATTGTCTTTCATACAAAAGTACTAAGTATACACCACCAGACTTAGGATTTCCACCTCTATCCAGCACCCTCAGCGCTATTTCATTCTCATTCCCCCAATGGAATCATCCTAGTTGATAATTGCACATGTCCAAAACACCACTAATACACTCATTTACAATTCAACTCTTTTCCACATAACAACAGTATTATCGTATTAAATTAAAAAAAATCTCTCATTTCCACCATGCAAAACTTGAATTAGGTGTAGTCTACTAGTGGACAACAATTCATATACGCACAATATATAGATGGCCAGTACCCAATTAGGGTATTACCCAATGACCACACAGCAATGCAGATGCAGAACTCACTTCATCCAACCAACTTTAAATCATATACTAAACAACCCATCTATGTTATTGAACCCATGATTTGGAATGCTTTTGTTGACATTTCAAGAGCCATAATTGCAGTATATGCCTAGATAATTCTGAATTTTCAGATAATAACTTTCAAATCATATTGTTAATATTAATATATTAACAATGAATTGTCAGATAAATGATTAATATTAATATATTTCAGGTTGTGCACCCCACCACTTCATCAAAAAGAGAAAAAAATTGAGACCAAATGCTTACCGTTTTCTCAAAAAAATGAAAGAAAAAAAAAGTTGAACCATCAGCTTCAAGCATTTTACCATTCCGAGTTTCACATGCACCCTTAAACTCGTACAAACAACAGACCTTCAATTACCCACAAACGACACACATAAAAAAAAAACATTTCGTATAGTAACGAGGGAAATGCATGACCGACAACAATAAGGAAAAATCCTAAGCACCCCAAGGGTGGGATTTCGACATGATTTACCAACCTAAGCATGCTTTGCAGAAGACACTCACCCCTAAACACACACCATCAACAAAGATTAAAACACCTGCAAACCACATGCATCAAAGAATATCATTTTGAATAACAATAGTCATATATGCACAACCAGCAGCAGTAAGAAAAAATATCCTAAGCACTCTAAGGGTGGTGTTTCGAAATGAAGCTCCCTATGCATGGTTTATTGATGTCAATAGAATACTTTTTTGGAAAAGAAGTCTGGAAACTTTCTCGTTCCAGAAATTGAACAAGGTCCCCTGAGAAGAGACTACAAGGTATCTCCAGGAGAAAGAAAATAAAAAGAAAAAAGAAACTCAACAACTTCTTACACGTTTAACAAAAGTTTCACCCATTTCCCTCACTATTACACACAGGCGCCACCCCAAAAACGTGCATGCCCCAATCCTTGTGAAAGTAAAGGATACATAATCAAGCATTTTTCATATACACCCCCCTCATCTTGAACAACCTTTTTATTGTGAAAGACCAAATGAACGAGATGGGTTAGAATTTTTGCTTCTATCCCCTACCTTCCTTCAAGCTTGAACTACTTCCATATTCGAGTCGCATTTGTGAATAAATAATATAGACCATGAATGCTCCCCAATCTATTACAATTCGCCTTACTAAAATCACAATGAAGAGGAGATGGTGATGGTCCACTGTCTCCTTGTGAACGCTGTAGAGGTCACGAGCTTCCATCATTTGAAATTTGTTGCAATTAACCATATTATACTATATTTTCTTCTTCAAAACCCATAAACTAGTAACAGTTCCACTTGAAGAACTATAAGGCTAATAATATAATACGTGTTTCAGGAGACCAACATATGAACAGAGCAAGCAAAATTAACAATTTAATTTTCTCAACCGTCGGTATTGGAATCATCAAACTAGAAACCAATGCAGTTTCCAGAATCCGAAATTGATGCGTGGATGATCAACAAGCATCAATTTTTCACGAGAGACAATCAGGACTGTAATCTAAATCATTCAAAAGGGGCAATAAAACAAAACGTACAGATTTCCTCACGAAAGTCCTTGGATTGCTCCATTTCTGGGAGGGACCGGCATCAGGTGATGGAGGCACGTACTGTCGGAAAGCTCCGCAGCACGGTTTCCAATACGATATCGTACCGGTAACCCCGTCAGCCACCGCCGCCGCAGCCGTCTCGCCACCACTACTTTGAGCCATGGCCGCAGACAATCAAGCTCGGAATTTCGCATATTCCAACGGTATCATCTCATCCGTTCCAATCGCCGGACCAATCAAACGTGGACCTCGAATCGATCAATCGTCACGAAATACCCAATCAAGACCTCCGGCGTTCTCGATCGAACGGCCGATGCTGTTCGATGGGACCTCGATCGGGCGTCCAAGGACGCCTCCGACTGAATCCGACCGGAATTTATTGAGGGCGTCAATGGCTCCGGTACTCCGCCCCTCTCTCTCTCTCTCTCTCAAAAAATATAAAAAGAAAACAAAAATGGGTTTGTCGTCTTTTTAGCTCAATTTTTAGGTTTTTTTTTTAATATCTCTTCTTAACCATGGTTAAACTTGACCGTACCCAAGTCGCAACGCCTGTTGGGGGACTCGATGAGTCCACGGTGTTGCCATACAAGCTCCGTCGATTATAAATTGGACGGTTGGATGAGGCTGTGATGATGTGAAGGATATAAAAACCGAAGATATACACGGATATCGATTTTCGACAGGTCACCCTTTCTTACGAATGACATGCACCCATTACGCCCACTGCACGTGCAAACCTACTCAAATGACGTACACGTGGCATTCTGACAAACGTTTTGGCCAAATATTAACCTGGATATGCTTGCACCGGACGGTGGTGCTAATTTGGTCCTTTCCGTTATAGTTTGGCGTTTTAGACGGGGCTATCAATCGAGGCCGTCCATTTAAATCAACGGTCAGGATTCTCCGATGCATAGACACAAAGTTGCGTATACTGCATTCCGTTTGGTACTTTGTACATCCGTAGTTGTGTAGTGGACGTTTAAGACTAATTTCACAAGGGATTAAAATTTTAAGAATAAATTATATAAATTTTAGAGGATAAAAATTCATCTCATTATACGTGTCACTCATCTCTATAAATAGCATGGTGGATAATAATTCACGACAAAATATAATCCATTAATCAAATCTACATATAAAATTAATAAAAATGTATTATTGATGCACATGACCACTTAATCACTCTAGAAAACTTATATATATTTAAACACTGTATAAATTATCATCGACACAAAACTATAGATAAGTTTTGTACCTCATTATTTGATGAAGAAGATGTCATATTTGAATAATATGAGCCGCGACAATACATGGAATTCTTCTCTTCCTGTCTTCTTTAACACGCTGCAAAGAGTGAGATGTAAATGTTTTGATATGGGATGGTGTGTAAATAAAAAAAAATTAATAAAGGGTAGTTGCAAAAAATACATATGGTGTATAAATTGGAGTTACAAATTAAGCAAACTAAATCTTTGAGTCAAAATAAAGACATGAATATAGATTCGAGGGGTACAAATAAAAACACCCTAATAAAAATACAGAACAAATATCTCTTTTAAATTTAATATGTCATTAGTGTTAAAAATACATATTAAATACTTTATATTAGATGTAAATAGGGCGACAATAATTATGATTTTATTATTATAAAAATATTATAAATGCATTCTACTTTTAAAATGCGGTAGATACTTTCGATCTATATCTAATCAACATGATTAATGATTAGAGTAAGTTTTTTTTTATCGCATGAACGTTATGCACGCCTAATGCTGTGTTAAAAACCCTATTCGTTTAATAAAATTTGAAAGAATTTTCTGTGGGACCATGACAAACAAGTAAAAGAAGTTTACAAGTTTGACCGTAAAATCAGTCACAGAAGTTCCATGTTATCAAAAAAATAAAAACAAAAAATGTTACGTATGGAAATATGTCATAACATGGTAAGAACCTAAATTTTAGGAAGGAATTATAAAAATATATATAGAGAGAGAATATACATTGGATCGTTGGAAGATTTTGCATATCCCTTAATTAGAGGGCAAGCTTCTATCAAGAGGAATAGATTACTTTTGAAGCTGTTTCCTAATAATTTCTCCTAAATACCTGTTTATTCTTTTAAAAAATCATTATATTTACAATGAAGTTAAATCAAGTTTTGCTTATGGCTAATTTAAAATGAAATATTATTATGCACTGATACACACAGTCATTCATGAGTCATTCCTCGAATATATGATTCATTTAATCAAGTATATATATGATCCACTGGTGCATGGACTTATGTATATGTTTAAAATCTTGAATCCCCGAGGCATCATTGAATCCATGAGGATAAAATTTTAAAATGAAGATTATTTTAATTTAAATCAAAAGCTGCAATGTAATGACATTTTTTTATAGGCCACAATTGTCAATAACTTACTCTATATAACATACTTTTAATAACATAATTATTGAAATATATTATATTATACAAAATACAAATTCTGATAAAATTATGAAAAATGCAATTATTTAAATCACTAAAAATAACAAAACATTTTAATGAAATTTCGAAATAAGATCTTAAAAACACTATATTCACGTCTAACTAATAAAGTGTTTATTATGACCCTACATAAAAAAAAATGAATATTATAATCTTAAGTTCTTGTAAAAACTATATCTCGAGGACAGATGTGGAATCAAATGTCCCCTAGTAATTTTTATTCAACCATGTTAAACATTAGTTTTTCAAAAAAAATTGACATGTGTCATCATTTGATATGAAATTGATTTTTTTTTCTTTCACATACAATAAACAGTCACTGTGATGTGCCCAACTTCCTAACATTTTTACTTTCCAATAATATTTTGTTAATGTTATTGTTCATTATGTTCTTATTTAATACTTTTTATTATATTTACACTGTAACACAAGCAAAATGTTGGGGTGCCTTCTTTAATTTTTTTATCTAAATAATAGGATTAAAGACAAATACGTTATACAAACATGAATTATCTCATATAAATCACCGTCAAAATTGGGGCAGACATACAAATCAAAACACTAAAAAACTAAAACATTATTCATGGGTTAAATTTTCATCTAAATTGATAAAATATTTATAAGGTATTCTGTCTCCACATAATTATGAAGTTATTATAGTCCCTTTTAACAGTAATAAACATATATCAGTTAATGTAAAAGATCAAATTGCCCCTAAACACTCCTCTGTATTTCTCTGTGTTCTTTATTCATTCTTCTCCCTCGTTGTTCACGCAGCATCACCTGAAGCCCTCCACCCCGGCCCTGGTGTCCCTAGAATTTTATTTTCCAATAATAGTTTGTTAATGTTTTTATTAATTTTGTTAATGTTTTTATTTAATATTATTTTACATTGCCTATGTGTTGAAAATACAATAAAGAAGTCTCACATTCTTAAACCACCCCTAATTGAATTCCTTTACACACCCTTTTGTTATTCTCTCACAGCGAACAACCCACACATCTCTTGCACCACTTTTAATAAATATCACCCTTAAAATAATATCACAAAATATTTTATTTTCTTCAAACGAGACAGATACAAATTTAAAATTACAAAAAAAAAAACACAACTTATTCCAATTTAAAAAATCAAATATACATGTAAAATAAATATAAAATCTAAAAACCCTAAAAAAAATGAACAAATCCAATACTTATACAAACCATATCAACATAAATTCTAGATAGTTTTGTACCTCATTATTTGATGAAGAAGATGCCATGCTTAATTCCTTCTCTTCCTTGTCTTCTTTTTTGGGTTTAACAAAGAATAATATTTAATTGCTTTGAGATGAATGGACATACAAATTTATTCATAAAAAGTTTAATAAACGGTAATTCCATAAAAGGATATAAGACATCTAAATTTGTGATGTGCAAATCAAAAAGATTTAAATAGATCTTATACATATCACAATTCATATAAGGAAGGCGTGCACGTAGATTTGGAATGCAAATGGAGACACCCCAAATATGTTTATATTACTTTATAACTCCTCCGGATTAAATAAGATCCAATGTGTGTATTAATAAAAGCCTACGATGGAGATTTTATGGGGGCAACCGACCTCTGGTACGAACCCGTACGTAATGGTATCCGGAACTTCGGGTTTGTTTATTTAATTATTATTATTATATAAGGTAAGGTTGGTAATACACTGTCGCGATTGGGATGTCTTGCATCATCAAATGGTTAATAATTCTGCCTATCAAAATCTGTGATCCATTCTCTTTAAATAATAATCGTAATAATCATAATAATATAATGATAATAATGAACAGTGATGTAGGCTTGTTTCAATTATTTGTAGAATACTAACTTAGAGATATGATGACACGCTTCCCTCGCTAGCGAGGTGGTGGTTGTATACCTGCTGTATGCGGTAGACTAAGGATCGATCCCTGCTAAACCCCTTCTGTGGGGTGTTGTTAGTTGTTGGGTTTAAGGACTTATTATCCATTTCAACCAAACCATATGACAGTGATGTATTATTTTCCTTTGTTAAATTATAGTTGTTATGTTAAATTATATCCATTTCAACCAAACCATATGACAGTAATGTATTATTTTCCTTTGTTAAATTATAGTTGTTATGTTAAATTATAGACATGATAGTATGTTATCACATATCAATATATTTCTAACAACCTAAATCTGAGAAATTCTAACAAACTTATTTTCAAATATATGGTTACATGGTAAAACTCTAAAATAGTTATCTAAACTAATTATTTAATTAAATAAAATAATAAAAACAATCGAAAGAACCCTTTTTTAATTTCCATCACCATTACAGTGGGTTTGCGTTTCAAATATGATATATACTAAATGTGGATTCGTTTTAAATATGAGATATATTAAATGTGGATTCATACACGGTTTTTCCGCTCGTGTGTGCTCTCATCACCATGTTTTCTGTGTATATTCGGTTGTTCTTAAAAAGTTAAAGAAGCTTTTTAAAAGCTGAAAATCTTGTATTCAAATCTCATATACAAACGTAATCTTAGTCCATAATTTAAAAGATTATTTTGTGGTTACTTGAGCCTTCAATTTATGAGAAAAGAAATGCATCCTTAAATAAGATCAATCTTTGAGGATTACTTTGTCAAATAAAAGTCTTTAAGAAAATTGTTAAGCTCAGTCCTTCAATCTCATATGCAATCCACATATATTTGGTTTTTTAATTATACACTAAACTAATAAAATATATTATTTTATAATAAAATGAATTACATATTTGTATGAATTGAATGCTATGATATTTAATTTGTAAAAGTATATAAAGACATGGTGAGTATATATTCTACGTTATATGACTTCATATATTACAATATCGACGATTGTAAATGAGGCTGAAAAAATACTGTGTATCAATGGCCAAGTCTTTTTTTTTTTTTTTTTGAGAAAATGACAGACAAATGTCTTATACTAATAAAGAAAAAGGCTGTCCAAAGCATACAAAAAAAAAAGAGCAAAAAGTCACACAGGATTCAGGGAGTAGTATAAGAGAGATCTACAAAACATCATGAATCTTAATCCAGGAGCCACTAGTTTTCAATCAATCGACCTCTAGTAAAACTCACTTGAGATGCTCCCACACCATGCACTCCCCAAGATTTAATGAGTCGTAACCACGCATTTTCAAATACATTCATTACAAGGCAAGATGCAGTATCACATTTCTAACTGTCATCTCAAAAATATGAAATCAGGGCACCTTTTTCTCACTGCATAATACTCATTCAGAATGGTTATCAAAACTCCGTTTCAAAATTTATGTCTTATAAGCATACATCCATGGATTATTATCCCCCCAAAATATACCCAGAAAGAGCAATATATATCATAAACAGTCATGTGAATCTCTAACAGCAAAACCTCATTGAGTGAACTCATTAGTGAAGTTTGTCTACACCTACGTGCTTAGGTAATAATTTCATTATCGACGAAGCTCCCCTCGAGAACCTTAGCCTTATTAGGCTTAGAGCGTCCGTCAACCATGTCCATCTGATTTATAAGTGAGCGCCTTATATGACCAGGAGGAGTTTCAGATATTCCGGCGAGATACATCTCGGAGGATATGTCAAACTTGAGAGTGGCTACTGGCGTGCTGGGCTTGTTCAAGTCATCCTCTTGTAGAATCTCACCTATCCTAGACAGAATGCTAAATGCCAAGTTTCCTATGACTCTTGAGTAGGCTTCAGTGATCGAATGCCCAATGTCCTGAACAGAAAATATGACATAAGATGTGAATTACACAATGATGAACATATAACAGCCACTAAATACAAAAGGTGGTTTACCTTATTGGACTGTACTCTAGTAACATCAAGGAAAGTTGGTGGAATGTTGGGGAATCTGTTTTTCAGCAGCCACAGAAGCACTGCTGCTCGATCCAACAGCTTTCCCATCCTGTCATGCTCTGATCCAACATCCTTTACATAAGACCATGGGTTACGCAGTGGTGATCTAGCGTTAGCACCATTAGATATCCTCTGTTTCCATGAAAGCACAGCGTTCTCCAACTTATTAACAGTTACAAGGACAGCGTGTTCACTCTTTAAAGGAAGCAAACCCAGGATCTCCTCCAGGGAGCTCCAACTCGATGTTAAGACCTTGTATATATCTTCACCCAAGCTAGCCTTGCCTGACTGCAACACCCGTATAATTGCATAGAAAGTCATATAATTGACTGGACAGTGATGAATGAATGACAAATGTGTTTAGAAGTTGATCACTTGCCTTTGGAAGGGCGTTCCCTATGGCAACTGGGACAGGCATTTGGAGGAGGACGTTCTCGTTGATGGATTTGGCGGCCTTAAGGACTTGGTGAACGAATTTGCCCTGGAAGCCCAACCTCTTCCTTTGGGAGGCTGAGAGACCTGATGAAGGCACCCTGGGAGATGGAAGCCACCATTTCTTGTTTGGCCGAGGCTGTCCTTCGGCCCTGCTCCCACTCTCTTCATACCAGAACTCAGTATCAACCATTGAGTCAAGCACTTCCTGCAATCAAGATCATCAGTCATCATGAACAATACCCAGACACTGAAACAATGAGTAATGAAAGATGAATCACACACTATGAGCATCGAGTCTAGCTTCTGGAGAGCGGGGAGATTCATATGGATGTCGGATCGGGCTTTGGGAGTCATAATCTGCACAGATGAATCAGAATCTCACAATTTGGTCTAGGGAAATATTAATTTAAAAAAAGCTTATATGTACCTCCAGTGTCCGGCCATTGGCGCCATTTTGCTTGGCGGGGACCAACTCAACCATGTAATTAGTTGGGGAGAGAAGCCAATCCATTTCTCTTCTCCATCTACTCTTCCTATCCTCTGACAATGGCTCCAACTTCCACAGTTCCCCGAAAACGGTTGCTATCAGTGAGCAGCCACATTTAATTAACAATTTTAGATTCATAAACATCATATATTTCATGATTGCATCCCACTTGATCAGTTATAAAAGCATGTTTTCGGTACCTGAGAGGTTTGTTATTGCATTTGACAAAGCCAATGCTGTGCTGATTCCCTTGCATCCTCCGGAGATATCATCGCCCAACAAAAGCTTTGAAAACTTTTCCTTCATGGCATCAACGTCTGAGACTTGCATGGTGTAAATTGGCCTACTCCTACAAGCCGAGAAACTCTGTCGAGGGCTATAGAAAGTGCTTCCTCCCTCCTCCCAATTGTCCGAGCCCTGATCATCCTGTTTGTTCACCAGCCATTGCGAGGAAAACGAGCCAAACGCGTCCTTGCTCGAAGAGCAACTCGTGCTGTCTTCTTCATCCAATGAATCAGCAGCTTCCCTGCTCGGCCCACTCTCATTTTCGTAAGAGTAGCTGTTGCGGATGCAGCTCTCAAGGCCACCGTATGTCATCAACTCTGCAAAAAAAAAATTGGAGTTTTCATGGCACTCCAGCTGAAAAGCAGAGGAAAGACAGCCCATGTTTGCCCGGCCTCACCAGGTCCATGTTCAAGATACTTGAGCCTCTTGCTTTACACATACGTCAAAAAAAAAAGTGGACCATCTGTTTTAGTGGAAATGAAAAACATGCCAGACTTGCTAGTAATCATTAAAGAGCTGATTGAAATTGCCTGGTCTAGCAGCAAAGTTGTGTATAAACATCAAATGTAAAACCATCAATACCATTATTGAATTTCTTTAGACATTACAGTGCAAATGATTTTTTGGCCTTTTTAAAAAACTTTCACTCATATTAGAAGTCGTCACTGATAAATAGAAACACAATTAAGGTCTGTGGAGTGCATCTAAACTTATGCCCGTCAAACTAGAACTAGTGTGAAACAAAATGCTATTCTTTCACTTTCTAGGTTGATGAAGGCATTGTTCCAACCAGTCTTATTTTTAGAATCATTTCTTGTCAGTTGTCACAAGAGACATGATATACCTTCTACATAAAGTAATATAACAAGAGATAATATTAAAGTGGGATGGGGTAGAAGATTATCACAAAAGTTCAGCAGGGATTAGTACACAAGCCTGTTTTATGACTGCCATTTATGCTGTCAGATTTGATGAAATGTCTATCCTAAATTCCTAATACAATAACATCTGGTAGGAAAGGGTTGCTAGTACCAGGTGATCTAACAAAGTTGGCTTTATATGAAAACATCCTCCTGCAGTAAATAAAGGTGGCCTTGAACTGTTTCAGCTGTCAAAAGCAACATAAAAACCTCAGAAAAAGTGCTCTTTTCCTTTCACTGTGTTCCTTGGTGATTCAGTGTGGAATAAGTGGGGACAGATTAGGTCTCAAATGCAGGTGGGATGAGTGAGCTGTGAGTCACCTCTGAACCCATTCAAGTTCTTGTCTTGGATCTAAGTTTGGGCAGGTTTCGCATTTAAAATACAAAAAAATTTTAAACATTGATCTAAGCACATTTTCAGGGTTTAGCTTTTCAACTTCTCGGTGATTGAAAAACTAAAAAAACAATATTTTTCAAAAGCCGATTTAAAAAAAGTGGGATTTTAAGAATCCCAACGCTTCAACCGCAAATCCAAATGCAATGTAGTTAAGTTGAAAAATCCAAGGAAAAACTCAGTGACCCAGTTCACAAAAAAAGACAAAAAAAAGGCATGAAAAACTCATGAGACAATAAATAAATCACCAGGCACCAAACCTTCACATGCCCTTGCCGTGAAACAGAACTCCCTATCCTTCCACGTGAAACCATTAACCACCCAGGATAAAACGTTTATAATATGATAAAACATTTATAATATAACAACACATGAAGCATTGTTATCAATTTTTTTCCACCCCACCCATACATCTTAACATTTTATATACACACACAGAATCATCTGATGCCAACCAAATATGACTAATAATTAAGCAATGTTAGAGCAACTCAAACTGTAATCTTTAAGCCCCCGTTTGGATACCGGATAAGCTCCGGATAACCCTGGATAACTCCGGATAATTTTTTTTATGTGTTTGGAAAGCTTGAATAACCCCGGATAAAGTGTGCTAGAATAAACTAGTATAAAGTGGTATACGGATTCCAATCAACCCCTAGAATAAAAGTTATCCTAGGTTATTCCACCCAAAGAATAAATGGGCCCACTGTCAAATCAACTGTCATCACCTCTTATAAATCACATGTCAAATCAACTATCATTACTTTTTACCTTTTATAAATTCTTATCCATACTTTATTCACATTTTACCCAAACAACAAAACATTTATTCTTACAATTCCCAACAAGAATAATTCAAAACACAACCAAACACAAAATCAATTTATCCTTATTTATACACACTTATGCTCAGAACAATATATACTCAAGAATAAATCATATTCTACATCCAAACGGGGGCTAAAGTTATCCAAACGCGAACATTAAAATGGTGGACCTCAACAGGATTGCACGGTTCTCACCACAAAAAAAGAAAAGAAAAAAGGATGGCAATGTTGACATCTCCTTGAAAAAATTAGGCAAGTGAAGACTTTTGTCACTTGTCAGAGACAAAATGGTGGACCCGTCCCTTCTTATTTCTTTAATTTACAAAAAAAAAAATTTTTTTTTTTTTTTTGAACTCGCACATTCAAAAAGGTCAATGGGTACAATTTATTTTTTACGGAAATATGTTAAACTCTAAATTGTGTCAAGGCTAATAAATATTTTTATTTTTCCAAGTCACACTCCTTTATTTTACAAGATCAGATCATCCGAAATTAATAGCTGAGATTTATTTAGAATAACTTTTCAAGGATAACGATAGAGGTTTGGATATAGTGGTAATGGACGGTTGAGATTGACTTACCATCACTGTTGTCGAAGTCGAGACTGATCTCCTTGTTTCGGCGACAGCAGATCAGCGTCCGCATGATTGGTGAACCTTCACCTCCTATTCTAATTCTATCGATCTATTGCTGTTTGGATTACGTTTATGCAGATATATTGAGAGACAGAGAGAGAGAGAGAGAGAGAGAGAGAGAGAGAGACCACTTGTTAGCGCAATAAAATAAGAGAAACAAAAGCTAGCAATGTGAAACGCGTGTTTGCCATTTTGAAAAAAACACTGTTTTCACACTGAACGACATATGAATTATTAAGGGACGGACCTTGGATTCTCTATTATTATTTTTTCAACATCCTGTGACTCTAACGAGTGCAAGTTTAAGTAAATAAAAATTATTAAAATTGCAGTCCAAATTTGATTTACAAGGATAACCAGAAGAAGAAAAAAATGTAGGGGAGGATTCATAGAAAATACCTCAAAACCCCCCCATATAAAATCCAAATTCGTTGCATGAGATAGTTTTGAGAGCAAGTTCAGATTGTGTCGAGAGTTGAAAACGAAACGAAAGAAATAAAAAGTCCGTCTTTGCTTAAGAAATGCTGACGAGGCCCTTACTCGAAATGCAAGAAAATCTAGAGGATCAAAGAGTAAAAAGAGTAGGAAAAAAGGTTTTTTTTATAAAAAAAAACAGAGAGAAAGGCCGCAGATCCGGCATTGTAAATAAAGTGAAACAAAAAAAGTTAAATCTTTTCAGATTCTAAAATCACAACTTCTCATGAGAAAAAATGGAAGAACAAGAAGAAATAGAGTATGTAATGTACCTTCAGGTGAAGCTTAGACGTCTAAAGCAACACAAAAAGTGATTTTTTTATATAAAAAATGCTCTCTCTCTCACTTCGGATGTCCGTCTTTTATCTGTCTGAACTGGGATTTGAAAAAAAGGTGAAAACACAACGAAAACCATAAATTACTGTAAAAAGAATGGAAGAAAAAAAACGGGGGGGTCTAGAAGTGGTGAAATTGGGTCGGGTCAGATCAGACGGTCGACGTTGACGGAGCGTTTCTCGGCACCCGCGCCTCTCATTTATTTTATTATTATTATTTTTTGGTTGATGTCAGGGTTGGTTTTCAATTTTAAAATTCTATTTTATTCTCTCTCGAAAGGGTACGGCGACAGTGAAGTATCCGAGGTGAAATGATCTATTTATTTTGTTTTTGGTTTGCTGAAAATATGATTTGAAAGCGTTTTGCAATGAAAACGGTGCTAATTCTAGATCCAAAAAATAAGATAAAATATAAATTTGATTGAAAAGGTGAGGAGAGAACATGGTTTTGAAAATGGGTTTTGACCAAATTTTGAATATCTTATCCAAATTTATATCTAAAAAATACAGTTTTTTTTTTTCGTTGAAAAAAAAAGGTTGACCCGAATATAACAACCCTACCTTCTACTTCATCAAATTAGTTAATTCTTTTTTACAGGGATAAAACTCACAATAAAATCTGTACCACAAATTAGTTAATTTTTCTGTCATGGATCACAACTCACAATAAAATCTGTACCGAAGAAGCAATCCAAAATTTGTTGTCCTTCTTTCCCTCAAAACAGTGCTCAACACGTGGTGTGCTCCCTGACTTTCCCGAAATTTGATCTCAATGAAGTTAATATTACTTAAAAGTTAGTATCTCTAAACTTTTCTTTATTTGCTCACTTATATTAGAGAAAAAAAACTGCATTATTCATTTCCTTTTTCATTTTCAAATGAGTTCTCTAATCCACTGCTCAGGAATGTGGTCCGTGCGGCCGCATATGCGGCCGTATGGGCGGTTCGATCCATAGACCGAACCGTTTCAGGGAATAGGCGGGCATATGCGGGTTGGGCCCGCATATGCAGCCCGTTCCCGCTTATACGCCCGTTTACGCGGGCGCACAAGAATAGAAAATTTAAACAGGTCGACCACGTCCATGCAAGTATGGTCTATCTGGGCCAACCCCCCTCATTTTATAGACAGCTTCTTCTCCTCCTTTCTTTGCATTTGCCGATGTGGGACTATAAAAAAAAACACTGTGATGCATGAGACAGTAAGGTCCATGTCCATCAAATCCAGACCGTCCGTTTTCAGCGGGTCGAATCCGTTAAAATTTCATCAGCCTATATAATTAGTTCACGGAATCCCAAATTATATATGAAAAGTAATTTTAATATTTCTTGCAACTTATTTAAATGAAAGGTTGTCCAATAAGTGTCAACCCGGGTATAACATGAGGTTTTTCAAATTAGTTTAATTAATTAAATCAATCTTTTTTATTATAAAGTTTGGAAAATGTAAGCTCGATCTCGTTTCCAACCTCAAATGTAGTTTGCAACCGTTGTGATTTTTCAAAAAATAGCATATGCCATCTAATAATTTTTATATTTTTATAAAATATGAATTTATGAACTTATTTATTATAAACAAAAAAATTCCAACGAAGTATATACCCGTTACACAGAGTATATGTATGTGCTTAATGAGCTTTATGGGCCTGTAAATGAGGTTGTAACAAGGATTGTGTGTAATAAAAATGATAATCCAATGTTGTGTGCAGCCCCGTCCGTTTTTTTCATTGTATTATAGGTGGATGCTATCGTGTTTCAACTGAAGTATTGAGTGGATTATTGCAGGATATTCTTTTACAACTCCTTTGGCTTATTGGCATGAAAGATTCAATTTCTTTAAATTTATGTTTTTAAATAGTTAACTGAACTCTTATTTATAAATCATTACCATAGAATAATTCATTTTTTAATTTTTATTAATAAAAAATACAGAACCGCATATACTCCGCATACCGCATATACTCTGTACGGTACCCTAGCCGCACGTAAATCGCATACCGCATATCAGAACACTGCTCTAATCTTCCTCTTCAAATTTTTTTCTTTAAAATCAAATAACACAAATATCTTTCAACAAAACAAATATGCTAATTATTATTTGTTTGTATTGTCAAAGTATATGGATAAATGAGAGAAATGAAAATTTTAAAAGCATTTAATTGATGGGTCCCACTGTTTAAGGAAACATTTTATCTCCCTAGACCCATAGAGTCAAATTGCTTCTCCTCATTTTGAGAAAAGTTTTAGGGAGAGATTGGAGTTGATTTTTTTAGTGGGATGCTCTCCATTTTATAGGAGTTGGAATATAAAGAGGAGCTGGAGATGCTCTTATAACATCAACTTAATTGTGTCAAAAAAAAAAAAAAACAAAGGATCTGAACTCTTTTTTTTTTGGTCCGTTTAAAAACCCAGATTGAAAAGTAGCTTTTGAAATAAAGCTACTTTTTAAGATGATTTTGACATTGACTTTTATTGAAATGTTTTTTTTTAATTCAAGAATCAATATTTGAAAGAAGTTGATATTTAACAGAGAAAGTTATTTTTCAATTCAAAAAATCGATCATGACAAAAAAACAATGTTTCTGAGCTTTCCAAAACACAGATTTCGAGACAACAATAAAAAGGAATCCAGCTTCCGATTCTGAATTAATCCACCCCGTTGAACTGCACGATTTCAGCTTTTCAAAAAGCGAAATCCACCCCAACCGCGCAACCAAATAAGACCTTTGTTAAGCAATTCAAACAAATCCAACAAAATAATATTTCCTACAACTTTACATTAAGAAAAACCAATCAAAATAAAATGAAAAATGTCTCCTCGCACCAACTCTCACATCTTCACTAACCATTTTTTTGTTGTTGGTGGGATGGGAGTAAGGAGGGGAGAGAGAGAAAAGGGCGACGGGGGTGGCGGAGAGAGGACGCCAAAGAGGGGGTGGGGGAGAGCGAGAAAAAGAAGTCGGGCGGGGAGAGTGAGATAGAGGGAGAAAGAGGCCATCCACCTCCGCCACCCTCCTCGGCGTCCTTTATCCGCCGCTTCTTCTCCTCCACCTCCTACTGCCCTCCCCCACCCTCCCCTCTCTCATCCCTACCAACCAAATAAAAAAATTTGGTCAGTGGGGATGAAAGAGTTGGATCCAATAAAATATTGTTACAAAGGAAGCAATTCAAAATTTGGTTAGACAGTCCTTCATTCAAAAGAGCTATCCCGAAATTTGATCTAAATTAGTTTACCATTGCTCGTATAAAAATCAATCACCCATTCCTGAAGGAAGTTAAGCATGGGTTGAGGTTGTACATAAGTTTTTCTAATTCCCTGTAGTTTTCCAAGCATGGCTCCATCAATGCTGATGTCGACGGGAATGAGAAAGGGGAGCTTTCACCATGACTTGCTTCTAACCATGGCAATGGAGCCTGCCCTGCGTCATCAAATTACCTGAACCACACGAAAAAATGGAGGACATGAATAAAAGAAAATAAAATTTGCTTAAAATGAGATTGAAATGAATTTGAAAGCATCTACCGACCTACCCCATTCATGTTTGGGATTCTGGGTGCAACAACAGAGATCATGCTGATGATGCACCATACAGTGCAGCAATTAATTTTTGAATTAACCACCTGTATAAACCTGATTACTTACGTGGTTATGGGAGACAATGTTGATCGAATAGTGTTGATAACCAAATAATGCCCCCAAAGAAATGATATCATATTGTATCATGTGTGATCCAAAAAACCATCACAGGTAGCAAGAAAAACTCTGGTTTAATGATAGAATATATTGGCCAGTAACCTTGTGTCATGTTACATAAATATACTATCAAGAAGCTAATGGTTTGGACTCCACAGGCAATTTTTTTATTATCCCCCCCCCCCCCCCCCCCCCCCCCCCCCCAAACTAAAGATGGATACCTCTACCAACCTGCCAAGAGGTGGTTCAGTAAGCACAACATAATTTTGCATTTTTTTCTTCTTATTTAGTTCCTCTTTCTAAGCATGAATAAACATCTAAAAGCAGCATAGTTCATCAAAGATGACCAAGTGATTCCAACCCAATAAATGGCTAAAGCGTGGGGATCTGAGAGGCCCAGAGAATGATCAGGAACAGCTGACTAAACTTCATCACTCCTACAAATACACCACGAGGACCAAGCCCTTTCAAAATTCAGTTATCTATCATCATCATAGGTAGAGCTTCAAGATATGAAGTCCTTAATGAACTCATGCAAAAGAAATCACCTGCACCAAAAACCCAATCAACCATGAAAGAATTTGCTATAATATCTCTACACAACTCCACATCACTATTCAGTTCCATTGTTCGGATTGAAGGAAAAAAGGAATAATGAAAGAAAATAGAAAATCAGCCATACCGCAGTCAAAAGTCAAATTTCATCATTCTCCAATAAATGGTCTAACCAGAATGTTTGAATAAAGATTGCTTATATAACCAAGAAAATCACAAACTATCTAACAAAAATTGTAAAGGGGAGTTCTGATAAAAGATAATCACCTGATCAGAACATCCATTATTATTAGAATGCAATCCCAAGCTGGAGAGCATGAGAATATATGGGACTTCAAGTCACAGCATGACCTGAGCACATGCAAGGATAGACTCATAACTTGAGCAAATGCATGTCATAATGCTGGAAAGGATCAAGTGACACACAATTAAGTACTCACCATCCCTCTGTCCGAGAAACAATGAGGCTGTTTGCAGCATTTGCCTTGCTTTTCTGTCAGGCATACATCCAGCAGATTCCATTTCATGATAAATCACCGGAACCTAATGAACACATCTTCCATAAAATTCTAGTAAAAGAAAAAGGAAAAACCAAGATGGGCAAAGACAGAATACATAATAAAATTAAAATCTAAAAGATGGACTTCCACGTTTTAAGAGGTTAATCCTCACAGATGCAAAAGAAAAGGCTGACCTGGTCATACTTTCTTGCCCTGATACATGCTTTCATTAGAGTACTGTAGGTAACTACGTCGGGGCTAATTCCCTTCAGCAGCAAATAAGCACAATGTTAGTTATCTCAGAAAATTTACCTAGAAACAAAGTGGAGAAAGAACAAATAAGGTCTGGTTCTGAGAGACACTAGTGTCTTCGAATTTTTTTCCACATGTATAATGTTGCAAGAAAGAGGCTACTCACACTTTCCTTAATATGTTCAAACACTGACAATGCTTCTAAGTATCTTCCAGCAACACTAAATGCATTAATCATTAAATTCAGCATTATAAGGTTTGGCTCAATTCCTTCAGCTTCCATCAATCGAAAAACATTAACAGTTTGTTCACACAATCCCTGCAGAAATAATTATGACCATTAAAACACAGCAATAAAACCTATAAACTTGAATAAAACATGGCATAAAAAAGAACCAAGTTTGTCATAGACCATAACACAAGATTGACAACTCAAAATCATAACATTCAAGACCACAGTTCCAATGCTCAAAGCCACACAACATAGACATTTCATTGTTTCCTCACAAACATTCTTGTCAATATAATATGCAGCGAGGCTTTAATTAATTGTATATGTCTTTTGAAATAAGCAGTGGCTAGCACAGTAATAATAAAGTAATGGTGATTTTTTTTTGTCATATGATGTGCAATTCCAATGGAAATTACTGATCAAACTTCCAGCATCTCCAGGTGATGATCATTTAAGTCAATGCAACAATTTAATAAGCCACAAAGTTTAATGGACAGTAAGACATTCAGACGTCTATGTATAAAAATGAACCCCGATAGCCAGAATGGTTAAAAGAAAGAGATCCACCTGTTGAGCATATGCATTAGCCAATGCACAAAACACGCCAGCAGAAGGCCTTACGCCCTCCGCTTTGATGGCCGCTATGCACTCTTCAACGTCCTGAAACATACCATACTGCCCATATATATCCACCAACGCCGCAAAAACAATCCCACAATTCCTAAGCCCCCTCCGCTTCATCCCTTCAAAAACTCTCCAAATCTCCTCCCACCTGCCCTGCTCACCCAACCCGCTTATGACGGACACGAACACCTTCGGATCAGGATAAAACCCCTCCTCCTGCATCTCCTCAAAGAACCCAATCGCCCTATCGAATTCCCCAACCTTACAATGCCACCGAATCAAAGAATTCCACGTCAAGATATCGGGTCTGATCCCATCTCTCCTCATATTCTCATAAGCTTCAACAGCTTCAACCAACCTCCCGTACTTCCCAAACGTATTGATGATGCTGTTGTAAACCTCCCTATCCGGTCTAACCCCGGCGTCCTCCATCTCCCTCATCAGACCAATCGCCTTCTTCCACATCCCATTATCGCTATAGATGCCGATGATCTTGCTATAAACACAGGAACCCAATTGGATTCTCTTCTTCTTCATCTCTCCGAGTACCCTCCAAGTGTCCTCCAACCGCCCCGCATTGACGCAGTAATCCAACAAGAGCATGTAAGTCCTTCGATCCCCGACAACCCCGCAACCGTCCATCTCTTGGAAAACCCGATCGGACAGCCCCAAAAGGCCTTTCCGAAGGAACCCTTTCAAGAGGGCATTGTAAAGCCTCGTGTTCGGTTGGATCCCCCTCATCTTCAACTCCAAGAACAAGGCCTCCGCCTCCGATGTCCGTCCGGCGGACCCGAGGGCGTCGATGAGGGCCGCGTACGCCGCCACGTCGGGGTGCACCCCCGACGACTCCATCTGGGCCAGTAATCGCATGGACCCGTCGACGTCCCGTCGACCGGAGAGGGACTGGATCGAACGGTTGTATGAAGCCGAAGGGGTTTCGAAGTGGTGTTCGAAGATGGGGGAGGCTTTGAGGGTGTTTTGGGGGGAAGAATTCGGGGGTTTGGAGGGTTTGAGGTGTGAAGTCGGGGTAGGGATTGAGTGATTTGGATTTGGGGGGAAAGAAAGGAGGGTTGGTCTGTACAACCGATCCGTCGCCATTAATTTCCCTTCTATCAAAAGTGTGTGTCTTTAGAACAGGAAGGAGGGTTGGTCTGTACAGTCGAGCGATATTGTCGAATTGACAGCTTCGAACGAATGGGTTATTTTTATTGAGTTAAAAGGATTTACATAATTTCGTTAAACTCATAAAAATCTAATTATTATTTTCAATTATTTTTTTTAAAAAATTTATGACAGAATATTTTATTATCATGTAGACATTATAATATTCATAAACAACTATAAAAATAAATTAATTCATGCAAATATTAAATTATTCTTGTAAGACTTTTTATATTTTCTTATTTCTATTGAAGTATTGTTTAAAAATGGTTAAAAATTTGAGGATAATTTGATCATTTCATGATTATATGTTAAAATTAAGTTGGATAAATTGAGTTATGATTAATTTTTGTTAAAAGCAAAGATGTATATGGATTTTTTAAAATTTTTAAAGATTTGTACGTCTTCTTCAACTTTTATAAAGACTTATATAAGATTATATATATTTACAAGGACTTAGATGTCTTTAAGACTTTAACCCATTTTTATAATATAGAATTAATTGAGGAGTATACATGTATATATGCAAATAGCTCATTTTTAGTTTTATCATATTTCTTTTATATGTAATTTTATATAAAAAATATAAACGATTTATTTAATCATAATTAAAAAAATTCTTAAATCAGTATACTAAATCATATAAATAAATTGAAAAAATTGAGGGTATTCGTCGTGGGTAGCTTTAAAAAAAATTATTTATACTTACACACACATCGTGCGTAGGGAATACTAGTTTCTTTTAATCGAAATAGATAGCATGAGAAAAAATTAAATAAAACACATCAACCAAATACAACAATACAAAATAAACAACATTTGATTAGTCTTAAAATAGGTGAACCAATACATTAGTAATCTCCTAATCCTCTTTCGTATGGATCGAAACGGCTGAAATCACCATAATTAAAAGTAAATAAGTTGTCACATATTTGAGAAGCATGAGCATTTCTTTCGATAATTTCTTTTTTTTCCTTTGAAAATATTCTCGATCAGCGTGATCAACCATGAAATTTAAGTTCACCTCAATGAATTTTCTTTCTTGACATTCAAGATCAAGTTTGGAGGAAAAATGATTGTGTTTTGAAAGGAAAATAAGTGGGGTATGAAATATAAATATATTGTTAATAGTAAATAATATTACAATATTATTACACATTAGAGATTTTGAAATGGATATTCATTTCAAAATTGACTGGGTATAGATATTTTAATCAGATACGAATATATGTTTTTCAAATACAAATATAATTTTAGAATAACTGATAAGTTTATTGATCACCTTATATCCAGATCTGATGATATTTTAATTTCTACTAATTTTAAATTTCTTAATATTTTCAATTATGTGTATTGCATCAAAAAAATAAGAGGGATATTATAAATTGAAGCTTTATTAAAAAATTAATATATAAAAATAGAATAAATATGAAAATAGAGATGATAGTTAGAGTTGATAAATGAATAATAAGACTCAAAAACTATTTTTTAATTTTTAAAATATATCAGGGATATTTGGAGATGCTCTAAGCCCGGAAAGAAGGGATTTTTGCGTTGATCTGATGCGGACGGTCAGGATCGTCTCTATCAAATGCGTTGAACGCCTTGGATTTGATTGTGTTTAATGGTTGTGATGGGGTGTAAATTTGGGCCCAATCGAACAACCATTTTATTGAGCCCAATCCCAACGAATGTGCTGATTTACCAAAACTGGCGCGTAGGTAAGCTCTATAAGGTAGGTTGTGTTTACAAAAGAAAATGTCATGCTCAATTTTCTTTACAATTTAAAAATATAGATAATATATGTTTTTATTTTTTAAAATAGTAAACACAATCTAATTATATATATGTTTTTTTATCAAAATACATATTGTTCTATTTTGAATTAAATGAATTAATTTTTCATAAACGTAATTTTTTTAAAATATATAAGTGAGTTTGTCGAGTCAGAAGACCAGAACACTCTCATCAGTCACGGTCAAACAAAAGTCCCATAGTAATGGTGGTTCCAAATCAGCCGGCAAAGGCGTCGGTGGCTTTTGGCATGCACTTTGGCATTGCGAGCCCTGCTTGCATATGTGGTGTGTATGAAGGTGGGGTGAGCCTCTTTAATTGGGTCAATTTTGATACACCCAATTACCCCCCACACGCTTGACACAGTGGTGAAGACACCCCTCTTTTGGTGGGTGGAGGGGATGGGTTTGAATCCCTTCCGGCAAAAGATTAAAAAAAAAGAAGAAAACGAAACAGCCTTTGGGCTAAGTGTACTTGAGGGCTTTGCCCACCTAAGTCTGTAATCGCCCTATGAGACTTATGTACAAATATATATATATATATATGAGTATATATATATATACGGGCCGTCGATCACGTCCATCGATCGGACGGTCGGGTGCGATTCACGTGCGGGAATCGGACGACGCACGTCGAATCCGCACGACCGCGCCGACCGCATCGGTCATTCGATCGCGGGTCTATCGCATCCAACGGTCGATGTGAATCACACTCGACCGTCCGATGCGATGAACCCGTGATCGCTTCACGCATTCCCGCACCGAATATATATATATATAGTCGAGTGATTCAGTGCGGGAATGCGGGAAGCGACGTCGGTCGTTCGATCGCGGGTCCATCGTATCCAACGGTCGATGTGAATCGCACCCGACCGTCCGATGCAATGGACCCGTGATCGCTTCCCGCATTCCCGCACCGAATCACTTCCTTATATATATATATATATATATATATATATATATATATATATATATATATATAAGTATTCATAAGCGACGTCGGTCGTTCATCGCGGGTCCATCGCATATGGTCGATATCGCACCCGACCGTCCGATGCATATACCCGTATATGTCACTTCCCTATATATATATATATATATATATCGATACGTGCGGTGTGCGGTCGGTGCGGTTTACGACGTGGGCCGTTCGATCGCGGGTCCATCGCATCCAACGGTCGACGTGAATCGCACCCGACCGTCCGATGCGATGGACCCGTGATCGACGGCCCGTAATCGCGCACCGCACCGACCGTAAACCGCACCTAATCGGCTCCGACTATATATATATATATATATATATATGGGACGTGATTATGCGTGCGGCGAACGGCGGGTGCGGCAGCGATCACGGGCCGTCGATCACGGGTCCATCGCATCGGACGGTCGGTGCGCGATTCATCTCGACCGTTGGATGCGATGGACCCGCGATCGAACGGCCCACGTCGTTCGGCCGCACGCCGTTCGCCGCCATCGCGCACCGTATCATTCCTCTCCTCTATATATATATATATATATATATATATATATATGAGGAAGAATCAGGGATTTATTTTTATTATCATGATTCCATGTTTCCAAGTGTGTTAAATTTCCTCTACATCATGTTATGCATGTGAAAAAAAAATCATGAATTTTAAGTGATAGAATTCTTCGTTATAGAGGAAAAGAAATTTACATGGTTTATGATATTTAGTTCAATGCTTCATGCTTGTGATTTAAATTAATCACATGATGAATATACGGAGATTATTCTAGTAAGCGTAAAGTATTGATGATCACATGTCCCAAATTATTTTTTGAAAATTCTCTAAATGTGACGGCACTTTGTAAAAAATTACAAGTGGTAAGGGGGGGGGGGGGGGGGGGGGGGGTGTGGGGGGAGAGAGAGAAGAGAGGAGACATATAAAGGTTTATTTTACATTTTCTATAAACGAAATCATTCAATTAATTGAATTATATACTTCTTCTTTTATAAATGTACATATGTTTATATGATTAAAAAATAAAAACATGTATAGACTGCATTTGAAGCTGTAAAAATGATGAGTATAATATTCTCAACATTACTACACTAAATATGATTGTTTAACCCATAATCACGTGTTGACAAAATGCCATCTATGGTTTATAGAAGATAACTCGTAGAGTAAGACATAATAAATTACATGAGAAACATAACAAATGCTAAATATTCAACAAATCGGCAAATAAGATATTCTAATTTGATTTAAAAAAGGATATTGTTACATATAGTCTTTGTTATAACCTCAAATGCAATTATATATGCCTCATTAATCAATCGTTATATACCTCATTAATTTTGTACGAATTCTAAAAATGGGTTCACTCAACTCAAAATGAAATGATATAAATTTATATTAAAAGTATATCTTAATAAACAATTTTAATTAAAATACATGAGCATTGCATTTGGGACTGTACATCATGTACGATGATATATAAGGACGGATTTAAAATTTAAAAAAATCAGTCGCCCAATCTGTTTAAAAAAATTGATGAAAGTGTGAACATGAGAAGAAAAATTGGTCGTACGCTATCACCCACCCCCAAAAAATGAGTGTTGATATACGCAGTCTTTTTTTGTAGTCTCATATGCTATTATAACGTAATATATACTGTACTATCATAGTGTATGAGTCCCATCATAGTATATGACATTTTTTTTCACCATGAAAAAAAAATACACTAATGTATTTCAGTATATATTTCATTTCATATAACAGTATACATTTCAAAAAATGAGTGCATGAATTTAAAAAAAAACGACATGGACTGCAATTGAGGATGCAATGGGGGTTGTGTGTATCTTTTTCCAAAAATGAAACATCACAAGTGAATGTGAAAATTCGTGGGGATGTTCTTGGTGTGTAGCAGCTTTAAATCAGGTTTTTTGAGTCTTAAATCAATGTAAACATGCCTATTTGTTAAATGATAGTTTATACACCGTTAGTTTGTATAAATGGTCGTTTATACACTGTTAGTTTGTGAAATGTGTTTTTTATTTTTAAGTCCCCGTACATTATATTATTTAGTGATCAATTCTTCTCATTTTCATGTTTCATTTTAAGTCCCGAACTTTAAATGTCTTTTTCTTATTAGTTCATGGATAAAATGTCTATATGATTTTGTTAGTATTTTGATATTTAAAACTTGTATATAAAATGTTTGGTAAAATATCTAAGCCAAAATAACATTTGTATTGTTAGTGTGCTAATAAAGCCACTTAGAAGGAATTGTGCTTGTACTTGTTATATATATTAAAAAATGATTAGGCAATACTTAACCATATTTTAATATAGAAAAGCATTTGTTGTGATTATCATGGGTTAAATGTTCTATTTTGGTTCTCGGCGGAGTCCAAATTCATTTAATTGGGTTTTCAAAATATTTTGTTGTTGTGTTTTTTAAATGATCACATGAAAAGAGGATTGGTGTGATTTTCAATAGTTGGAGAGGGGAGGGGGTTATGTGTACTTCTCATTTAATATTAGTTCTCTCTTTAATCATGGTTCCAACTTTGTCTTTGCAGAATAACTGTTCTAAATTTATGCTACTGTGTAAATAATGGAATTTAGCATATTTTATACTTAATTAAGTGGGAATGGTTTTAAATTTAATGTAAGTTTATGTTTTTATAGAAAAACGAGAAATGAAAACTGCATTATTGAAGGTAAGCGCAGTGATTATTTGGAATTTTTTGTTTGATCAAGATCCACTGAAGTGCACTTTGTTAGAAACTTATATATAAAGTTTGGGTTTCCCCCCATTTTTTGATTCAAAAGAATTCAAATAAGTTTCAAATGTTTTAAAATGTTTTGGAGGGAAAAAAATATATGTGTTCCCTCTATTTGTTTTAGTGATTTGGGACTTCAAAACATAGTCCCATATTGGTTATTTTTTCTTTCTTTTCCTCCTTATAAGGAAGAGAGTTGGTATTTGGGTAGGGTCCCAAGGGAGGGCAATGGCTTGTGGATTGCATTTGCATTTGCATTTGTATTTTGCCTTTGGCCTTTGGCCTTTCGGGCTTTGGGCTTGGGTCTGGGTTCGGGTTCGGGTCTGGAAGAGATAACAGAGATAGAGAATTTTCGTTTTCGTCTCAGTCGTAACAGTCGCCGCGGCGCGATCTGTAACCGCCGTGATTAGGGCGACGCGATTCGTAACCGCCTTGATTAAGGCGCCGCGTGATTGAGGGCGAACGTTCGTCCGTTCGAGTTTTGTCTTAAACGGCTCTCTTCCTCCCACGCCTATATAAACAGGCTATGGGAGGACTGCAAAGGTATGCAATCTCAGCGTCCTCTCTTCTTCATCCAGAAAAGTCTTTTGTTCTTCTTTTGGCGATTGTTCGAGTCAGCGACCGGTTCACGAATTCTTCTTCCTGCTGCACCAGAGGAGAAGATCAGCGAGGCTGGGTGGTTGTATCCGGGGAGCAGATCGTCGAGTACCCTGTGCGATTGAGGGGGCGATTCTGTTCTTAAGACAGCGTTCTACGTGCCTCCATCCAGGCCATCTCTGAACCCTTTCTGTTTTGATCTGCTGTTTGGTCATCTGTTTATTGTTTAATCTGATTTCGACAAAATTTTTCCAACAATTTAAGAACAGAATCCTTTTGTTTTCAGATTAAACTTGTTTTATTCCCTTCACACACCACCATGGCCTTTAATGATGATAGAGAGTCTGCCAAACCCGATACCAAGTTCAATGGAGAGAACTTCAAGAGATGGCAGCAGCAGGTGAAATATTGGCTGACCACACTGGGCCTTATTTCTGCCATCTCTGTTCCCTCTGTTGACTCCGGAAATGGTTCTGATTCCACCACCAAAGTCACAGACCAGTCTACAAGCAAAACCCCTGATGCCCCTTCTGTGAGTCCTCAGGATCTTGACTATTTATGTCACGGTCGGATCCTATCTACCCTTTCTCCAGATCTATATGATGCATACTGCTCCACCAAAACATCCTTAGAACTTTGGAATGCCTTAGAGGACAAATACGGTTTAGAGGATGCAGGTTTAGAAAGGTACCATTTCGTAGATTGGCTAGAGTATAGGATGGTAGAAAACAAAACTGTTACTACCCAGATCCTAGAGTACACCAAACTGATTCAGAATGCCAAAGCCAAGGGTTTCAACTTGGAAGAGAATATCCAAGTTGCTGCACTTGTTGAAAAACTGCCCCTTTCTTGGGACAACTTTGCAAAAACCCTTAGGCACCGTCAAGGCCAAATGTCTATGTCTGATTTGATCAAATCTTTGAAAACTGAAGACATACACAGGGTCAAAGACAAAAAAGTCAGTCATTCTGAGTCCAACCTAGTAGAGGGAAAGAAATTCAAACCGAAAGGAAAGAATTTCAAACCCAAAAAGAGTCTCTTCAAGAACCCAAATGCCAAAAGTGACCCCAAGTCTAAACCAAACTCCACCAAAAAGACCTACCATTGTTATGTCTGTGGGAAGCCCGGGCACTTTGCAAAGGACTGTCGTCACCGCAAAGACCCAAAACCTGGAAACTCTTCCTACACTGATCCTCCTCCCCAAGTCCACATGGTGACCTTAGAAGGAAAACCCGTTGATTTCACTGATAGGTATGTAACTATTTCTCCTGAAATAAATGCTGTGAGCATTTCCACTGATTGGTGGATTGATACTGGGGCCAACACTCATGTTTGCTTCTCTCCTTCTTCCTTTTCTGAATATCAGCATTCCGATGGAAGAAGGGTGATGATGGGTGATTCCGGCGCTGCAGACATCAAGGGATCTGGACGAGTTGACCTGAAGTTCACTTCTGGGAAGGTCCTAACTCTTCGAGAAGTGCAGCACGTACCAAACATCAGGAGAAATTTAGTTAGTGGATCCTTGTTAATCCAAGCGGGTTACAAGTTAGTTTTTGAATCAAATAAGGTTGTAATAACTAGATTTGGATCCTTCATTGGGAAAGGATATTTGTGTGATGGTTTATTTAAATTATGTACTGTTGACTCTTTTGATTGCAAAAATGATAATAATACTCCTGTTGTTTTTATGACCGAATCATGTGATGTTTGGCATGCTAGGCTAGGTCATGTTAATCATAACTCTATGAGAAAATTGATGAGCATGGAATTAATTCCTAAAGGTCAATTTGATAACTCTAAGAGGTGTGACATTTGTGTGCAATCTAAACTGCCTAAGAAACCTTTTAGAACTGTTAACAGAAATTCTAGTATTCTTGAATTAATACACACTGATGTATGTGATTTGAATGGAATATTGACTAGAGATAACATGAGATATTTTGTGACATTTATTGATGATCATTCTAGATATTGCTATGTTTATTTGCTTAAATCTAAAGATGAACAGTTTGACAAATTCAAGATCTATAAAAATCAGGTTGAAAATCAATTAGAAAAGTCTATTAAAAGGGTAAGGTCTGATAGAGGTGGTGAGTACACTTCTAATGAATTAAATTTATTTTGTGAACAAAATGGTATTATTCATGAAATGACTGCTCCCTATGCTCCACAATCCAATGGAATTGCTGAAAGAAAAAATAGGACTTTAATTGATATGGTTAATTCTTTATTTGCTCAATCTGGTGTAAATAATAAATTTTGGGGTGATGCTTTATATACTGCAAATTTTATTTTGAATAAAATTCCTTTTAAGCATACTGATAAAACTCCACATGAATTATGGTATAGTAGGAAACCTTGCATGCAATATTTGAAAGTTTGGGGCTGTTTGGCCAAAGTTAAAATTCCTGAAATCAGGAAAAGAAAACTTGGGCCTAAAACAGTAGATTGCATATTTTTGGGATATGTAGAACATAGTCATGCAAATAAATTTCTTATTATTAAATCTGAAATTCCTGATTTTCGAGTTAATAATATTTTTGAAACTAGACCTGAAGATGCTATTTATTATGAGTCTATTTTTCCTATGAAAGAAAAAATTATTAGACCTGTTGGTGAAACTCTTCTCATGTTGCATCTACATCTGAATACCCTATTTATGATGAACCTGAATTTGATGATAATCTTGGGAGAGGTAAAAGAATTAGAACTGAGAAGAATTTTGGTTCTGATTTTTATATCTATCTCGTGGAAGATGATCCCAAGACTTATCAAGAAGCTATGAATTCCGTTGATGTTGGTTTCTGGAAGGAAGCCATAAACAACGAAATTGAAAGCATAATGAACAACAACACTTGGATTTTATGTAATTTACCTTCTGGTTGTAAATCTATTGGTTGTAAATGGGTATTTAGAAAGAAATTAAAACCTGATGGATCTATAGATAAATTTAAAGCTAGATTAGTTGCAAAAGGTTTTAGTCAAAAAGAAGGTGTAGATTTCTTTGACACTTACTCACCTGTTTTGAAAATTTCTTCCATTAGAGTCCTAATTGCCTTAGCTGCCATATATAAGCTCGAGGTCCATCAAATGGATGTTAAGACTGCCTTCTTGAATGGTGATCTTGATGAGGAGATATATATGGATCAGCCTGAAGGCTTTGTGGTTCCAGGACAAGAGAAATTGGTGTGCAAACTGGTTAAGTCTTTATATGGACTTAAACAGGCACCTAAACAATGGAATGAAAAATTTCATAAAATTGTTTTATCTGCTGGTTTTGTGAGTAATGAATCTGATAGCTGCATTTATAGTAGAATGAAAAATGATGCATGTGTAATTCTATGTTTATATGTAGATGATATTCTGATATTTGGTACGAACATGTTAATCATTAACGAGACTAAGAATTTCTTATCTAGTAAATTTGACATGAAAGATCTTGGTCCTGCAAATATAATTCTGGGCATAGAATTAACTAGATTGCATGATGGCATTTCTATTTCTCAGTCTCATTATGTTGAAAAAATTTTGAGAAAATTTGAATATTATGATTGTAATCCTGTTTCTACACCATATGATCCCAATTTTCATTTAAAGGTAAATGTAGGGGATCCTGTCCAACAACCTAGATATGCACAAATCATTGGTAGCTTAATGTATTTAGCTAACTGTTCTAGGCCTGACATCTCTTATGCTGTAGGAAGACTGAGTAGATACACTAGTAATCCTAATGCAGACCACTGGAAAGCCTTATGTAGGGTCTTTAGATATCTTAAAGGCACAATTAGATATAGTTTGCACTATTCTGGTTATCCATCTGTTTTAGAAGGATACACTGATGCGAACTGGATCTCTGATTCTGATCAGACCAAGTCCACCAGTGGATATGTTTTTATTCTAGGAGGTGCTGCTGTGTCATGGAAGTCTGCTAAACAAACTGTTAGAGCAAAGTCCACCATGGAAGCTGAGTTCATTGCCTTAGATCTTGCTGGTGAGCAAGCTGAATGGCTTAGAAACCTGCTTTTAGATATACCTATTGTTAGAAGACCTCTTCCACCTATATCTATTCATTGCGATAATAAGGCAACCATAGATAAAGCCAAACAGTCTAAGGACAAACCCGGAAAGAGATTCATGAGGCTTAGGTATCAGAATGTAAGGGACTATGTCTTACATGGAGTGATCTCACTTGAATTTGTTAGATCAGTAAGTAACATTGCAGATCCCCTTACTAAAGGATTAGCGAGGAGGCTAGTCTTATCAGCATCGAGAGGGATGGGGCTAAAGCCCTTAGAGTAGCACCACAGTAGATACCCTACCTTATCAATTGGAGATCCCATGAGATAGGTTCAAAGGGACAAACAAGCTGTTGAGTGACTATGTAAAAGCACTAAAATCTAAAACCATCCCTATGGTGCTAGTGCTTTAACTGTGATGGTTTAGGAAGAGCTAAAAAACTCTGAATGAATTCAAGGTCTTTAAGACAGGGTATAGGACCACGCAGTATACCCTTGGAGAATTCTACTATAAGAGTGTGATCGTGGGGCCGCGATCTATGAGAACACGGGCTGATCTCTAGAGCACTCTCGAAACCAGATACGCGTAATGGCCGTAATGCGCACACCGACTTGAAACCTGGTCTAGTACTCGAGCTATGCTGTGTGACTAATCGAAATCTGATCAAAAGGGTCTAGTTCAAGACCTAGTTCACTACGTCCCTTCAGATGGAAATCAGTCAATACTAAGTGGAGGTTCAAAGCCCTAAGCTACCTCTACCGAATGCATAGTAAAACATCGCCATATTTTATTTTCTTTAAAACTTTGAAACTTGAGGGGGATTGTTAAAAACTTATATATAAAGTTTGGGTTTCCCCCCATTTTTTGATTCAAAAGAATTCAAATAAGTTTCAAATGTTTTAAAATGTTTTGGAGGGAAAAAAATATGTGTTCCCTCTATTTGTTTTAGTGATTTGGGACTTCAAAACATAGTCCCATATTGGTTATTTTTTCTTTCTTTCCTCCTTATAAGGAAGAGAGTTGGTACTTGGGTAGGGTCCCAAGGGAGGGCAAGGGCTTGTGGATTGCATTTGCATTTTGTATTTTGTATTTTGTATTTTGTATTTTGTATTTGGCCTTCGGTCTTCGGTCTTTGGTCTTTGGGCTTGGGCTTGGATCTGGGTCTGGGTCTGGGTCTGGGTTCGGGGCGGCGCGATCTGTAACCGCCGTGATTAGGGCGACGCGATTCGTAACCGCCTTGATTAAGGCGCCGCGTGATTGAGGGCGAACGTTCGTCCGTTCGAGTTTTGTCTCAAACGGCTCTCTTCCTCCCACGCCTATATAAACAGGCTATGGGAGGACTGCAAAGGTATGCAATCTCAGCGTTCTCTCTTCTTCATCCAGAAAAGTCTTTTGTTCTTCTTTTGGCGATTGTTCGAGTCAGCGACCGGTTCACGAATTCTTCTTCCTGCTGCACCAGAGGAGAAGATCAGCGAGGCTGGGTGGTTGTATCCGGGGAGCAGATCGTCGAGTACCCTGTGCGATTGAGGGGGCGATTCTGTTCTTAAGACAGCGTTCTACGTGCCTCCATCCAGGCCATCTCTGAACCCTTTCTGTTTTGATCTGCTGTTTGGCCATCTGTTTATTGTTTAATCTGATTTCGACAAAACTTTTTCCAACACACTTTACCGGAAGAAAATCACATATCCTACTGCACAGATGAGGTTGTGGATTTTTCTAATTGAACCTTAGCAATATCCAAGTGTGCTGTGTGTTCAAGTTTAAGTCCCCTGGATTGATGTTAATGTAAATGTTGGTTCAGGTCTTGAATGACATGATTCAAGATGATTCAGAGGCACCAAGTAAAAACCTTTATGACTTGAAGATAAACATGGTTTGTCCCATTTGTCTAGAACCTTTTTAATAAATTTTTTATCCTTTTTCAATGCTGAGGATAATTGATGCCAATGTGCCAGACAAATTAAACCAACAAGTAACTCCTATCCTGGCTGTTTGTGTTACACCCCGGAGCAGCCCGTTCCAATTATACAATATCAAAAGTCATACACAAAAAGTCAATAATGACTTAAATGAAATGCAACAATAATGTTTTTAGTAGAATTGAATCTCTTATAAAAAAAATATTTAAGTAAATGTTTATGATAGAGAATGTTTTAGATGAATTAGAGTGAATGTTGATTTGAATTAATGAGCACTGTTGCTAGTATTTACAATTTTATAGAATTAGAAATAAAAAAAATGCATTAATAAATTTTTTTTTATTTAAAAATGCTATTTGCGGCGGTTCTAGCCGTCGTGAATACTCTGTTGTGACAGTCTATAGTAGTTACAAAAACCATCTTTTGTGGTGGCAAAGTAAACTATCGCAATTTTTTTTTTGCGATGGATAGGAGTAACCGTTGCAAACAATTGTTTACGACTAAAGTGCCTAAATTTTTGCGTGAGCTGATGCGTCCCCTCCCACACCATCACAAAACATTTTGTGGCTTGGAGTACTTTTTACAGCGGTTTTGACCTGTCGCAAATGTATAGTTTTTTAGCTAAATGCTTATATTAAAATTAGAAAGTTGCGTTTTGTAATTGTGCAATCCAACAAAAAAAACCGTGACAGCTTCTTGGAGACATATTTCAAACAAATAGTATAAAAAAAATTATGTTTTTAAAAACTGAGGGGACAGCTTCCTGCAGAATCAATTTTAAGACATAGTATTTGCAAAAAATTAGTTTTATAATCGCATAATCAAAGGCACCCCAAATTCAAGCCCCCAATTATCCTGACATGATGGAGAATTATTTATAGATCTTCGGTGTTGATAAGATTAACTAAATACAAAGTCAAAGATATATAAGTACAATCAACCATATCACTCATTATTTTAATTAAGGTAGGTGGAAACTTACACCAAATCTCCAATTATTGAATTATCCCGTTCATGAGTTGGAACCACTATTTATGTGTCAACCCATTTGTTATATATTACTGGGAATTATGCCTTGGATTTCATGTAATCTGATATCTTATTGGAATGCACTTCAATTTTAAGTTAAACTAGTTAATATAAAATGCTCTCAGACTTTGTCATATGGATTTAAGCTCGGTCAAATCAAGTTTATTTGTGTTTTGTTCGTGAGTGTGAATGCTAAAAACGCGTCAATGCTAAAAACTCTTCCGGCTCACGTGACTTTTCAGTAAGAGTTAAAAGAGATCATCTCCATAAATAACAAGGCCGGGTAAGACCATCAAGACAATTGTTCAAGACCCCATTCAGAGAGAGTTAATCTGAATCATTTGATCAATAGAACATAGAGAAATGGACAGTGAGATTTGTCATTTTTCATAATTAAAAAAGATAAATTAGTCCCTTTCAACAAAATTTCTTACTCTCTTTAATATCCACAAGCCTAAAATTTCTCCCCCCTCCCCTCCCCCCCAAATCTCTCCAACGCTCGCTCTCACTCCCCTCAAAAAAAAAATTTCCAATGTTTTTCTCCAAATCTCCCATCAACTTTTCTCGTGGTTAAATAATACAGTTTTTATACTCTCTTTTAAAGGTATTTTTTTAATATAATTTTCTCATTCCATTAAAAATTTATTGTTCCTGTTGCTTTTTATTAAATACATATGATGATGATGTAGAATATTTTAATTTAAATGATTGTATAATATTGTGTATCAATTTTATAATATTATATTTGTAATTTAAAATAAAATAATGTATAATATCCAAACAATATATTTTTTAGTAAAAATATTTAGGATCTTGTTTTAAAATTTCATCGAGGACCTAGCCAAAAAATTCAATTTTCAAGGGCATCCTGGATAAGAGGCAGCTATAAATAGTTGCTTTAAATGAAAATGGATGTGGTGCAGAATGAGGGAAAGAGTTTTGGTTATGCAATTATAGATAATCAATTTATTATCCCCTACGATGACATAGACAAATTTTATCTACCATGTAAATATGCATGTTCTCTTATATGAATTTGTGTTTATTACTGTTCTACCTATGTATTAATTATATTAAACCCTCAAAATGTCATTGTGTCAACAAAATGAATAGATTTTAATTAGTTAGAGCATGTTACCCAGTTGGTATTATTTGTTGGTTAAAATGCGTTATTAACATTAATATGTACAAGAGTAGTGTAGTGTGTAATATTGCATTTTTACATTCTCGATCTAAAAATAATATGCCTAACACCCATCTGGAGAGAAATTAATATATGAATATCAGGAATAGTTGTTGCACGATTGCATTGTATATATCCTAACATGAAGGAGTACATTAATTAATTTATGAAGAGGTTCGTTAAAGCATCTCACCTGTGACAGCCCGGCCCCATATGAGTTTAATTATACTAATTGCGAAGACCCAGTTTGCATGATTAATTCAGCCTGTACGTCTCCATTTGTTGGGGGTTAGGTTATCTCTCATAAATTAATCCTACTTGCCTGATTATATTAATTATTTCTTTATTATTTTTGGTTTACGTGCCAAATTTAACCTGGTCAGCGTTCAAAATCATGGTTATAATGTACCATGACTTCAGGAAATCTAAAATTTTGAAGCCCACAGAAGAAAAAAAAACATTGTGCTGGCGAAAGAAAAGCATTGAAAGGAATAGTTAAGTAATTAATATTTGATATAGTAATAGTTTAATTGGTTTACTTAGTAATTAGGAGTTGTTGACCTGTTTCGGTTGGATGAAGTCATGAAGCCGTGACCAATACATGTACAGGTCAATGAATCCCCATATTAATGTTGCTGGTCTGATAAGGGGATAAATTGTGAGATAATGGATAATTATATGGATAAGTGAGTAGGGGGACAGTTTATACATGTTTGGTATAAAAAAATAATCGGGATAAACGGACAATTGTCTTAATTTTGAAATGAAAATATAGATACTTTGTTCCATTTAGGGCTAGTCTGACAAGGGATTAAGGTTTTGAGGATAAGTTGTCCTAATTTTAGAAAAAAAAATCCATCAATTTTGTTCATATTTACAGTTGTCAAAATTAAGATAAAAAGTGGGGATAAATGTTATCTCATCCTTTAAGCCTAGTTTGACATGCAGATAAGGGGTTGAGAAAAGGAAAAAATTAGGTTAAATCACTTGTTATCCCATATGGTATTAAAAAAAATTAGGATAAAGCATGGACAATTGTCCACATTTTGAGATAAAAAATGAGAATAATTTGTTTTAGGTAAAAGGTGTAATAGACTTTGTCCCAATTTTTTGTTCATATTTTGTAAAATTGAGATAACATTTATGACTGCCCTTAAAAAAAAGTAGTGTTCCACCAAACAATATTAATATCTCATTAATAGGAATGACAGATTTGATATTTTTTTTAAATAAATTAAAAGTTATCCCATATATGATCCAAATACAAGATTGATGATAAGAACACAAAAAAATGGGGATAATAAAAGCATTATCAAATACAAATCTGGATAAAAATAATGATTTTTTTATCCTTATAAATTAGACTAACTTATCCCAAAAATTTATCCCTTTATCAAATTAGGCCTTAGGTGGAACAAAATATCCTCATTTTCATTTCAAAATTGAGGCAACTGTCCCCAGTCTATCCTGATTACTTTTTATACCAAATGAGGATAAACTGTCATCCCTTCACTTATTATCAAAATTACCCCTTATCCCAACACTTATCCCTTATCCAAACCACCCTTGAAGGCTGGGACAACATTTATTTCAATTTTTTGTTCCAATATTGACAAATGTAAATATAAACAACTTTGATAGATTTTTTATCATTTAAAATTAGAACAAATTATTTCTAAAACCTTAACTCATTGTCAAGCTACCGAGTGAATGAATCATGAACCGTTGAAAATCATCAATACATACACATCACCAACAAAAACAATTACACTAAAATAAACAAAAGGAAATTTTTTAAGAAGAAAAAAATAAAAAAAATCTACTCAAGCACTGACAGATAGGTAAATCATCCTCTTCAGTCATATTATTATTAATTTGAATATGCATCACTAATATATATTATCACTAAGAAATGGATTGGTGGTTTCTCACTAACCAATATCATTAATTAATTATCTATAATTTGAACAGGACTTTAGCATCTACGTTTTCTTGATCATTTATTCTATATTCAATGTCCGTGGGACCTAGTCTACCAACAGAAAATCAAAAGAATTCTTTAGATGCTGACTGATTCTATATCTATACCATCATCTTTATCATTCTTATTACACATAATCTTCGTTGTTGCGTATATTACTTAAATTTTGTCAAAATATATATATTTTATAAAAATCCAATATTGGAATTAATTATAAATTAAAATAAAAAAATTTCCATTTATTTTCCTATTGTGACCATTTAAGGATTTTACAATCAGTTCATTAAGCTAATTAGAGTGATCATATGCATCATTGTTGGGGTATCTTAGTTTGTTGGTTCTCCCTTCTTTAAGCATATCTCTCTCTCTCTCTCTCTCTCTCTCTCTCTCTCTCTAACTAACATCCAGTCCCAGGTCAGCTGCCTCTCCAACCCTCTCAAGGTTGGTAGACATTGACTTTAATTCCTTTCATTTTCAGTTTAGTTTTCCTTGTTTTTGTTGTACAAGTTGTGCAAAAAAATGAAAATCAAAGATTCTCATGCAAAAAACAGTGTGTACAGAATCAAATTAATATAACAATTAAGTAGGATTTACTTTAACCAAGTTCAGGATAATAGTTTTTTCTCCAATTTATATGTTGGGATTATGTCTCGGTATATTACATTGGATGACCATGATGAAACCAGGGCACCTAATTAATATTTAAAGCGAATTTTCTAAAATAGGAAACAATATTTGTTTGTTAATTAAAAGAGTGAATATTTCCTAAAATCTGGAATTGAGAAATTAGTTATTTATTTTTAAATTTTTGAGGGAGTTTGTAAATCTCTTAATGTATCTCAACGTGAATTTTCTGTTTTTATCCCGTGAATGTAGGTCTAGACCGAATCACATATATCATATGTTCTTCGTGTGATGTGATGTTTCATTCTTATGTTCGATCCCGCGTTTATTGCTGGCTCCGTGATTGCCTTCCCAACATTATAAACATAAAGAAATAAAACGAATGAACCTTCAAGGAAGTTGTTGCTTGATCATAATGGATTAACAACTTTGTTTTTATTTAGTGAAAGAGAGAGTACATTGTACTCTTTTCGTTGGAATTACTTACTGGAGGTGACTTTGAGTCAATTATATATATATATCCAAAAGGTTGGTTGTTGGCATTGATTTCTTCTTACATCAGTCATTTAATATTAGAAACATCAATGGATCATTAAGAGTTATAAAAATTAAAACAGCTAGATCATTCAAAGATTGCGATATGTTTAATTAAGACATAGTTCATATGGAATTGATTGTGATGGGTCACCAGTGAGTCAGGTATTGCTGTGACAGCACTGAATGGAGAAGCTCGTATCATGTTGTTTTTTTTCTTCTTTTTTTTAGAAAAAATAAACTATATGTAACTGATCAAAGTGATATCCATGAGTCTGAATTTATCTCAGAAAACAAGGTGGAGGGAACTGTAATTTCTTGAAAGAGTGTTACAATTGGACTGAAGGTGTACAAGATTAGTAATTAGGAGTATTAGTCACACATTAATACATAATCTTTCATAAAAATATGTAATTAAGCCGATTGAGATCATCTATCTGCATTCAAAAAACCATTGACTTCGATCCTAATCTAATTGATTAATTAGAATTTGATTAATTTCATTGATGGGCATCTCAATAGATGTTGTAGGGAAAGGTTAAATTTATAGACTAATGGCACAGCTGCAATCCAAGAGCCGTCCTAGTAATATAAACAGAAGGATACGTAGCTTAGCTCTTCAACAAGATATATATATAAAATAAATAATAATTAACTCAATAGTAGTTAGCTAATGAATCAGGAACATACAGCGCATTATTATGAATGAGAGAAAATGTATTAAAATCATGTATAGAAAAATAATATGCCTAACCCTGTATATGTATATCCTTATCTACTGTTCTCATCAGTTTTTAAATTCTTAAATAACATATACATTCACACATTAATATAATATTATTATATAAATGAAATATATATTTAAATATATTAATACATTTTTTTAAAAAAAAAAATTAAATTTTTATACGAACACAGACTGACTTCGACATGGAGAGTCAAGAAAACGTGCATTTAAGTTGATGATGGCCAAAGTTTTCTATTGTCACGTTATTCAAAGTTTTAGTGTCAAAAGTAATAATAATAATAATAACAATAATATTAATAATGTACATCGAAGTTTTTATTTGGATAGTTGACTTCAATAAAAAAACCAAAAATGGAATCTTCAGGAGTGAACTGAAGAAATATTTTGAAGCCTCCATTTTGACTTCACCAACCAGTATACTTACCACCACACGTAAAAGAAACATTATATTAATATACATATATATAAACCTTCAAGATAAAGATATGCATGCCCCTGCGCAGTTCACATCTATCAGATCATTTTATAATAAATCCATTGAGATCGTCAATCAATCCATAGCAATGAAATGAATTGACATGGATATACCTCATGTACTGGGCATTTGAGACAATTTTAATTTTTTTGTGGAGATAACTAATAAATGATTTTACTAGAATCATATATAAAGTTTAATTTAATTGCCTTTTTAATTCATGACATATAATTCTATGATCCGGTGCATATGACATATAATTCTATGATGCACTAACATTATTTTCTCTCTTCACTTTTTGATACTTTGAACACTTATTACCTTAACAAAAACCGACCTAAACCACCAATCACCAACTATGCATAATAAAGAAAACTAAAGAACAATAAGTCCCCACTCACGAAACATCTTAATCAAGGGGATTGGGTTAGGTCCAACAGGTGTTGGACAATTTGATTGTCCAACGCGTTCATAACCGTATGATCTTCTTATATTGTTGTGATTGAAATACTTTGTAAGATTTTATATCTAAATTTAGAATGTAATTAAATTCAAAACCTTTTTATTTAGGATTCAATTAATTTGTGTATAAAGATCGGACGTTCAAGAACGCGTTGGACAATCAAATTATTCAACACGTGTTGGACCTAACCCGATCCCCTTAATCAAGAGCCCAACTTTTGTGTGCAGCGTGTATTTTTGACAAATCAACATGCCGTATGTATGCTGCATGTTTACCATATGTTAAAACGCACGTTTTAACAAATTATATTTTGTATATAAGAATACATTATTAATATAAATATTTATAGTATTACTATTTTAATATAGAGATTGTTAGTTGTAAGTTCCCGTAAACTATAGGATTTAGCGATCGATCAATCACTTCTTCATATTTAGGTTTTAGTCTCTACATTTAAATGATATGTTTCTTTTTAGTTCCTGTGAGGGACCTATTCCTAAATTATCATTTAAATGTAGGGACTAAAACCTAAATAGAAGAAGTGAGGGATCGATCGCTAAATCCTATAGTTTACGGGGACTTAAAACTAAAAATCCCTTTAATATATTATTTTTAGATAGTTTACAGATAAGATCTGGGGCCCTTATGGAAAACGCCCAGCAAATGCATTCACGCATGTGTATCCATTTGTCCGATACGTGTTCATTCATCTAGTAAAATTTTAAAAATACTCTGATTGGACAATTCATGCCTGCTGCTTCATATAGAGTATAGATATAGAGATTAATTTAAATCTTTTTATCTAAAGTCAAAATCCAGAGAGAGAGAGAGAGAAAGAAAGATATTTAAGAACAAGTGGATACACTTGTTGTGTGAAATCAAAAGAATTTATGAAAATTTACGAAATAATTAGTTTTATGATAATCAACATAAATATGAATATAAAAATTGAGACTGTAGTTGAAACTTGCAATAAATAACTTTATGCGCTCAAATGATGATACTAAAATATTTATTTTATAATTCAAATTTTATGAATTTGATACATATAAATCCAAAATCAATAATAATAAAAAAAAAGATATAGAAAAATTTTAAATTCAAAAGCAAAACATTGAACAATAATTTTGTAGGCTCAACTCAATCCAATTCCATTTATAAATTTCATATTTATTAAATGTGAATAAAATTTTATAATTTTATGGGTATCTTAATGGTCTGAAAAATTATTGGATGAAGTTTTATGAAATTTGAAGTCCGGAAAGTTATGTTTTGATATCAAGGATCTACTTATAAAATTTGAAAACTGAATCAGGGACCTGTTTGCAACATAGATAGGGTCTATGTGTGAAACTTGTAAACGATGTGGGTGGATCTGCAAAACGCCCAGGGACCTGGTTATAAATATTAGGGACCTGTTTATAATACATATAGGGATGCTTCTGTAAAACTTATAGAATCAGAGGGAAATCGGATAAATGTCCCATTAAGCGATTAAAGTGTTTCGCAATAATCTTCGGCGCTGACGTGTACTGCTGGCCGACAATCTCGCTGCTGTTGAGCTTTATTATAGAGTATATAGATAATATAAATTATAAAGTATAAACAAACAACAATATATAAAATAAAAACCATTTCGATAACAAATAAAATAATTATCGTGTTTCCCTATAACAAGGTAACAACAACGAACCTTTCAAACTTGCGGTGGTAATTGATTTAATAATTTCAATTTGGTATACTTAATATTTTTACAGTTCTAAAAGTAATATATCTCGTTAGTCTGAAAATTTGACCGAACAACGTATTGGACTGTAGCAATATTTTCCTTTTAATGTAAATCACCAGCTAGATTAGATACAACACACACACACGCTCTTCTATATAAGGCCCTGCCCTCCTCATTCACCAAACCATATATTCTCAACACAACCAAACAACCAACATAGCTTATATATTACTCCCGTATATATATTTTGAGGGACGACCCTAGCTATATATCTTGTGAATGGCGTCCACGTTGGAGTTCACAGTCCGGCGGAAGGAGGCGGTGCTGGTCCGTCCGGCCGGGCCGACCCCGCACGAGTTGAAGAAGCTGTCGGACCTTGATGACCAGATGGGTCTCCGGTTCCAGGTACCGGTGGTCCAGTTCTTCAGAAACAACCCGTCCATGGCGGGGAAGGACCCGGCGAAGGTCATAAAGGATGCCGTGGCTAAGGCCCTGGTCTATTACTACCCGTTTGCGGGGCGCATCAGGGAGGAGGACGGGGGGATGAAACTCAGCGTGGACTGCACCGGAGAGGGAATTCTGTTCGTCGAGGCCGACGCCGACGTCACGCTAGACCAGTTCGGGGACGAGATATGGCCGCCGTTCAAGTGCTTGGGTGACATCCTTCATGATGTTCCCGGGACCGGGGACGTCGTCAACTGCCCCTTGTTGTTGATTCAGGTATTTGAGTTTTAAGTATTCCTTATGATTTTCATGACTCGGGAATGGTTAAAATTATCACAGACCTCACCGTGTTAATTAATTATAACTTATTTTAAAACTCACTCATTCAAATTTGATAAAAAAATTATGGGCCCTTTATAAACACATTTGAAAAATAAGATTTTGAATAAAGTTGTTTAAATAAGCTTGGACTCCTCAAAAGTGTATTTTATGTGTTTTTTTAAATAGTAATATTTTGGCATTAAAAGATATAAGTAACTTTTTAATTGATTAAGTTGATTTTTTTAAACCCGTTCGGTAACATATTTAAGCTTTCTACTTAATTAAAAACAGAATCACCCCAATCATATTATCAAACAGGTCTTGAAAAATTATTTACGGTTTTTAGTGTAAAAAAATTGCTTTTAAAAAGTGTAAAAATTGCGTTTTTCAAGAATCAAAATTTATTTAAATCTCCTTATTCAAAATTTTATTTTTCAAATTTATTTTAAAACGCTTTCTAAAACTAAAACTGATTTGTTTAACATGGGGTGTTAAAAAAAAAGAGCTTATGTTAGGTCAACCAGATCAGGTCAATGCTCATCTAGTCAAAACATGAAAATTGGTTTGAGACTAATAATTTTGAAAAAAAATTAATAATAATAAGACAGGACCAAAACTGGAAATTATTTTAAGAATTATTTTTACATGATTTCACGTAATAAATGCATGTCTGGCAGAGACAAGAATCGGATATTTGATCCGATCAGATGGAATAATGACAAAAACATATATGTGATTTCTTTGGTATTTTGTATTTTATACGGATTGGCCTACGTTGAATAGCTGTCATACATAAGGTTCAAAGTCAAAGGCTCAATTTTTCTTTTTGTTAATTCTAGGTCGTTGCCAAGATAATTAACAAAATTTTCGATCCAGAAAAATAATTAAATAAAGTGATTATAAGATGTTATTTTAAAAGCTCTGTTAAAAAAAAATAGTCTGTAAATAACAAACATGATCGGTACCAGTTTTTTTTTCTTTTTGTTAATTCTAGATCGTGCCAAGATAATTAATAAAATTTACAATCCAGAAAAATAATTAAATAAAGTGATTATACGATATTATTTCATGAACTCTATTTAAAAAGAATAACATAGAGGTAAATTTTATTTTCTTGATTCTAAATTCTAATGTAGAGAGAGAAATATATGTTTTCTTGTTATTGGTTTTGTAATGGAATATATAGAACTGTATTTTAAAATTATATAAATAAATGAGTTTTACGGCGCCGTTTCATATTTTGTCGTTTACGTGGATGGTCATGTTGAATAACCATCGCATGGAGTTCTAAGTCAAAGGCTCAATGCCACTCTTTGTTTCTTTTTGTTAATTCGAGGTCGTGCCAAGATAACCAAATTTTCAATCCAGAAAAATGTTTAAAAAAGGTGATTATACGATATTATTATTCTTTAGTTCCGTTTAAGAAAAAAAAAACAAGATACATGATAAGATATATAGATAAAATTCAATAAGGAGAGAAAATAAGGTCAACTTTTTTTTATTTTCATACTTTTCAATCTCAAATACAATTAGCATACTTTTCATTTTTTTATATACTATTTTTTAAATTTTGTAAAAAAATCAAAATTTAAATATATAATTCAATAAATGAATTGTACATAAAATAATAAAATATATAAATTATAAATGAAACTGTAAAATAGAATGCGAGCCGCATAAAATTTCATTTTATGTGTTGGTGCAGGTGACCCGACTGGCATGCGGAGGGTTCATAGTGGCCTACCGCCACAACCACGCGATGGCAGACGCAGCGGGCCTGGTCCAGTTCCTCAAAGCGGTGTCCGAGTTCGCCCGCGGCGCGTCCCAACCGTCCCAGCAGCCCGTGTGGGCGCGTGAGCTCCTCCTCGCGCGGGACCCCCCGCGCGTGACGTGCGAGCTCCGCGAGTACGACGACGTCCCCGACACGAAGAACACGCTCGTCCCCCACCCCGACATGGTGGACCGCGGCTTCTTCTTCGGGCCGAGACAGATGGCCCGACTACGCACCCACCTCCCACCCCACCTCCGCAAGGCCGCCTCCTCGTTCGACATCATCACCGCCGTCCTCTGGAGGGGACGCACCGCCTCGCTCAACGTGGACCCGGAGGACACCGTTCGGATCCTCTGCATCGTCAACGGACGGTCCAAGATCAAACCCCCGCTCCCCTCTGGATTCTACGGGAACGCGTTCGTGCTGCCCGCGGCGGTGTCGACGGCCCGAGACCTTTGCGCGGGCCAGCTTGGGTACGCGGTGGAGCTGGTGAAGCGGGCCAAGGGACAGGTGACGGACGAGTACATAAGATCGACGGCTGATTTGTTGGTGGTGAGGGGGAAGCCGCACGCGACGGCTGTGGGGACGTTCTTGGTGTCGGACGTGACTCGCGCTGGGTTCAGGGAGGTGGACTTCGGGTGGGGGGAGGCGGTGTACGGTGGGCCCGCGAAGGGGGGTGTTGGGCCCGTGCCGGGATTCGCGACGTTTTATATGCCGTACAGGAACAGAGAGGGGGAGAATGGGGTGGTGGTGCCCATGTCTTTGCCACGGCCCGCCATGGAGAGGTTCTCGGCCGAGTTTGATGAGCTGACTCGGGAGCAGCAGCAGCCCACTCTTATTTTATCTGCGCTTTAAATTGAATATTATTATTTGGTTATATATATTGAAAATGGAGTTGTTGTTGGTGGGTGAATAAGTGGGTCGAGCCAAGGAAGAGGAGCGTCAGTACAGGTTGCTATATGATTTACTTATTTCGATGTTTCATCTGTTATCTGGTCATAAGTCATGTTGTATTTGTTATGTAGCTATGCAGTCCATATGTGATGTTCTTTGCGAGTTCGTTTGACATGTTTTTAGTTTTTTTTTTTTTATGAGGCTATGGTGATTGGTTTGTTCATTATTAATGTCAGCTATTGAATGAAGGTATAACTGGCAGGCAACTTCAGCGACTTAGCTTAGACTTAGAGCATCTCCAATGGATATGCTAACTAAACAAGATGTTAAAGTGCCATGTCAGCACTTTAGTCCTCCACTAGACCCTCATTTACTACTCTCTCATTTAGTTGGTTGTTGTTGCTCCAATGGACTGGCTAAATAGTTAGCCAAGATAATAGTAGACCCACCTCTCCACCCATTCAAATCTCTCGACTCACCCAAAATAATATTTTTTTGAATATTTTAAATAGTGGAGCCCACATTTAGCTGGCTAAAGCACTAGCTAAATTTAACATGGAAGATAACATATGACAGGTGTGGCCCACATTTAACATTCTCTTAACACTTTCATTGGAGCACTATTTTTACAAATTTTGTAAACATATGACACTAACTAGTGAGTTAACATGTACATTGGAGATGCTCTTAGACTGTCTGTTGAAAACCCATCACCTAACTATTAATGATTTTTAAATTAATAAAGAATGCCACCAATCAAAACATGTACTCATAAAAGATTCTCATTAACACATACTGATAAAAGTTTTTCATTTGTTGAAATGGGAGTCATCAACTAATAAATGTATGACTCCGGCTGGGTGATTTCATGAAATGGACCACAATGTGGTTTCCAACTGTTAAAAAATGGCACTGGTTAAAGAACCCCATTCATGTGATTTCAATATGTTACTGAAGGGAAAATGTGAGGGTCATTCTTACAATCCTTTTAAAAATATATGTATATTTATCTAATAAAATACATATGTGTATTTGAAATATTTGAATGCATATTTACTCATGTTTTCTTTTACCTAATTAACAATAGTTTATGGGAAAGAAAAGACTACATAAATGACACATCATCTGTCAAGGAAATCACTGAAAAAACTGGTGAAAATACTCTCAAGTTGGCATCCATGTGAGTTAAAAGCTTCTGCACAGACTCCTGGCTTGAAGTATGAAATAAGAACAAGAAAACTTAACACGCAGACTAGTGCTACAGAAATCAAAGATAATGCAATCACAATTTTCTTCAAGTAATGCAGAGTACAGTAAAATCTGTCATCCATTATGTGGATGATAATGATGATGTTGTAAATAAACACTGTTGACAAGTACAAATGACGATACAAATGAAATATTCTTTAAATAAGCAAAAACTATGCTGTAATTTCAAACCATTCTCGTCTCTCCCATATATAGAATATACAATTCCACTTCTAAGGGTTGACCACATCATCCTAGAAAAAATACTCCCTAAAAAATTCATCATGGCCATCTAACTGTCCAGTTCTTGACACCACTGAGCTTTCAGTATCAGACATGTAGCATTAGTCATATACGACGGCTGGATCTAATCTATGCAAAATCCAGCCTTGGCCTACCCTGACTTTGAAATATGTGACAAGAATTGTATCATTTATGTAACATGTCCAATACCCAATGACCATATCCAGCACCTCCACATTCTCGTAATTACTAACCTTCCTACATGCACCACAGTACACTTTCTGTTGCATACCTCACATTGATTCATTGGCTCATCGCTGCACCAAATGTCAGCGTTGCAGCAATCAGCATATGTCCCATTTTCAGCTGCTACTGCACTATCTGTCATGGCAAGGCTATTTACAAACACACCAGTGTCTTCTGGAAAACAAACCTCATAGCAAACTGTTTATAGCCACTTGCTGAAAGCATAATCAGCAGAATTGTTATCAAAGTCCACTTTAGACCTGATGTTCTTTATCAGTGACGTGAAGGAAAATTTTTCCTCTCTAATTGTAAATCTGACAGTATAAAATATAAACTCGCAATATTATCTCTTTTTAAAATAAATTTAATAAAGAAAAAAAAACCTCTTAATATTCAGTTTCTTCTTCATGTGGATTTTTCTACAATCCATTTTATCTAACTCAAGTACAATGCTTTTGAAACCCACACGGAAAAAGACCAATATAACAGCATCGAAGAAGCTATCACTAATGGAATTGCAAAATAGAGGGGACCGGATCCAGTCAGGACCGGATTCGGTTAGTTCGGTCAGTACCGAACTGCACCACGTTCAAATCGAACTACACCTATAAATCGAACTGCACAACAAATTGTTAAGTATATATTTCACTCTTTTATTGCCTTATTGGATACTGATGATACTTAAGAATTCATATTTTCTTCAATAGATGATTGAATCCAATAAAAGAGTAAAAAATATACCTAACAATTGATTATACAGTTCAATTTATAAGTGGTGCAGTTCGATACCGGATCCCGTCCTGACTGGATCCGGTCTCAAAATAGAGGCAGTACACTGATCCATATGAATGTCTGAATGCAAACAATTGAAATAGAAATTTTACATTACAGCAAAGACGGAACACATTGAAATTAGAACAGGAAAACGAAAACACCCCATACAGACATGTATATAAATCTGTCCCAATCAACCAGCTATGGCATATATGATTTGATCCAAGAACTATATAAATTAGATGGAAAATTGGCAAATATCTCTTCAAAATAATAATATCAATAACAACAATGTACAACTATCTTCTCAAAAAAGATCAATGTGCATGCAGCATGGTGGACACTCAGTATTCAAAAGGAAGGCACTTTTCATATAGCCACGACTGGAAAATGACATCACACTTTCCAATCATGAGGAAAAGCAAACCAATCCCTGAATGAGCGAGGCTGGATGACTCATTATACGGAAGAAAATAAAAGGTCACAGTCTAACAAAATAAGAAACTATACCTACAGATATACCACAAATAACAGGACCTCATATTTGGCATAAAGATTTACCACAATTCCGGAAGCTAGCAGTATAATTTTGTACGGCAGTATACTACAAAGCCAGATCTCAAACAATTACAACTGTTATGGAATCAAATAATGCGTTTTGAGATATTTTAAATGCCAATACATCTTAGCAATGATAAGAGTGTTTGCTTCACTGTCAATATAATTTTGTACAAAAGTTTCCCACAAAGTCAGCTCTAAACAGATTAGAATATAGGATCTGCTATTATACGAAGCAAGTAATACACTTTTTTAGAAAACTTTTAATGCCAATATATCTTACCGATGATAAGAGAGCTTATTTCTTATGGCATAATCTTTGCTTGCGCATAACATGCTATTCTAGGAAAATATCGCTCAGCAAATCAGCAGTCCTAATAAATGCCGGGATCAATTTGAGAAAAACTCAAACATCAATTACCATAGCAACTCAATTATATATAATCAGTTAGCCCTGAATTTTTTTGGAGCGGATACAATGATATAATTACGCGCATTCCAAATATTCGAATATTATACCGAACTTATACATATATTTTTTTGTTCCAGCCCCAAAAAAAGGTAAAAGGGTAATCAATATCCAATCATAAGCTCTACACTTTTACTATTTTCAGTAGCACATGCATTGTGCAAAGGTATCAATCCCGTATTTTTTATGAAGTAGGAAACAATCTCAATATAACTTCCATCCTTGCAATCCAGTTGCAAATAATTAATGGGGTTGAGTTTTGCAGATTGGGGGCAGGGGGGGACAATGGATGATTCAACATATTTAACAAATAATAATCATTGATTGTGAATGTGAATTAGATAACACTATTTAATGTGCATGACATCGTACTTTCAATAAGAAAACCTGCCAAAACAAGGAGGCAAAAGAAAAAACACAATGGCCCACTATGAACATGTACTATAACAACACATTAATTTCATCAGAGCCTAACACAGAGTAAAGGCACAAATTCCTCACTTTGTAGACTGTGATGCATGAGAGATAAAGAGACGATACACATATGAACATGCAAATACACAATATAAACAAACAAACATGCACCTGTGCGTGTGGCGCATGTAATTGAAGCTTTCCATAGTCTTCTTCTTATCTATTTCTTTTATTGGTGGCAATTTTCCTAACTTATAACATTCCACCAAAATCGTTTGTTCTTATTTGAAATACACATCCTTTGTTCTTGAGATTAAAAAAAAAAATTACAAAAAAATCATTCTAAACCATGGTTACATGCTTCATTAGTTTGCTCAGATTGAGTGCATGATTGAACACAGCTTGAAAGAGAACCAAATAATTGAGGGTAAATATTTATAGCTTGTTCTCTAGTTTCATTTGTCCCCATCCTTGGTAATTTATAGTCACCACCTACTGAAATTTGATACTGTAATAACTTAAAACTATATCCATACTGTTGAATATAAACATAAAACAATAATACAATAGCAAACAAAAGGGGGAAAGGGGGCATGGCCATCAACTCCAAGTTGTAGGGAAAAAAAATTGACGTTCTCTTTGGAACCCTGGCAAAAATACATTTTACCATAGTTTAATTTAAGTGTGAATTTTATATATCAGGATCTGCTTAGCATTTTCATTCATTCATGCGTAATTAATACAGAGGCGATGTAGATTATCTGAGATGGGAGATCATCATAAAAAATTGCATGGTTAAAAAAAAGAGGCAAATTTATGTCATGTTCAATGCTCTTCACTCTACACCATTACGACTACCAAATCTCAAATATTACAGATCACTGGATCGACATCACCGCAATCCCACTTCCAACAAAAGATCCTTCTTGAGAACCCAAACACGACACGGCAAGAAATCCGATCCCTTGTGACAAGCATTCAACCGTAGACAATAGCGGAGGAAACAGAGATTTAACTAATTAACATACATGATCAACCGATATATAAAGAACAACTATGAACAATCAAAATCGAGTCATCTAACAAGCGATCGGTCATAAAGATCTGAAATTCAAAAGGAGCCAAACAAAGCAGATCTGAATTTAACCTTCAACAATGACTGAAAACCAAAAACGCAAAAACATATTAAACAAACAAATGTGAAGAGACGAAGAGATCTATGAAAGTGAGATCTGACCTACTGAACGAGCAGAGGCATTGAAACACCGCCGTTACGCCACCTCCGAGTCAGTTGATGCAAGGCGGGAGAACAACAACCGATGCCATCAATCGATCGATCGAACGGTCGTGCTTTCCCGAACTGCACCAAGCGAATCGGAGATGACAACGATTGAGATCCCGAAAAAACATTACTCCGAAAAAAAACATAACCAATGCTTGGTGGGGGAACGATTGGAATAGGAGGGTATTTATATCGCGGTCGAGGACGGCAGATTGAGACACGTGGTTGACCCTGTCAAATGGATTACAACTTTTGGGATGATTTCTTTCCACCCCTTCAGTTCTCCGTCCCACCCCAAAAAAAAATTAAATATTTTAGGGTGGGATGGAGAACTAAAGAAAAAGAAAGAAACAGATAGGAAAAAAAGAAAAAAGAAAAAAAAAAGGATGGCCGGAAAGATGTGGCGCTAATGGAGTGATGGAGTGGGAGGAGGAAAGAAAGACAGAGATAAATATAAAAAAGAGAAACAGAAAAAGAGAGAGCGAGAGTGAGGGCGGTGGTGACGAAGGTTACAGAAGGGTTGTGGAAAGAAAACTCCTCTATTATTTTTCACTTTAAAATTTTGGTTAGAATAAATAAATGTATGTATAAGCCAGAAAAATCACCAAAAAAATATTTATATAATTTTTAATTTGAATCTGAATTTTTTTTATTAAATACGTAAATATCCAAAGCAAATTCGATATATTTTATAAAATTATATATGTTTGTATTATATATTGTTCATATTTAATATATACATGTTTAATTATTATAATTAATAATTATTATATTATCTTTGTATCATATCTAAAAAAAACAAACGTGAAGTGACCTCCATAGGAAACATAACCTACTCACAGCAATGCACACCAGAGCTTTTAAGTTCATGTACAATTTCAGTTCACTTATCCATGAATTGACCGACCATCTGCTGTAAAAAATAATAGGGAAAAAAAAAGAAGAAATGACCCTAATAGAGAGTATTCATGGGAAAGATGGGATAAAAATGAGTTAATTTTCCCCTGTGAAGATGAGAACATAAATAATGAATTTCTATCTCTAGTTCTCTTCTGATAGCTATGCAACTGCAAAACAGTGGGTTCTAAAGTCTGCTCATCCTATGGATCAGTTGTAAATATTTCGGATTTGTCTTTCCTTGATATAGGATGTCCTACTTCCTAAATGTTGGATATTGATGGGAACAAGCACCACATAAGAGGGAGATCAAACAGCTCCTCTATCAACCCAGTAATAAAGTTTCAGGATCCAAATAGAGTCCGATGTGAAGATTGAAGAAAACAAAACTATATACGCGAGCAAAAGATTTTTGACTTAAATGTCCTAGAGCAGAATCATAATCAACATCATGAAGCTCTCGTACAAACAGTTTGGCATATTTTGCCACATTTAATATCTCTGAACTTCCCATAATCTTATGCATCTGAATGACAAATACAAATCCTTTAGGAAAAAAATGCCCACGAGTAATAAACGCATAACACGTCCATCTTGCTAATCTATTCACCATAATGAAAAACAGATGGAGATTAAAAATTAAAAGCAGTGATATAAGTTTGTAAACTGGAGGCCACATGAAATTCAACTGACCAAAAAAATAAAAAACAATAAAAATGAAGAAGATTGAAGACATAAACCAAAACTTGTGATCATCAATAGATACAAACACCAAGAATTCACAGAAGCAAGAACTAAACATTTAATGTTGGCAGTTCCACCTGCTAAACACAACTGTTAACAGATGCACCACCATTTCCGCTTGCACATCAACTACAAAAAAGTGAAGTGTGTTAACCGGATGAAATTCAAAAGGAGCCAAACAAAACAGATCTGAATTTAACCTTCAACAATGACTCTGAGAACCAAAAACTCAAAACATATTAAACAAACAAATGTAGAGATCTATGAAAGTGAGATCTGACCTACCGAATGAGCAGAGGCATTGAAACACCGCCGTTACGCCACCTCCGAGTCAGTTGATGCAAGGCGGGAGAATAACAACCGATGCCGTCAATCGATCGATCGAACGGTCGTGCTTTCCCGAACTGCACCAAGCAAATCGGAGATGACAACGATTGAGATCCCGAAAAAACATATAACTCCGAAAAAACATCACCGATGGATTGGATGGATGCTTGGTGGGGGAACGATTGGAATAGGAGGGTATTTATATCGCGGTCGAGGGCAGCAGATTGAGACACGTGGTTGACCCTCAGAAATGGATAACTACTTTTGGGATGATTTCTTTCCACCCTTCAGTTCTCCGTCCCACCCCCAAAAAAATATAAATATTTTAGGGTGGGATGAAGAACCAAAGAAAAAAAAACAGATAGGGAAAAAAGAAAAAAAAAGAGATAGAATGGCCGGAGACGGGTGGTGATAGAAAGGGGGGGAAGAGAGAGAGATAAATATAAAAAAGAGAAACAGAAAAAGAGAGTGTGAGTGACGGTGGTGAAGAAGGTTACAGGAGGGCTGTGGAAAGAAAACTCCTCTATTACTTTTCACATTAAAACTTTTGGTTAGAATAAATGTATGTATAAGCAAGAAAAATCACCAAAAAAATATTTGTCATTTTAATTTGTATCTATTTTTTTTTAATCAAATACGAATATTGATTATCTGATTTAAAACATATCCAAATTCGACATATTTTATAAAATGTATATGTTTATATTATTACTCATATTTTTTAAGTCTTAATTTGAACCCTCTTAGTTAAATTAGTGTTCACATTTAAACATGTATATTTTTTAAAAAAATTATGTCTACTTCATACTTATATATACGCACGAGCGATTAGGTGCGGCGAACGGCGAATGCGACAGCGATCACGGGTCCATCGCATCGGACGGTCGGGTGCGATTCACATCGACCGTCGGATGCGATGGCCCGCGATCGAACGGCCCACGTCGCGGCCGCACCTTCCGTTCCGCCGCACCCAGTCACTCGACTATATATATATATATATGGGTTATTGCGTGCGGCGAACGGCGGGTGCGGCAGCGATCACGGGTCGTCGATCACGGGTCCATCGCATCGGACGGTCGGGTGCGATCCACATCGACCGTCGGATGCGATGGACGCGCGATCGAACGGCCCACATCGCGGCCGCACCCGCCGTTCGCCGCATGTAATAATTTTCATATATATATATATTTGAGCATTAATATCTATTTTTGAAAATTTTAAAATAATATTTGATCCATATATGAATGGTTAGACATGTTCAGTTCAATCTATAAGACATTTATGGTGAAAATCCATGAGAGAAGATATATATTGAAAATTATAATGAACAAGGTACACTAGTTTCAAAGTTCACAGTCATTACTTGGGTGAAAAGCTAACAACTTAGAGCATCTTCGAATGGGATTTTTCTTGGCCACCTTCACCCGATTTTGAATGAGGGGGAAAATCCCCTCCAACGGGCTCTCTACCCATCACCAATTCGGGTGGGGGAGCAGGGATGCCGCTCACCAAACGTGGGTGTCAAATTATAAATAAAAAAAATCAGGTCCCACAAAAAATTAAAAAATTTGCAGTAGATATATATCTCGACAGATCTTTTATAACTCTATCTCTATTCATACAGTTTTTACACTTTTAATCTACAAGTTTTATTATTCTAAAATTAAAGAAGTTACGAATTGGGTATCGGTTACAAAGAACTGGGTATCGGTGTTGTTCGGATGCAACGGTTCACCCTTCACGGTATGGACGTGCGTCGAAAATATAAAGCCCACTTTAGTTTCTTCAGCGGGTACCACGGAATCTAGGCTCCTCTGATCCGGCCCTGTTCCAGCAGCCCCTTTGCAACAACATATACACACAGTTTTGTATTTTTTTGTTCAAACGTTTCACTTTCCGGCAGGCCCTATTAAAAAAAGGTGCATGTATACTTTACTAATGAACTACATTATTTTTATGCTTAAAAAATAAAATAAATACACATACGGATTGAATGCATGTATTTTTTTGTTTTATAATAATATATATATAATGATATGATTGATATATACTATGTTAAACAATTTTATATACTGCATTAATGATGTGACAACTACAAATAATGCCACAAAATAAAAGAGCTTATCTCTAAAAAAAAACGCACTTATGATTTCGCTTGGGGGACCTCATTTGGCTCACTTGGACAATGCCTAGTGCTATTGTAATATTATTACCAAACTCTAAAAATTGTTGGGATCCTGAATAATTTTATCTGTGTGGAATAAATAATACTAACATATAATAATATTAATATTTATATAGCCCCAATCAATCACCAACTCAATTAGAAAAAATACAAAGCAAATAAATTACAAAAAGAAACATTCAATTTAACGTGATTTGGATTAAACCTACATCCATGAAACATTTGAACGACAATCTATTATATTAAAATATAATGAAAATAATGTTCTTTTAAGTTTTGCTTTAAACTTGAAGAATACAAAAATGAATGAGAGATACTAGGTTACATCGATGAAAAATCTAAATAACCTTCCAAAGAATATGAAAATGTCTACTTCAATGTAAATTGGAATATGTGGAGGAATCTAAAGGGAACACTCCTTTTTCTCTCTCTCCATTGTTGCCGCACCAACTACACGCCAAAACCCTATTCCTTTTCTTTTTTGGCCGTGTATGTGATGTGTAGAGGAGAAGCCCGAAAGGGCCCCTTTTATACCAAGCGGACATGGACAATCTATGCCACGCACATGGGGATCAAATCATCTCTTGCTAATTACAGGTTTCTCCCTGTAACAACGATGAGAATGCGTCACCTGATTCGAATATACCATAAAGAAAAAGATATTATAAGACTCTTATCGATAAGAGAATTTTTGTTGGAGGGTTTTTTTCCCCTTATACATGATGCATTCCTATTCGTTCGCTACAGGAAATTCCTTGTAATGAATCACATGTGATATGTTCCTATGCACATGGGCTTATTTGATGATTTGACCCCAAGTTTGGGCCATATCCAACAAAAATGTGCAATTTAATTTAATTTCATTAAAAGGAAACATATTCATGCATGGGTGAGAAATTATAAAACCCTTAAACAACCCCCCGTTTGGGGTGGAGAATAAAAGGTGGATAGAGGAGAATACAGTAGAATATGCTTCAAACAACTGTTTGTTTGACAAGAATAAACCTTGATAGTTATGTCTGAATAAGCTAGGACAAGACCTGATAATTATTCAAAGAAAATGGTGGAATTGTTTATCAGAGCTTATCTATGCTAATGGATAAAAATATCATTCTCTGTCATTTTAAAATATTTATCTCACCTAACACTCCCTGCACACATTCCAAAAACTGTCACATCTATCATATCACACTCATATCTCTTATACTTATTCTCAAACACAAATAATTTATGCAGGGGTATAATTGTCATTTAAAAAGTCATAAACTCTTATCTATCTCTTATCTATCATTTATCCTTATTTTATTCAAGGTGAACCAAACAACAAAAAAATCAATTTTACGTTTCCCAATGAGAATAACAGAAAAGACAACCAAACAAAAAATTACTTATTCAACATGGATTGTTATCTATCCCAGTATAGCTTCAAGGGTAAATAATTTTATGTCACACCCCAAACGGGTCCTTAGTCCCTTATCCCCGTTTGGAACGGGAATAAGTTTTATTCTATGGTATACATTTATCCAAGCATAAATGAGTATAAATAAGGATAAAGTGATTTTGTTTGGTTGTGTTTTGAATTATTTTCGTTGGTAAACGAAAGAATAAATATTTTGTTGTTTGGGTAAAATGTGAATAAAGTATGGATAAAGATTTACAAAATGTAAAAAAATAATGATAGTTGATTTGACAGATAATTTATAAGAGGTGATAACAGTTGATTTGACAGTGGGCCCACATATTTTTTAGGTGGAATAACTTAACATTACTTTAATTTTAGGAGTTGATTATAATTCATATACCATTTTATTAGTGTTTATTTTAACATACTTTATTAGGGGTTATTTAGGGTAAACAAACACTTGAAAAATTTTATCCGGGATTATCCAAGATTTTATACCAAAAACAAACGAGGGCTGAGTGAGTTAGCCGGTGGAGTGACACAGTGACCAAAATTCCACATGCCGTCTATGGCATTCACCTTTTCACCTGATAAGTAAGCTGAAGTGGCGGGCTCTCTCTGTTATTTCTCATTTGAAGGATTAAATTGTACAAAGATTAAAATGTCATATCAGTATTTTGTACCTCAATTACTCTCTCATATATTACACTCATATTTAGTTATTGTTGTTGTTTCAATAGACTATAATTAAATAAACTAGTCAAAATAATAGTGAACCCCACTTGACTAAGATGCAAAGTTTGAAACCTCCAAATGTTTTTTTTTAAATTCTCCAAATGTTAACTGGCTAAACCATACTACGGTTAACTTAAAAGATAAAACTTAATAAATGTGACTCACATTTAACTCTCTTATAACTGCTCCATTGAAATAATATTTTTTCATATTATGTAAAAATTTAACATTAACACGTTAATATATCCCATATAAAAATGCTCTAACATGAAAGCAGATGGTGTGAGATCATTCATACTATCTTGGGCCCACAAACAAGACAGACCCAACAAAAAAAACAAAAACAGAAGCCTGATTCAGTTGCATCAACCACAACTGCCACTCCAAATTTATTACCAACCAACCCTCCGAGCACCGATGTAAAAAGTAACAACATCAAAATAAAAAAACCTACACCAACGTACAATTTGTTGTGGAACAAAGTAAAATGCACAAAGTAAATAAGCAGAAGGTAAGAGAGATAATTTGTAGACTTATATTATTCCAAACTTGTTGATGATCAAATACATTGAAGAGCCCTCTATTTATAGGCTCAATTACATATCATGGGGTGACAAAGTGGGAGTGTAGGAGAGTGGGAAGTTAGGGAAGTTAGAGAGTGGGATGTGGTTATAGTTGATAGTTATGGAAGGGAGTGGGTTGTGTGAGTGTTGGGAGTGGAGTGTGTGGAGAGGGTGGTGGTTATCCACCATGTCACAACACTCCCCCTTGGATGACCACCACATTAAGATTATTGCCTGCTTGGAAAACCCAGTGGGAAAAAACCAAAGCGAAGGAAAAAGAGTACAATGTAACTTAATTATATAATGGTGTATGCGTTTAACATTGTCTCGTTAAAACCTTGCTAGGAAAATCCAATGGGATAAAACATGAGCGAAGAAAAAATAGTACAGTTCGCAGAATGTCATAAAAAATTGCTCCCCCTCATAAGTACAAGATTTCAAGAATTTTGGTCACAAACTCGTCGCATCCCGATGCCGTACACCAACTTCTTGAATGTCGATGTCAGCAAAGCTTTAGTGAACAAATCTGCAAGATTGTCTTTTGACTGAATTTGTTGAACATCAATTTCATGTCTCTGCTGGAGCTCACGAGTGTAAAAGAATTTTGGAGAAATATGCTTCGTTCTATCACCCTTGATGTACCCCCCTTTGATTTGAGCAATGCATGCTGCATTGTCTTCGTATACAGTTGTTGGAACATCTGTAATAAGAGATAGTCCGCATGCATTATGAATATGATGAGCCAAAGATCTTATCCACACGCATTCCCGGCTTGCTTCATGGAGTGCAAGAATTTCAGAGTGGTTAGAAGACGTGGCTACCAAAGTCTGTTTCGTAGAACGCCAAGAGATCGCTATGCCACCGCAAGTGAATACATAACCTGTTTGTGAGCGAGCCTTGTGAGGATCTGAAAGATATCCTGAATCTGCATAACCCTTCAGTTGTGCACCGTTATTGGAATCATTTGCGTAGAATAGGCCCATGTCTGACGTTCCACGAAGATAACGAAAAATGTGCTTCACACTATTCCAGTGTCTTCGAGTTGGTGCAGAGCTAAATCTAGCCAATAAATTAACTAAAAATGCAATGTCAGGTCTAGTGCATTGTGCCAAATATAATAAGGCATCAATTGCACTAAGATAAGGTACTTCAGGACCAAGAAGATTTTCAGTATCTTCTTTCGGACGAAAAGGGTCCCTTTTTGGGTCAAGTGACCTGACCACCATAGGAGTATTTAATGGATGACATTTGTCCATATTAAAATGCTTCAGAATTTTTTCAACATATGTTGTTTGATGGACAAGTATCCCGTTTGAACTTTACTCAATCTGTAAGCCGAGACAATATCTCATTTTTCCAAGATCTTTCATTTCAAACTCCTTTTTCAGATATTCAGAAGTCTTTTTGAGCTCTTTAGGAGTCTCAATCAAATTAATATCATCAACATATACTGCAATAATGGCAAATCTGAGTTCTGTTTTCTTAATAAATACACAGGGGTAAATTGGATCATTGACATATCTTTCTTTCATTAAGTACTCACTAAGACGGTTATACCACATTCGTCCAGATTGCTTTAATCCATACAAAGATCGTCTTAGCTTGATTGAATACATGTTTCGCGGTTTTGCTTCAGGTAATTTTAGTCTTTCAAGAACTTTCATATAAATGTCGGTATCTAATTTTCCATATAAATATGCAGTAACCACATTCATTAGATGCATGTCAAGTCTTTCTGAGACTACAAGACTAATTAAATACCGAAATGTAATTGTGTCCATCACAGGGGAATATGTAACACAAGACGAGCTTTGTATCTAACAATCTCGTTTCTTTCATTTTCTCGCAAACACCCATTTACATCCTACTAGTTTAACACCTTCATGGTTAGGACTATTGGCCCAAATACTTGGTGTTTTGCAAGTGAATCCAATTCTGTTTGAATAGCAGTTTTCCATTGTGGCCAACAATTTTTTCGTCTGCATTCATCCACTGAACGTGGTTCTGAATCATCATCCAAAATGATTTCTGTAGCTACTGCAATTGAGAATATGTCATCAATAAGCACTTGCTTCCGATCCCACAATATTTGTGAATTTGCATAATTTATGGAAATTTCTTCATTTCCATGTACTTGTTCTTCATGCACGGGCATCACTTCAGGGACGTTAGTCTCTTCGGGGACTTGTGTCACTTCAAGGGCTTCTTCCTCTGTAGGAGTTATTATTTTAGGTCTTTCAAGTGTTTCATGTTCTTCTAGATAATTATTCTTCATTGTTTTTCTCTTTCGAGGAGCTGAATCTTTTGAGCCTATAGGTCTTCCACGCTTCAGGCGTGCCTTTGTTGATTCATTAGCCGGCATATTGACAGTTTTTCCTATTGGAATTTCAATCCGAGCTGGAGTATTAGCAGCTGGAATATGAGATTTCATCACTTTAGCTGCATCATTAAATGCATCTGGCAATTGATGCACAATTCTTTGAAGATGGGTGATTCTTTGCACTTCAGTTTCACATTGATTAGTGCGAGGATCAAGACGAGACAAAGATGGAGTTTGCCAAGTAAGTTCACGTCGTTCTTTAGGCGACGGAATTTCTCCCCCTAACGACGGGAAAGTTGTCTCATCAAAATGACAATCCGCAAATCGAGCGGTAAAAACATCCCCTGTCAATGGTTCAAGATATCTTATAATAGAAGGAGAATCAAATCCTACATAAATTCTCAATCGACGTTGAGGGCCCATTTTAGTTCGTTGTGTAGGGGCAATAGGAACTTGTACAGCACAACCAAAAATTTGAAGATGTGAAATATTTGGTTGATGACCCAATACGAGTTGTAAAAGGGAATATTGATGATAAGCAGTTGGCCGAAGGCGAATTAATGCTGCTGCATGCAATATAGCGTGACCCCAAGCTAAATGAGTAATTTTGTCCTCAAAAGCATATGACGTGCAATTAGCTGAAGATGTTTAATAAATGATTCAGCTAGTCCATTTTGGGTGTGCACATGAGCAACGGGGTGTTCAACATCGATGTCATGCGACATACAATAGTCATTAAAAAATTTCGATGTGAATTCACCAGCTCCATCAAGACGGATTGATTTTATAGGATAATCCAAAAAATGAGACTGTAATCGGATTATTTGAGCAAGTAGTCTTGCAAATGCAGCATTCCGAGTGGATAATAGACAAACATGCGATCATCTAGCAGATGCGTCTATCAATACCATAAAATACTTAAATGGTCCACATGAGGGGTGGATTGGGCCACATATATCCCCTTGGATTCTTTGCAAAAATGTTGGTGACTCAACATTGACTTTTGTAGGGGATGGTCTAACTATCAATTTTCCTTGTGAGCATGAATTGCATTGATAGTGATTAGGTAAAAGAATCTTCTGGTTCTTTAATTGATGCCCAAATGAATTATCAATTATTCGACGCATCATTGTAGACCCTGGATGCCCGAGACGATCATGCCAAAGCGTAAAAATCTTTGAATCATAGAACTTCTGGTTCGTAACTGCATATGATTCGATTGTTTTTATGGTTGTATAATACAACCCGGATGACAAAGCATGAAGTTTCTCTAATATATTCTTTTGGCCTGAAACAATTGAAGTAATGCATAAATACTCCATATTGTTTTCATTTATAGTCTCAATATGATATCCATTAAGACGGATATCTTTAAAACTTAGCAGATTTCTTCTGGATCTTGCTGAATATAATGCATCATTAATACAAAATTTTGTACCTCCTGGTAATATTATATTTGCTCTTCCGGAGCCTTCAATTAATTTTGTAGTACCAGAGATGGTATTAACATTTGCATTTATTAATGTCAACGACGAGAAATATTTTTTATTTCGTAAGATCGTATGCGTTGTAGCGCTGTCTGCCAGACATATGTCACCAATCATAGCCATTCTTGTAAAAAGAAAAAAAATGAAATAAATAAGATAAATGTAGGAAATATAAAATTGCATTTCATTGAAATAAAGCAAAAGTACATAAAAAAGGAAGGAAAATTACAGGAAATAAATGCTAAAAAGGGAAATTTCAGTTGATGTGGACATTTCCATCATCAATCATATGACCGATATTGTCATCAGAATTAATAAAGAAATCAGATACATCCAGATGAGTAATATCTGATGGGCCAACATGGTTTACAGGGTCAACAAAATTTACTTCGACATTCTTTCCTTGTCTGTGATTGATGCCTGATAGAGGTCAACTAAATGTCTTGGCGTACGACAGGTACGTGACCAGTGTCCTTTACCACCGCATCGATAGCATGCACTCTCATTATTTTTTGATGGTTTGTTCATCAAACCTTTTCCTTTGTTGTGATATCCTTCATTCCACTTCTGGTGGTTGGAGTTGCTATCTTTATGAACCTTGTAGTTCCGATTGTCGTTTCGACCACGACCTCGTCCTCGTCCTCTTCCTCGGCCACGTCCACATCCACGGGTAGACATCGTGGATGCGTTTACTTCAGGCATTGATGCATTTGCTTCAGGCAGTGATGCAGAACCAGTTGGACGGGATGCATGATTTTTCAATAATAGTTCGTTGTTTTGCTCGGCAACGAGGAGGCATGAAATTAATGCCGAATATTTTTCAAATCTTCGCTCTCGATACTGCTGCTGCAGGAGCACATTCGAGGCATGAAAGGTAGAATATGTTTTTTCTAACATATCCTCTTCTGTCACCTTTTCACCACACAACTTCAGTTGTGAACTAATTTTAAAAAGGGCAGAATTATAATCAGCAACATATTTGAAATCTTGCAATTGTAAGTGCATCCAATCATACCGAGCTTTGGGGAGGATGACGGTCTTTTGATGATCGTATCGATCTTTCAAGCTCTCCCAAAGGGTAAGAGGATCTTTCACCGTGAGGTACTCGCTTTTGAGATCCTCGTGAACGTGGTGGCGAAGGAAAATCATTGCTTTTGCGCGGTCCTGCAGGGACTCTTGATTTCCTTTCTTTATCGTGTTGCCAAGGTTCATGGCATCAAGGTGGATTTCAGCATCGAGTATCCACGAGAGATAGTTGTTGCCCGAAATGTCAAGTGCGGTGAATTCGAGTTTTGCAAGATTCGACATGGTTGATAACTATATAGAAAAAAAAGGAAAAATTAACACATGCAGTGAGAACAAAAGTAAATTCTATGTGTAAATTGATATGAGAATGTAAAATTAGGAAACAAAATCTGAATTAGACTTGTTAGACATTGCATGTCTCAAAACAGTAAGATTAAAGTCATGGACCCCATATTTATGTATTAAAATCATGCATACTGTCTATTAAGAAATCCTTCTTTTTTTTTTGTTTGGCAAATTTCTCAATGAAATAAAATAAGCAAATCAAAATCAGGCATAGGTGAATATTTCAAAATACAATAGGATAAATGTAATAGCCAGGACCCTCTTATGCCGGTTTATGCTAATATTTATATGTTTAGTTTACAGGAGAGGATAATTTTATGTCATTGGGATTTTGATCTTTATTCTCCCTGAAGTCGTACATTTGGTTTAATTTTTGAAAAGTACCTTCGAGACATATTTGAGATTCACGTTCAACATATAAGTCTTCATTTTTGAGTTACCTTTCATATAAAATTGGTTTAGCGTTATTTGGAATTATATTAGAAAAGTTATGTCTGTTTTACCATTTATGCCCCTAGAAGAATAAATCGCGAGGTCTTCTGTTCGTCGTTATTTTAAATATAGTTGGAGGCTTCTTCTGATCTTGGCTCAAACATAGAAGTTGTAGATATTTTCGTTATCTTTCCAACAGAAGTTGTTTCATAAGAAGTGGATTTCCCTACGAGAAGATATGGTTGTTTGAGTCAAGGCTGCGCAGATTTTAATGGAAGGGCATTTATGTAATTTGGCGAAACCTAAAGTTTTTAATAATCGTTGAGTCGGTGGTGTTGGGGATTAATAGCATGAGAGAGAGAGAGAGTCGCCGAGTTTCATTTCGAGGGGAAAAATCAGGGAAAAATTAGAAAATTTGGGAAAAGCTTCGTGGAGTATTTTTCGCGATACACTGGGTAAAGATTTTTGTTCTTTTCATTGTTATTCTTCGTCTAGGGTTGTTTTATTTCAGTTTTGAATCAAATTTGTGATTTGGGGCTGGAATATGATTATGTTTTTTTTGGACTGGATAAATAGGAATTTGATGGTTGATTTTACAGTATCAATTTAGGGTTTGTAGTGGGGATGTCATTTTTGTCTTGGTAGATTTGGGAATTGTTTGATTAATAGGGTTATATTTTTAGTATCTGATTGAGGTTATAATTTTATCAGTGAATTCCTGTCTGCGTGGTTTAGGAGCTGGGTTAGGGTGAGTCCAGCTTGGATTGTGAATTGTGAGGTAAGTAACCCGATCGACTTTGCTTGTTCTGTTCCATTCCACGTTGTATTATCGTAAGTAACCCGTTTGACTTTTGCCTGTTCCATTTCATTCCACGTTGTATTGTTGTAAGTAACTCGATCGATATTTGCTTGTTTCGTTCCATTCCATTATCTGTTCAATTCCGTTCCGCGTGGTATTGTTGATTCAACATTACTTTCCATTCCACCCCACATTTTATTGTTGTTGAGGCTATTCAATTTTATTTTGATAATCCATATGATTTTGATTGTGAGTACCACATTTAAATGGCCTATTATTGAGACATATTCCTTCATTGTTGTTAGACTGTGGTTGTTTGAGATTCTAAAATATTCTTATAATTGTTCTATTTATATCTTGGAGTTATTCTCTATAATTGGTCTATTGGTATCTTGGAGTTATTCTTTATTGGATTCCAGCTTACTTTCCTTATTTATATCTCGTGAGCTTATAATTGACTTGTTAGTATCGTGAGCCTGTCTTTGATCATGATATGTATCCATCTTAGTGTCTTTCTATGAACCTATGATCTATATGCTCGTGTTGTTTGACCATGAAGCCTTGTAGTGTGATTGACATCGTTGCTTCTATATTCCTCTTGTGTACTTGGAGTTGGATGACCATAGACCTTACAGTGAGGGTTGAGGTTTGCCTCCCTAGCGCGCATAAGTACGTACGGTCCAGCGAGGGGGACTTGAGAATACCCTGCCGTGCCTGGACGTTCCGAGGGCCAGGTAGTGAATCCGCGGTGGACGTTCCGAGGGCCACACGCGAGGTATGTAGATATCTTGGACATAGGGGCCAAGATGGTGGGGTCGTGCAGATGGTCAATCCTACGCTTTGGATATTTGGGGACCAGAATTGTGATTTCCTTATCTTTCTTGTAGCATTGTGACATTTCCAGGGCCATCAGTGATTTAATTAACATCCTTTCGATTGATGGGTAATTTCAGAGTACTTGCTTTCAGTCCAATTGTGATACATCTTGATGATATTCATTGGCTTTATCAGTTGTGAGGTGTTAGTTTGAGCTATTCATTCCTATGTTTATATATCAGCGATGTTATTGTTCTCCGCAGATGCTTATACAGTGATTCCATTTATCATTATACTTTGACCTGGTGTTTATTGAGATTACTGAGCTTGACTTTGGATGTCATTCTTGTTTTCCTTGTGCGTGGAATGTTTGGGTTACTTACTGAGCATCTTTCGCTCATTCCATTCTATTTTCTCTTACTTTGCAGAGTAGAGGCGGGGTTGGTGGACGTTGGCTTAGTCTTCTTTTGGTGCCACGTCCAGCTGGTGATAGGTATATATATAGATGTGTATAGTTTGATGTTTTGGATTTGATTATTTTGGTAGAGGCTGGTCTAGCGAACCATGCCTATGTTAAATGCTCTGTACATATGGATGACTGTATATGAGGTGTGTTAGATGCTCTGTTGACTGCTTAAACTTTCCTGGGTGTGTTGTGATATAGGTGATTATACATATCTTGTTGATTATCTGTTATCCCAGGGTTGTTATCATATGTGATTATATAAGGTGGACATTTCGATGTTTTGTTTTAGAAAAAAAAAAAGAAAAAAAAAAGAAGAAGAGATTATGGTGGGTTTTTAGGCACGTGACGCGCTCGTGTCGGTGTTTTGGGACACGGGCCGCCACAGTTGGTATCAGAGCTTTGGTAACGTGCTCGTGTCAGTATTTTTGGGCACGGGCCGCCACAATAAACTACATGACCTGACAAATTGTTTTATGCAAAATAGTGAAAATAACATTGTGAAGTCTTTTTTTTGTAGCAAATAGAAAGATAAGAGGGCATTTTGTCATTACAAATTTCATGTGATAGAGAACATGGACATATTTATACGATATAAATACGGAATCAAGTGTTCGATAAAATAAAATGTATGCAGTCATGATTCGGCAATTCAAACATAAAAGAGAAGTATTACTATATTATATTTTCTTAGAACATCAATATAGCTTCTAAAAAAAATGTACTAAGAAGGAACTCATATATCAATATAGCTACTGCACTATCCATAAAAAAAAAATTTGTCATGTAACATAAAACATTTTCTAAGTACTGCAAGAAGGGTAGTGTAACATGTCATGCATATAATTATATCTAGTAAATTCAATACCGATACAAGGGATGGGTGATTTTTTTTTAATGTAGATCATCAAGAACCCACCGATACAAACCTTTCTCTTTAACAAAGAGCTTCTCGTGTTGATAACGTGTTGTGGAACAAAGTAAAATGCACAAAGTAAATAAGCAAAAGCTAAGAGAGATAATTTGTAGACTTGTATTATTCCAAACTTGTTGATGATCAAATACATTGAAGAGCCCTCTATTTATAGGCTCAATTACATATCATGGGGTGACAAAGTGGGAGTGTAGGAGAGTGGAAAGTTAGGGAAGTTAGAGAGTGGGATGTGGTTATAGTTGGTAGTTATGGAGGGGAGTGGGTTGTGTGAGTGTTGGGAGTGGAGTGTGTGGAGAGGGTGTGGTTATCCACCATGTCACAACACAATTATCATTTCCAATTATTTCACTGACACCATAGTCAAACTGACCAAGCAACGTGTGCCACGTGAACGTGTAGGGTTCGAATTAATGTGGGGACCATGTATTTCGCATCGTATTGGTAGAGTGGTTGGTGCTGGGTTTACTGGTTGGCCTTGGAGTGCTCCTATCCGAATGGAGGCGGAAGCAATTCGATTAGGAGTGCAGTTTGCACGTAAGAAGGGATTGCAGAATTTAGTGGTTTGTTCTGATTCTCAGGAATTGATGAGTTTGTTGCAGGGACGGATGAATGGACCTGCTGCTTTACAACAGACAATCTCAGCAATAAGGGAGTGTGATTTGTCTGAGGATAAAATTATATTTTGTAAGGTCAATAGGACCCATGTGCAGGCAGCAGAAGTACTGACTTTACATGCAAGATGGACACAAGAACATGCTATATCGGATGCTTTATCTAATGATAGCATTAGGAGTCTTTTGCTTCCTGTTATGAATAGTACAAAGGAATGTATAGGTGTACTTAATCATTTTGTAATAGTTAACAGTTGAGCCCTGTTTGGGCCTTTTATTCAAAAAATTTTTTTTTTTTTGGCCTTATTTGGCCGCAGTTTCAGTTGCTTTTCAGGGAGTTGGTTGAAAAAAAAATAAAAAAAAAAGGACACAAAAAACAAAGTGACCCCCAAATCGTTAATGGCAATCAACCTTGAGCGACGTTCCCTCCACGTGAAACACTTTATGGGGTTAAATGAATCAATGGTGATCCCCAAAACTATGCCACGTGGCCACGTGTCAGCCCTCGATCACAGCGTGCTTGGAGCCCCGGATACATGTATACGTGGCTCGATTCCATTGGATGATCATTTGGATATTTTTGGTTACGTTGAACACGATGTCAAGGACGAGATTTCAATTAATTTAAAGGGTCTGTTTATGTGTTTGTTTATATAATTTCATTGACGAGATTTTGGATGCACGTGACAGTGTGGGCCGTCTACATTCGGATTTTCAATCATAGTAGTGTATTTTATATGTATAAATAATGATTCTCATGCCCCAATTTCACAGGCTCAAATAAACCCTATGAAATGACATCAAACATTATCCATTATTACTTTTTTTTTAATTATTTCCCACAGGCTCCCTTTTTCTTTCCTCTACACGCTTCACTGACTTTGACTCTTTGACTGGTATCATGGCTTGGAACTCTTCTCGCTGCTTCAATTTCTCTGTCCCTATCGGTCATCACTGGCTTACCCAAACTCACCACTGGCGCATAACGGTCTGGCTCGAGTAGAAGGATCAAAACTTCGGTGTGGGACTACGAGCGACGGACTCGCTCCCCCTCCCCGATTCTGACGAAGCGGCACAGCCATCCGAGCGTCCGATTGGGCGAAATCGGCGCCCAATTGGCGGCCTCTTTCGCCGTCGTCGTCGTTATCCCCTCCAAGTGAGGTCAGATATCGTTTTGTTGTATTTACATTGTGGAAACTATGTATTGATTAATACTGTTACATTTATAAAATGTAATAGTTAATGAATATTGCGATTTGATTTGAAAGAGACACATTTAAGCAATACACAATTTTTATTATTTTGTTATATTTGAAATGTAACAGTCTTGTAAAAGTGTGTATTATTTTTTTATTTACATTTGAAATGTAACAGTCTTGGAACGATATAATGTTATTTATGCAACACTGTTACATTTGTAAATGTATATTATTATTGCATTCGTATATGTAACATTCAATCGCATACACATAATGATTTGTATTTGTTATATTCGTGCAACATTGTTACATTCTGTAACAGTTATAATCATAAAAAACTAGAACATTTTTTTGTATTATTTATGTAATTTTGGTGTAATTTAGATAAGTTTTGGTGTAATTTTGATGAAAAATAATTTAAGTGATTTTTGTGTAAGTTATGTAAGTTTTGGTGTAAAATTCATAAGAATTTTAAAAATTCAAATTTTAAAATAGTCAAATTTTAGAGAGATATGTTTTTTAAAATAGGCAAATTTTAAATCAGACAAATTCAAATTAATGTGAATTATTAATAAGAGAGAAAATTGGGATTTGAGTTGATTGAATATATTTTTAATGAATGACATATCTATATTTTATAATTTTATCAATTTTTAAAAATCAATAAGCTAATCAATAAGATGATGACACTTAATGGGCCTGCGTATGACCACTCTATATGTATCGATGACCAGATGGATCCGAAAGAGGTTACTGACCTGTCACTTAAAATAAGAGAACCTAATAATGCCAACTTGTATAATAATAATATAATAATGTGTATATTATATATGCTATTTATATAAATGGGATTATTACTCTATGTGACTTTTCTTTTATTCAGCCGAGCAAATATTCCCTTATGGGTCTTCATTCAATTTGGACGATTATGCCAAATTGATCATATGCCCCACCACGTGGTGCACTTCCATTGCTCCAGATCAGATTGAATTAAAAATTCTCAATATATTTTTTATGTTATTTTTATCCCATGTGATGTGATGTGTATGGTTATTAATTAGCATATCCTCAACCACGGTCCACGGTTTTGGTTGGACTGAATAATAGCGTACAAACCATCAGCGATCATATTGCGAACGGGCTACACCACACGGAGTCTTTAATTATGGGGCAGTTTGATTAAGATTTTGAGATTAAAGTATTTTAATTCTAGAAGATAATTTTTTTTATCAATTTTGTGGATCTTTATATTTATTAAAATTATGATAAAAAATAAGAATAAATATTATTTCAACTTTTAAGATAAAGAAATGAGGATAACGGTTTGTCAGTGTTTATATATGTCAATGATAAAAATATTTTTCTATGTCATTAAAAAAATTATTTTATGTGTTACTCTCATACATATTTTTAAATCATGTCACATTTTTCAGACATATTCTCAAATACAAATAATTTATATTATCCATCATTTATTTACAATTTAATTAAAGGATTTTTAGTTTTAAGTCCACGTAAACATGACTATTTAGGGATCGGTTCCTCACTTTTTCATATTTATTTTTAAGTCCCATATTCAACCACTTATTTGATTTTTAGTTCCTACGTCAAACATCCGTCCTTACACCGTTAATTTTTGAAATGTGATTTTATTTTTAAATTTCTGTAAACTATATTATTTAGTGTTAAATCCTTATAAACTATGTTATTTAGTAATCAGTACCTGTAAAATATGAAGAAGTGAGAGACTAATCACTAAATAACATTGTTTACATGGACTTAAAAATAAATCACATTTCACGAATGGGATAAAAACGTTTGATGGAGGGACTAAAAACCAAATATGCAGTTGAATATGAGGACTTCAAAAGAAAAATGAAGAATAGATGGATCGATATCTAAATAAGCATGTTTACATAGATTTTAAAATAAAAATTCCTTTAATTAAACATGAATAAAAAACAAAAATATTTTTTAATAAAAATAACAAAAAAATCAATTTAATAAAAAATTTCGTTTATCTTTTACAAAATAGTAATTTAGATCCCTTCTCACCCCAGATGGGATAAAAGAATTATCAGTTTTTTTTATTTTACTTTTGCAGGTTTTCCTTATCAAATAGTATAAATTATTCCTTAATTTTTGAATTTAAGTGACGTTTCGAATAATATCACATCACTGTTTTTTTCCCTTGATAATAATTTATGTTGTGTACTTGATGCTGATTGGATGCTAATGCCAGTCTTAAAAGTCTCAAAGAATACGAACCAATGTGATCGCTGTGCCACAATTTTGTTTGAGATTCGGAGAATTAAAGGAGGACAGGACACACAATCCAACAAGCTAAGCTTAGCAAAAACCAAAAATAAACAGTGTCCTGATACATATGTACATGGACTGTGGCTTACCATTAGAATATCTAATTCTGCTTTATGATAGATATTTATTACGAGGGGTAGACACTTTTTTCCCTTGTCCCCGTGAAATTGGACCCAGAGATCGACTGACAACAATAATGGTTGAACTCCTCTGCAAGGGAACAAACCTATCAAATCTAAAGCCCACTTTGATCATATCTATAAGCCTATTCCAAGCACTTCAATTCTTGGTTTACTATATTAGATCCACTAATGAAAAAAATATATAATTAAGGGAAACCTACCTTAAAATCTCTCATCGCCCATATCTGATATTAGACATCAAATTGTATTAGATAAAAAGGAAAATGATTAAAAATTAAAAAAAAATCATTTGACCAATCATTACAGTGTTTGTAAATGCAGTGAAAAATTTTCTATCACTTTCTTTTAAATTCTAATATACAAGAAATAATTTTTTTGTCCAACAATATGGAAAGTAAAAGTGATAATTTTTTTTTTACTTTTTTTTTTCTACATATTCTAACATGTACAATGTACATAGTCTTGTCCTGGTCTAAAGCTTCGTTTGGTTGCGCGTTTGGGACGATTCCGTTTTTTAAAAAGTTGAAATCCTCAAACGCGCAATAAAACAGGTCGGATTCCGACAGAATCAAAAGCTGTATTCCTTTTAATTTCTCTTCAAAATCCGTGTTTTTAAAATCTAAAAAACAACGATTTTTTGTTGGAATCGATTTTTTAATTGAAAAACAACTTTTTCTACAAAACATTAAACCTCTTCCAAATATTGATTCCTGAATTAAAAAAAAAATTTAAAAAAATTAAGGTCTAAAATCATTTTAAAAAATAACTTTATTCTAAAACTTACTTTTCAATATGTGTTTTGAAACTGAACCTAAAAGTTTATTCAAAAGTGTGAGAAAGTAGAAACCGGTGCGGGTCACGAGACAGTCGTGTATATAAAAGCCGCCAATTTGTCCACCACCATTCGAGGGACCCGACCCCATCGACAATATATCGGAGCGCACTCTCCCTCTCACTTCACTTATTTTTTTTTGCAGGAAAGTCCATCATCTTTTTTTACATTCCTTTTTTCATCTTTCCAATCCCCAGGTAACTTTAGTTTCCAGTCCCTCAAAAAAAAAAGCTTTTGAAAAAAAGGTAGGGACGGAAACGCATAGAGCTCATCGATGAGGTCACCTCGGAAATGGTCCGATGGGAGGAGAGAGAGAGAGAGAGAGAGAGAGAGAGAGAGAGAGAATGTCATTCCTTCCTCTCCGACTTCCTCCCCCCATTACAGCTGTATCCAATTCTCTCCGGGGTCCCCTTTCAACTCTTCATTTCATTTTTTAAAGAAAAACTAATTTAAAATTAACATTACAAGCAACTGGTTGTTCAACACCTCCCCCTACATTTTTTCCCTCTCTTTTTAGTAACCAGAGAGAGAGAGAGAGAGAGAGAGAGACTTTTCTAGGGTTTACTTCGGGGGGCGATCAGGCTGATCAAGGGCTAACGTGAGGTGGTGTTTCTTTTCGGTGGATGGGTTTCCGACGAAGAGGGGTTTCCACTCGTCGGAGAAAAGTCGGGTCTTTTGGGGTTCTGCGGCGTTTGAACTCACTTGAACTCACCTAGGTGAGTTTGACGTCTTGTGTTTGTTAGTACTTTTTTTTGGTAGCCATATCATTAGCTTGAGTGAGTTTCTTTAATTCATCAGCATCTTCTTTTCTTTTTTCCATAGTTCCTGATTTATGCTCTGTTTTTTTTTTGTGGGTTCTGTTCATATGAAATATTGTTCTAATTGTTTTTTTTTTTTTTTTGAGAAGGATGTCGAGGTCCCTGAATTTGGTCACGCAAAAATATCGTGACTTGAGGGGGCATTTGGAGGTGGGTTGGAAAGTTTTTCTTTAATTCATTTGCATGAATCTGATTTTTCCAAACCCGTTTTCAAACAGGAAAAAAAACTTTAGCTTATAGATAAGTGCTCAAAAGCTAGCTTTTTCATAATCCAGCTTCCTGCAAACTCAACTCATCTTCTAAGAAAAATCTAATTCCCAAACCCACATCTAAACACACCTTGAATGTGTTTCATTCTGTGATGACTTTTATTATTTGAATCAATATTGTGACTTATTTGAGTCTATCTGTAATGGAATTCCGTCAGGATTACTCAATATTTAATAAGAGACTGACATGTTACATTAATGAAAAAAAAACTATCCCAGTCTCATATGTTTTGCATGTGAGATCACCACATGTCAATCTCCAGTTACTCTTTGATTTGCATCGACATTCTATGCTGTAGCATGTAATTGCCTTGTAAAGTTTTGATTTTTACAGGGCCATGGGGATTCATTACGCATTATAATACATTACAATAAATAAATAAATAAACATTCTCTGTTTATGATATCATTCAAGAGAACTAACGAGTCCTGAATACATGAAATAAACACATAATCACTATATAGAAAAATGTTAAAAGGGACATTTTTGACAAGGGATTTGGTCTTGAATTGGAATGGAATGTAAAGAAAACATGTTCGAGGAAAGCATAATTGAGAAACAGACCTGTCGAAGAAGTTTGTATAATCGATTCAGTGAGACTTGGAGCTACAGTGGAGGTTGACACTGCTCCCATTGAATGGGGCAAACTGGAGCTGGCAGGACAAGTGAGTCCAATACTTAACCGAGACGAGGACTCCCACCTTCCACCGGGTCCTCGCCTGCCCGTTCAGATCAAAAGATATCCGATTCTTCTTCAATGCTTTGTCGACTGCATCCATCGCGCTCTTGTCCAAGGGGATCTGGGAGGATGGGACTACATAGGAGAGGATGATCGTGCTGTTTTGGGGAATGTCTATGTCATCTGCCCTCAGTTGTGCTATGACTATTCCCTGGAAACGGAGGAGAATGCCAATCCCAGTGAATCTTGCATGGGCTTTCGCGTTATGGTTCACGGCAGCGATGTTGATGGTTAGTTGGGTGCCAAACTGCCCGTACTGGTCATAAACGATCCTGTCAAGGTGTGCGTAGACAACTTGGAAATAGGGAACTCTTGGCTGGGTGATCATGTATACTATGAAGATAACGATGCCTCCGATTGTCACCGCAATGGCCAGTATGGCGCAGACAATCGCACCAAACCAGACAAATATGTTGGTTTTTTTTTGAGGCCTTAGCCCAGGCATTGGGGATGGACAGTTTGTATCCCTGAGAATACAACATTTGAAGAGTTGTTGTGCTGGATATTTTTGATCTCAGTAGCTTGGAATGTTGGATGAGCTCTTTGGGGTAAGTCTGAGGCTAGGTTTGGTATCTTCCTTGCCTGGTGGGCAAGGTATCATTGTCTAATATGCTTTTTGAAGGACAAAAGTAAACACAACTGATGTGGAAGAAAGTTTTTAATCTTAGAATACTAGTAACTTCACTCTTGAGTAAAGATAAATTCTATTTTTTTTGTGAGAAAAGATAAATTCTAAACTTGCATTTATCAATTCTTTCTTTTCTGGGATAACGCTGGGTATCTAAACAAAGCTCTTTATAGTACCAAGTTGAACATATAACTTTTCAGTCAGGTATCTGTCTTCCCCTTACTTTCATGTGTTGAGCTGAGCTGATTGACATCCACAGAAACTCTGCCATTCATTTCTGGCTTGGGAGGCATTGTCGTATCATGACTTCTGTGTTTGGACTGCAATTCACTTATTGGCTGTGCCTATCATTATGTAATAAACATCATAAAAATGGATCTTTCTATTAACATCAGAAGTCTATCAATGGCATTAACTTAATAGAACTACTGGGTTTGATTATTGATATTTTTTGTATTATGATTCTTTTTGGTTACTTTTACTCCCAACATGTCTCCTTATCCAGGCCTCAGTTGAATTTCAATGCAGAGACAATTTCAGTATTATATTCAACTAATGAGCTAGTGCAAAATCTTCTGTAAACATTGTTTGTTCCACCATTTTTGTGCCTTCTCTAGTAACATGGGTCCGTAATTTGATGACAGCCAGTATGACATGAGGAGAGGCATGTGAAACCAAATGGATCCCAAAGCTTTCATCAAAGTATCAATAGGATCTCTGGGTCTTAGAATTCCTGTTGCAGCTTCAAAGGGTGGAAGAGCCGCTGTTCATGCTTCCTCTTCTTCATGCTTGTGTGAGATCCGTCTCAGAGGTTTCCCTGTTCAGACAGCATCAGTTCCACTTATATCTTCTCCCGAAGCTGTCCTCGACCTTCACAGCAATGCGTCAAGTTTCTACCTTGAAGAATCTGATGTGAAAACATTGCTGGCTCCTGGCTGTTTTCAAGGTCCCCAATCACACCTGGAAATCACCATTTATACGGGTAGGCAGGGGTCTCACTGTGGTGTTAGCAGCAGGAAACAGCAGATCGGGATGTTCAGGTTGGAGGTAGGTCCGGAGTGGAAAGAAGGAAAGGCAGTGATGCTTCACAATGGTTGGGTTGCATTAGGCAAGAACAGGCAGGAGAGTGGGAAACCAGGTCCTGAACTGCATCTGAGGGTGAAGTTGGATCCAGATCCGAGATATGTCTTTCAGTTCGAGGACGAAACGGCATTGAGTCCTCAGATTGCTCAACTTCAAGGAAATGTTAAACAGCCTATCTTCACTTGCAAATTCAGCCGTGACAGAAGGTAAGCATTATATTTTGCCACTCATTCCCCCCTCCCCTTCTGTTTTCTTTTCTTGGTTTATTTCATACATATATTTCTATTTTAAATTAAGAGGGAAAGAATATTTGAAAACCATGTGATTTGGGATTGCTTTATGAAAATAAAATTGTTGATATCTTTTCTTCGGCCAGCGGAGCATCCATTCTGAAGGGAAATTGGAAAATATGGCACTTTATTTTCGGATCAAGAATGAGGAAGGAAAAATGCATATCATTTGTGTATGATGCTTCCTTCACGGGATGTGGAAAAATTCAATTGCAAATGTTGAACGACTGTTATTGGCATGACTAATTAAAGTTATGGCCAAGTTTTTGATGTATCCCTTGGATTTATAGAACTGATTGACTAATGTGATTCTTCATATAATGATAAATTTGTATGTTTCTTTATAATTACATGATCATTATTAACACCATCAAAACCAGATCCCTATTTTCATCATATATTTTAATTTCAGTCATGGATTTCAAATACAGTGTTGGGGTAAGTGATCTCAGTGTTAACTTATAATGTGAAACTACAGGCAATCTCAGTTAGACCAGAGGGGTAACTACTGGTCAATCCCCAATGGTGGCAGTGACCAGGATGCCGAAAGAAGAGAGAGAAAGGGTTGGAAGGCTATTATTCATGACTTGTCAGGCTCTGCCGTCGCAGCTGCATTCATGGCAACCCCGTTTGTGCCATCCTCAGGCTGTGATCTAGTTGCTCGCTCTAACCCTGGGGCGTGGCTCATCGCCCGACCAGATTCTATGGGGCCTGAGAGTTGGCAGCCATGGGGGCGCCTTGAGGCATGGAGGGAGCATGGAAACCGAGACTCCATCTGCTGCCGCCTCTTCCTCCAATCTGAGGCCCATGAGTCTGGGATCCTTGTGTCAGAGATCCTTATAAGTGCGGATAAGGGTGGGGAGTTCTATATCGACATGGAGAGACAGATGGTTGTTAATGGGGAGACGGTGTCTATGGGTCCTGTTGGAGGGGGGTTTGTGATGAGTTGCAGGGTGCAGGGGGAGGGGAAGAGCAGTAAGCCTATGGTGCAGCTAGCAATGAGGCATGTCACTTGTGTGGAGGATGCTGCAATTTTCATGGCACTTGCTGCTGCTGTTGATCTTAGCATCGAAGCCTGCCGGCCATTCAGGAGGAAGCCCAAGTGGGGCACCCGCAATTCTTGATAAAGTGCCTGATATAGTTAGGTATGTAATATTGTCTTGTTGATTTTCAATGTTGATGAGATAATCCATGAATTAACTGATCATGTCAAAACAACCAATACCAATTCAGTTTATGTTAAGATGTGTTCCAGTGTACCACATAAATAATGGTTTTTTTGTTAGGTGTATAAGTAGTGATTTATTTCCTGATAAGCATATTTAAGATTTTATTTTATTAGATCATAGATGCCAATATATCTAAAGTTTCAGCAGGTTATATTTTGTCACTATACCATGTGAAACAAAAGTTGAAAGTACCTTTGTTTTCATCTCACATTGTCCGTGTTCACTGCTGCTTTGCTTTGCTGGTCTGAAGCAAAGCATATTCTTTCCTGTGTGTGTGTGCGCGCCCACGCTTGGGAAAGCAGAATGTCTTGAGATGCACTCTTCTGCTTTTTAAGGTTTTGTTGACAGGACATCGAAAGCTTGTTAATTACTAGGGTTGTACAATCATGTCATTATAATATATGTTTATGTATAGCTATCATGACAGATCTTGCATGTGTAGGAATATATAAGAGGACTTCTGGTATCGCATAATTGGGTGTGATAGATGATTATTGAATAGAAAAACTTTGTGAATTGTAGGGTTTTAAATATAAGTAGTTGATTAAACTTTAAGGGGTGTTCTGCATGACTATTTTACATGCTGTTTTTGCAGGATGGGAGACTGTAGAGAGCCAGTGATGCGTCTATGGGTCAGAGTATTATAGTTTTAATTTTCTTATTATTAACCTTGTAGACTCTGGTTACGTTTCAATGGGGGTGTAGCACAATGTAAGAATTGCCGCACCTTGACACACTGGACGTGATTAACGTGTAAGACTCTTCAATTTGTAAATGATGGGGGTCCAGAGATACTGAAACAACAACTCTGACCTCACTGAGTTAGCCTCAGAAGGTTATTTATCAAAATAACTTAGTTACATGCACTCTGTTTTGACAGTTTATTTCATAGCTCTGCATATGCTTTCCCAACTACAGTGGTGAGAACAAGCATCGGCATTAATTCAACAATGTTAATTTAATACAACAATAAGCTTTGAAGTGAAATTAAAGTAATATAATACCACATTCTGGTGATCCAGGCATATTCTCTTTTGCCAACACATTGCACTGACTGTTGTCTCAGGTCGGATCTAAACGGTTCTAGTCCTTGAGTCGGATAGGGACCTGAAGAGGATTACGTGTGGCAAAATTGTAGGACAATTATTCTTTTATATCCGAAAGAATCGAATGTATATTTTATTTTATTTTTTCATTTTTAAAATTGAAGTAGGGACTTTATGTAACACTTTTCTTCTTTCCAAACAAGAAAAAGCAGCAATAAATTAAAATAAAAGCCAATGAATATGACTCGGACACTTGTGTGGATGACCTTTGTCCAACCAGGACTGTGGCCCTTGCCTTGCCAATGTCTCTGTCCATGGTTACAATGTACATAGACAATTGACCACTTACAACGCTTCTCTGAGCTTCTGGGTTCTGTAAATTTTTCCTCCATGAGAGTCGTTCGTGTATCCGCTCGGAGCACCTGCACTGTGTTTGGGTTTCAAGGAACAACGAAAAGATCGAGTCCGCGCACGCATGGCTTACAACACTGGACTTGTCTACCGAGGCCCGTGTTCATGGCTTTGGTGAGCTCGACCCCACCGAGGTCGGAGGACATGCTCTTCCCTTCGGCGGTTGCGTCGAAGTACGGCACCGCCGTCGTTGAGGAGTACCCCAACGTGGAGGAACGTCTTGAGAAGGTGAAATTGTATCAACTCTCACACACAAAAGCTAGATATTCCATTCATGGATCACATCTTATCTCATTGAGGTTCCAATTGTTAAAAATTGCGTGCAGTGCATATATCATTGTAGATTCATGACACTTCTTGGTGTGTTGGGTTCTCTGGTGGGATCCATCTTGTGCTTTCTCAAGGTATGGTTCCACAAATCTATAAAAATAAAATAAAAAGCACGTCCAAATGTTTCATCAAATTAATCTTGTACTTCTTCTAGGGTTGCAATTATGTGATGGATTCGTTTGCGGAGAACTGCATGGGTGGCGGAGGGAAGGTGGTCATTACTTTGATGGAAGCCGTTGGTGAGTGTTATCAGAGTAATAATATATAAATCACTGCTTTAGCACTACTAGTTCACTCACCACAGATTCTTTGCAATGTCTAGATGTGTATCTTTTGGGGACCGTGATGCTTGTGTTCGGGACGGGACTCTACGAGCTCTTCATCAGTAATCTCGACCCCGCGAGGACCTCCCACGACAAGACGCTTCACGAAGAAGGGGACTCTTCATACAGATCCAACCTCTTTGGCATGTTTGCTCTCCTGGTTCGTCTTGCTGCTCCTCTTTTCTTTTTTTAAACCATGCATTGAGCCCTTTGGATAGCGGAATAGGTGGGGAATAAAGTGGAATAGAGGTGAATAAGCCCAACAACATATTTGTTTGTAAGGAATAAGTGGGTATAACTATGCCAGGAATTTTGCAGGAACGACCGGCGTGGTTGAAGATTCAGACGGTGGACGAGCTGAAGACGAAGCTGGGACATGTTATAGTGATGGTTCTGCTGGTGGGTTTGTTTGAGAGAAGCAAGAAAGTTGCGATATGCACACCGATGGACCTCTTCTGTTTCTCTGCTTCCATACTTGTCTCTTCTTGTGGCTTGTACCTCCTCTCCAAGCTTCACTGAATCTGTGAAATATGATTGGGTTGTGGATGATGATGTCCTTTTGTATATTAGACGGACCTTATGAATCATTTGCTTCCATGTCTCGCATTGGGTGGATCTGTATTGTCATCTTCGTAGGGGATTCATCAAACGAGTGAGGGACATACGAAAGAAGCGATTCAAAGAGGGTCTTCACTTCTCGGCAAGTTAATGCGAGATAATAAGGTCTTCATTATTATATCTTTAAAGCAAATCTAATGCAAAGATGTCAGCGTTTAAGAATTTTGAGAGAAGTCAACAGTGAGGCAAGAAGAAGTTAGATACTAGGCGTTTGGAAACACTTTGAGCTTTATACATGATTTTTTAGGATGAAATCATGAGGGTTCTTTTTAATTAATCAATAATCGCGTTTGTTGTTGATAACAAAAACTGTTTTTGTTGAAATGAAAATAATTTTTAAGACACCTTTTCAACTAATAAGTGGATTTGTTTGACAATCTATTTGAGATTTTTAGCTTTTAAAGAAGCTAAAACAATTCAAAATGAGTTGTCAAATAATGCCTACGTTCCTACGTTGGGTCAATATTAACAAATGTACAGTCCAATAAACCAACCCCCATTTGAAGGGTTGGTAAGGTATGTCTCCCAAAACAATGTTCAAACGTCCCTTAGACTTATTTTATGATAAAAAATTAAATCAATTTGGTGACCTGATAAATAAGAAAAAGACACATTATTTTATCACCCTGTAGTTTAGGTAATATTGTTTTTGTGATTCATCTATATAAATTGGATCACATAATTGATTTTTTTTTGTTAACAAATCATTTTCCTTTTGAGTTTGCGTACTATCATGTCATTGATTCAATTATCAATATCAATCTCTTTTTCTATTTTATAGTACGTCAATATATGAAATTGTTGTACATAGTGTATACTCAACTGTGAAAAACTTTAAAAAATATGCATTCAATTCGTATGAATATATATATATTATTTTTATAAAAAAAATATACTTAACTAATTAAATATATAACATAAAAAATATCTATAAGTTACAAATAAGACTACAAACAAGACTAAGGGTGAGTTTGGTTGCACGATTACAAAATTGATTTTTTGTCAACGCTGAGTTTTAAAACTGATTAGGCAAAAAACTGTCCCACCACAACTTATGAAAAAATCAAATTTTAAATATTTTTTTACATAAATATGCTCCAGCTTTTAAATATAATTTAAAAACGGATTTAGAAAAAACAGCTTTACGCAAGACAAACCAAACCCCTTTCAAATGATCCCAACTGTTATCATTTCTTAGGGCCAATATGCCGATACGACCCGGCCCATAGGCAGGGGTAGTTTCGTCAAATCATATTAGTAAAAAGGCTGCGAAAGTCGAAACCCATCGGAGCAGATTTAGCTTCTCTGATTGCTTCGTTTTCGTCTTTCTTTTGCACAGGGACTTTCAATTTTTTATATTTATTTTTCGCCAATTCGTCTCTCTCTCTCTCGTCTCGAAGCTTCAACGATCTCGACAATGGCTCAACAGGTCTGATAGCTTATCCTTCTTGCTTTTTTCATCGATCGTCCTGATTTTGTTTATTTAAATCTTCTTTTACATGTGATTTCGCTTCATCTTTTTTGGTCACTGGGTGCTTATCTCAATCAGCGTTTCACTTCACTGCTTCTGAATGAAATCTGACTGTCTAAAGAATCATATTTTTTTGAGACTTTGTGAGTTTGGATTGCAAATTAGGGTTTAGTTATATCAGTCTGTTAGAAAATCACGTGATCTCTATAGAATTCTAAGTAACAAATCCAGTCCAAAAAAGCAGTGCATTCACCAACTTTTTTGGTGAACAAAATATCATACAAATGGCCATATAGTATTTAATATGCATTTTCCCCTTCTCATATGCTGGGATCTGATACTTTGTACTCTCAACAAACATCGAGTTTTACAGTCGATTGGGTCCACAGTCTCGTTTAGCCAAGTGTTATCTTTTCAATTAAAACGATGGTTTCATTGTCAGTAGACTCCTTGGATCCCATTGGCCTGATAATAGTATATATTTAAATTGCTAATTGATTTCCAACAAGAAATCGAACACTTTTGCTAAGATCCGTACATTCCAAACAATCAAGTCTACAAGTCGTAGAATGTCCAACTAAAATCATGCATTTCTGAATGAATGTTTTCCCACCATGTCGTCATTTGGTTCTCTTTTCTACCAACATCTCTATATGTTTCCCTAATATGTGCCCGGGGAACATGAAATTGTCAGAAGACCAGGATCTGCCCATGTTGTTATACTTTAACTCAATCTGCTTCATAGATTTTATGTGTTTGTCTATATACAGGGCATTCAAACCGTAGTTGTCTAGGCAACATAACTAGGCAGTTTCCCACTTATCTTTGCACATGGCTAGGTGGGTTTGCAAAGATATGTGGGAGACTGCCTAATTATGTTCCATTAAGCGGGCACGTGTGGGGTCTGGGCGCAGCTAACTATTGCCTGGATCGCCTTGGCGAACAATATGGGCCCTGGCAGGTGCCTAATGGGCTCAATACAACTTTATCTTTAACAAATAGGTGACTAGGATGACATAGCTAAATCTAATGTTGGACTAGGAAAAAAAAATCATGACTAATAGGATTCTTGCACATCTCTATTCCTCACATCCTCTCTCCATCCATAAAGAACACACACATGTGATATGCTGCCTTTTCTTCAACATATGTATTTTAATCTACTTAAGGTTTCATCTGAAAATGCCATACCTACCTTTTTAATATAATTTATTCTCGTCATCGTATTGCTCTTATGTTGCAGGAAGGAAATCTAGAAGCCTCCATAGAATCCCTTTTAAATGTGGAAAAGCAGATGAGGCTTGCTGGTGATGTTGCACAAACAAAAAAAGCTGTTGTTGAGATTGTTCAACTTTGTTATGAGGCCCGTGCATGGAAAACACTGAATGATCAGATCATTCTTTTGTCAAAGAGGAGGGGTCAGCTTAAGCAGGTAAAATTTGTTGCTCTAGTTTTCCATGCTTGCATATTTACCAGACATTTTTATATTCAAAGATAGCCTCGAACAGACATTCAGCTTCTAGTATAAACTCATATGTGATAAGGACATGCTTAGGATTGAGGCATAGGACGGAATATGGACCACTGCTGTCTAGTATGTTCACATTATGTGATAAATTGATGTTGAAGTACTTCTAATAAAAATTCAGTTGATATTCTGAAAGTCGTATGCTATTGTCGGAATCTTCTTGTGCTATTGACCTATTTCACTGGAATTTTCTCGTGATTAAATTTCAAGTTTAAATTGCGTTCAACTTTTGATGCTTGATATCAGTTATCATAGTAATACTCCTGCATCAGTATCCAAATTGGTACATGTTCTTACTTGTCCTGGTGATCTGTTGGATTGCAGGCCGTTACAGCAATGGTACAACAAGCAATGCAGTATATTGATGAGACACCTGATATTGAAACACGTATTGAGTTGATTAAATCTCTAAACAGTGTCTCTGCTGGGAAGGTAATTGGAAACTACTTTGTGGGAGATCAATTTTTGAATATTAATATTTTAACCACTTGTTATAAATGACATGCAGATCTATGTTGAAATAGAGAGGGCCCGATTGATAAAAAAACTCGCGAAGATTAAAGAAGAACAAGGCCTTATTGCCGAGGCTGCTGATTTGATGCAAGAAGTTGCTGTAAGTGCATGTTGGGAGCCATAATTGAAATATCTCCTAGAATTCCCTTTGTTATCAGTCACATTTCAGTGGATTTAGCTACATATATGTTATGAATCACAATACAATAGATTGAAGATTGACAAGAAAGTTATAATTCAAAGCTAGTACACATACATATTATAAATTATATAACTAAAAAGAAATAAGAAAGTTTTAGTCCAAATCTAATACTTAATCCCAGTACCTGTTGATTCTTTGCTTTACAGGTGGAAACATTTGGAGCAATGGCAAAAACTGAAAAACTCGCATTCATTCTTGAACAAGTATGGTGATGTTTATTTCATTCCTCTAAAATCTTGAATGATCATATATATGAACTTTTACAACAAGCTGGTGGAACCTTAAATATGGTTGAAGTAATTTACTTTCTAATGCTTTCAGGTTCGATTGTGTTTAGATCGCCAAGACTATGTTCGCGCGCAGATTCTATCAAGAAAAATAAGTCCTCGAGTGTTTGATGCCGATACTTCGAAGGAGAAAAAAAAGCCAAAGGAAGGTGATAATATGGTTGAAGATGCTCCGGCAGACATACCTTCACTTTCAGAACTGAAACACATTTACTATGAATTGATGATTCGGTATGTTCTGCCTTTACTTACTGAAAGTGCTTTTTGGGGTCCAAGTTCATGACATTGCTTGTCCTTTTATCCTTGCCATTCTCCCAACTGCTATGATTTATAATTAAACCCTTATTCTATTTATAAGTCAAATTATCTGTAGCCATCTATAAATGAATGTGCGGCTGAAGTCATGGTGATCTAGTAAGCATTCATGTTTCTGTACTAAATTCAATGTTACTTTGCACAATATTTTTTTTTGAAAGGTCTGTAATGTTCAGATTATGTCATTTCAAGCCCTTGAAGCATGTTATTAAGTGGTACCGTCATTTATATTGTTGCACTTGGATGGTGATACCTTGACATTTTACTAATATAATTGCAAGTTACATGGTTTGAGGCATCATTGGAGGCATGGATGGAACCTTGAAGAAGCACCGCCATGTAACGGGTTTTTTCAAACATTAAAGATTATCGCAATGAATTTCTTTTAAAAAAAAGTCTATTGATGAGAGGACCAAGGTATTCCAAAATTAGTTGGAGCTTGTGTGCTGTTGCAATATAAGATCTAACTGATCAAGGTCCTGAATTTAGTTTGATTTGTGTTTTCTACTCTATTTCCATTCAATTCTCGCCTGTATTGATGATCGTTTTAGTTGATTATGTTTGTAATTTTGTTGTCATGTGCAATTATTTTTATTGACACAGTAGAAAGCATTTCAATGTATCAAATAACAATGCATTTTACAATAATTTGGCAATATTTAAATGGAGGAAAAGTTGATGCTATTATATGCAAATCTTGATTATGGATATCTAACTTTCTTCCCTTTTATCAGTCATCATGATTTTCTTATGGCTCATAATAATGTCATGTTCTTGTTAGCATATATAACATTTATTTTAATTATCTTTGGTTAAATGAAATATATTTGACCTTTGATTTCATCAGTGCGCTATAATTTTATTTATTGATGCAAAAGGAACACAAGATAATTGATGAGATATGTTTTTGTGTGTAGCTATCATTCCCACAACAGTGACTACCTTGAAATATGCCGTAGTTACAAGGCAATCTATGATATCCCATCTGTGAAATCAGACGCATCACAGTGGATTCCGGTAAATATTTGGCCCCTATTATCATTTCTTTGTTCTTAGAAACTCTCTTGACGTGATTAGAATCAATAGGTTCTGAGGAAGATTTGCTGGTATCTAGTGTTGTCTCCACATGATTCCATGCAGTCGAGTCTTCTCAACGCTACACTGGAAGACAAAAATCTATCAGAAATACCAAAGTTTCGGTAAATCGTGTCTTTTTTTATCACATTTCAAGGATTTGACATTTAATTTCTTATAAAATGCTATCTACTATTGATGTCTGATTATGTTATTTTGTTGTTGGATGGCACACATTCAGCATGCTGTTAAAACAGATTGTGACCATGGAAGTAATTCAATGGACCAGTCTTTGGGAGGTATACAAAGATGAGTTCGAGAATGAGAAGAGTATGCTTGGAGGCTCGTTGGTCAACAAGGCAGCAGAAGACTTGCGACAGAGAATTATTGAGCATGTTAGTATTTCCAATCCAAACATAGTTTTAGTTTTAACTAATTCCAGGCCTTAAACGAGATACTGATATTGTTATACGTTGTTTGTGACTTTCAGAACATATTGGTTATCTCAAAATATTATTCAAGGATAACTTTGAAGAGGCTTGCAGATCTTCTGTGCCTTAGCTTACAGGTTCATCACTGTTTCTTAGATATTTAGCAAATTGCATTTCTTTTATGATGGTAATTTATATACATCCATAATTAAATTATCAGTGAATATAGATATGTGAAGCATAATGGTTATGCATTTAGCTTGTTGTATACGACAAATGAAGCTGGTAAAAACAGACGCTCAATTATGTTGTTTGAGAACAATTCTCTTCATATGGAAGGTGATCACACTTTCTTTTCTGCTTCATATGACGAAAGACTTCTTTTGCAATTTTAGATATCAGAAGCTCTTTTCAGTAGTGTCACCTAAGAAATTTGGCGTTGGGTTCAGGTCTCAGGAGTTGGCCAAGTGGTTTGTAGGTTAAGCCTTCTGGAATTTGCACTAGGCCTTCATGTCATCTTCGGTCTCCGCTTCTTTTGTTTGTTTGTTGGTTTTACAGGGTCACTGTTTTGGATATTTGTTTTCTTAAGAAATATTTTTAAAGTATTTTATAAGCTCTGGTAATAAGCTTCCCTGTGATGAAAGCCCTGTAGATGATGGCACATTAAAATAAATGTGATCGACTCCAACTCACTCTGTTTAACTAGCCAGATTCTAGACTTCTAGCTAATGGACCACTTTTCTCTACTCATAATCTGTTATTTCGGTATCTAGGCAATAGTTTTTGACAACACTAGCTTCGAAGGAATCTTGATATATTGGTTTACAAGAGTTTAGGAGTATCGAGGATACATGTATGACAATTTATGCGGATTCTACCAGTTTTCTCTCATGACAACTCGACATACTTGAGAATTGACCCATCAACTTTAAATGTCTCCATGGAAGTCCGATCATATCAGGTTTTCCTGCTAGGGTTTTTGTTATGGTCGAAGTGATTTTGGTATGTGGTGAATGGACCCCTAGAGTATTACGATCATATGTAGAGTTGCGTATTCTGAAAATTTCACTCTCTTTTATGTTATGGATGAACAGAGAGTAACCTACATGGCATACTGGGAAATGACTAGATTTGACTGTCAATGTTCTAATAGCAATGTTATAGAGGCTGCAATGATGATTTGTTTTCAATTTTTCATTGACATATTATAAAGTTCAGTGTCATATATTTAAAGTTTAAAGCATCTCTACTTCTTTTTTAGGAAGTTGAGAAGCACGTGTCCGAAATGGTCGTCTCCAAGTCCTTGGTCGCAAAGATCGACCGGCCCCTTGGAATTGTGTGCTTTCAGGTGGCCAAGGACAGCAATGACATCCTGAACTCGTGGGCGAGGAACTTGGACAAGTTGCTCGATCTTGTGGAGAAGAGCTGCCACCAGATTCACAAGGAGACCATGGTTCATAAAGCTGTTTTAAAGGCTTGATCAGTGATTTTGCCATGCCAATGAACCAAAACATACAGTGTAACGTCTCCACTGCTCAGATTAAAGAGTACATAGACTAATTCAAATTTGCAGATGAATAGTCATTCATGCTATATTTGATCGATGGGCTATCATTTTCTCAGTTTATGCATTTTATTTTCCCCTCTTGTTTCAACTGTGTTAGGATACATCCGTTCAACATTTTTTTTTATTATCTAATCATGAGACTGTCCTCATTTTGTATTAGTATGGATGTGTTTTTCATGTTTTGAGCAATTTTTTCTCATCTAAAGTGTTTTTCAGGTTCTTTTTATTTTATTTATTTTTTCTCATATTTGTGGCTGATAACATGAAAAGAATAAAAGATGTCATCAAGGATTAGTGGGTAGGCATCTCTCCTAAATATCATGTTTGAAAAGTGCTTGTTTGAAAAAAGGGAATGATTGAAATTTGAAACACAGTGATTAACCTTTCATTCTCTAAGGCTTATGCCATCATCAATATCATTGCAAGACGTGAATCTATTAATTATCTAAAAAAGTTAGATTCATATCCTATTTGAATTTAATACGAGTCGGTTTCAAATTGGAATTTAGTGATTTCTGTATAAAATACCACTATTTAAAAAAAATGTATGGCAAGACTTGTTCTCCCGTATATGACTTAGCTTATTAAAGTCGGTTCATGCCGTGATGTATTTGTTTTGTAATACAATGAGAGGAACAAAAATATACCTGATGATCGTTCTCCACAGAAATCAAAGCTGTCACTGAAAATGAGATAAATCGGCAAACATATATTACAAATTTACAACTTCCACACGTACTCTATGGTCCCATGGATCACAAGGCACTCCACAATGATCCCTAATTCGTGAAGAAAATCTTGGCATCTATAGAAACTACTACACCAACAAAGCAAACCATATGCATCAACCTCCTCCGCCACTTCCACACACAAAATCAAAGCCTATCTTCAAAGAACCCAGATTATCTATGTACCTAGAGTACCATATATATGCAAATATTTATATATCATCAATCAAGGCCTGGCGGATTGTCATGGCCGACACCGGGACTGTGTCCGAGGTTCGTTGGTGGGCCGCTGTCGACCCAGTAAACGGTCCGGGGGCTGTTGACGACCGATGCATCTTCATCATCCCATTCGATGTTCCTCGCGAAGCCAGTGGAGAAGTGATGCGAGAGGAGCAGAACCATAACAAGAGTGGTCACACAAATGTTAGAAGTGGAAATAGCCATCTTAAGGTGAACTGTATTTTAGATGCTCTTGCTGCTGTGTGGACTGTGTTCTGGAGATGCATCATGCATGGTTTATATACACATTTGGAGAGGGCCCATGTAAGCTATAAAATGTCTCTCTTTTACTTAAAAAAATTATATTAGAACTCCAGGCAGACTCTCTTTTGTTTGGTTTATAATTTGGTTATCATGCATGCATATGGCAGTGATTGAAATGAGAGGAGTGATAGTCCAAATGCATACAACCAGGTGGAATCTGGTTGATGTGACCTTAAGTTTAAAATTTCAATAATTTTTACTAAACTTGTGTTGTCTTAATTAATCAACTAATTTAGGTTTTATTCAATCTTAAGTTTGAAAATGATCTCAATTAGCATTCATATAAAAATAGAGGCATGTATCATTGTGACTTTGTGAGTCTAACAAAGTCTACGAAACTCTAGTGGTGACCACTTAATTACCATAATACCAGCGTGGGATTAAAATGATTTAAGAAAACATTATGGTCACAAATGGATTAAAAATATTATTATGTTATTTCTTTAAAAAACATATATTTTATTTCTTTGAAATAATTGATTTATATAATTCTTGGAGTAAAGCTTTTTTTATCTCGTTCTCTCTTTTTGTGTAATTGAATATATAAAAGCAAACTCACACCGATTAGTTAATCATCAGTGACAAAAAGGCAGGCAAAGACTCCTCGTTTACATGGTTTGGTCATGATCTAATTGTGATAATTATGAGTAGAGTGGATGAATCTGGCCGAAGCTTTATATATTATGTCAAGTAGTCTCCAATATCATATTTTTGTTTCTATTTCCAGGTGCTCCTGATAAGTTTCCTTCCGTTTTTGGATCCGCTCAAGTGGATATCCTATACGAGCTCTTCACTCAAGCAATCTTTTCATACATGCAACCACACTCATCCGTACTAGAAATATTTTGAATACTTTATCTTGTTCATGCGCTTCATCCAATAATTGTCCTTGTTTAAAGGCCACTTGGTCAATTAATTATGATGACATCTCAGCATTACAGACAGTATCTGTTGAGTTTTAACCCTAGCCACTGCTTTCCTAGGAGACAATCTAATAAAAAAATCATACATATGGTCATCTTTCAGTGAGAGATTAACATTAATTAGTTCATTATTCCTAGCATATTCTCCATATATATCCGACCTACCTCAGGTCTTACATTACTTGAGATCGATTGTGAGTGGTTTATGGCTGTCCCACATTCATACAAATTAATATACAATGTGGGTTTTGGGTGTGAAGTCTATTATTATTTATTAATAAGTGACCATTATCTAGTTTTGAAAGTTTAATCTCACATTAAAAATATTGTTTTAAAACTTCGCCATCTCGGTTACTCTCACCCAAGCGTTTACCATCCCAGCCCAAAAAGGGCTAAGGGAATGATGAATAATGACTGAGTCTTTGAAGCAATGAACAATTTAGATAGGAAATTATTTTTTTACTGCTTCTTTTACATTTAGAAAATCTGAAAATTTTATTTTAATTTTTTTTAAAAAAAAACTTGAAATCTCATTATTTACCTTCACAAAATTTTTAAAAAATATGCTTGAAAAAAACTTAAAAAATAAATATGAAGAAACAATTGATCACAACATAAGGATACCCTTCAAGCATATATTCAAGAAATTAAATTCCAAAAAAATCGAAGATATTAAAATTAGTGATCATGAAAAAAAAATTAACAAATAAAAAGTGTGGTTTTCAACTATCATCCCTTAAAACCAGTTTTTTTTTACTGCATCTAGAAATCGTGCACCCGTGCCCTTATGGTTAGTGATCGTGAAATCTAGGTAAAAATTGTCGTTAGTCGCCGTTAGGTGTTGGAAAATGTCAAAAATACCCCATAGATCTTTTTTTATGGTCGGAGTCATTTTCTTCTTCTTCGCTCCATTTTGTATTTCTTCTCCATTTTTCAACCTTAAGAACTCCTCTTCTCCTTTTTGTTACTATTTTTCCTTTTCTTCTTCTCCTTTGCTCTATTCTGTATTTCTTCTCCATTTTTTAACATTCAAAACTTCCAGATCTCTTCCCTTTTTTGTTCTCTTTTTATTCTTTTTCTCTTCTTTGATAGAAATCGGTTAAACCTTCCGATTTCATTTACTTATTTTTTCTTCCCTAAAGAAAAGGAAAATAATTTTATAAATGTCCACATTTGGGGGTCAGCTATTATTCATCTTCCTAAAAAAAAAATTGAAAGATTTCAAAATGGTGAATCTTTTGAGAGTCCTCATTGTTTTAGGGGTAAACATGTAATCTTTGTTGATTTAGTTAATAATGTAACCATAATTTACTCTGTGTTGCTTACGGTGACTGGTGGAGGGGTGTGGATGCACAATTTCTGAACGCAGTGAGAATATTTTTGCAATCGGAAATGCAATAAGGGTAATTCCATAAAAATAGGGGTATACATGCAAAAGAAACCTTACTTTTATACGTAGTATAGTGACAGATATAGATAGATATTATCTCCACCGTAAAAAATTTCTTGGGGTGGGAACAGGAAATATTGGGTGGGAGTAACAACTCGCAATGGGAAAGTGTATCAAACTGGGCCGATTCGGTGACCCGTCATCACATACCCTGAATCTCTAACGAGGCCCATGGAAAAGTGGAATCGATAACGTTCATTCTCTGAAGAACCCATCATATAAGCTAAGGCCCAGACCCAAAACTATTCGATTCAATGGATGTAGTGATTGATGGGTCCAGCCCATATGCCATGACCAAACGCTGATAAAATAGTGCGTTAGGGCCCCCAACTCGCCTCCCCAAGAAGAGGAAGTACTCGTTGTCGCGGGAGAGAGGGGGAGAGAACAAAAGAAGAAGAAGAAGAAGAAGAAGAGATGGGGAGGCCACCGAGTTCCGGAGGTGGCGCCTTTCGCTTCACCCAGTCTGAGGTCTCTGCCCCAACTTCTTTTATTTTCGTCCCTTCCTCCATTCCCCCCCCCCCCCCCCCCCCCTAAAAATGTAGTAACTTTAATCCGTCATTCCAATAACATGTTTTTATTTATTTATTACATACATGTATGTTTATATGTGTTTATGATTGCAACAAAAAGCTGCAATTTACATTCATCAATCGTTGGTCTCGCTTATATCACTCAAATAGGTTTTAATTTTGTTTTTGCTTATATCAGTCTCCTCCCTTTTTTTTCCTAATTCTTTTGAAGATAGGTGGACTGATAATGCCTATAGTTTCTTGTGCGAAGATAAAACGGATTTTTTTTACTATTTCACTATCGCTGCATTTGTGATAAATAAATCGGAGAGGGTTCAAACAGTCTTACTTGACGCTTTTGATGATGGAAAAAAATTCTTGATTCGCATGAAACAATGTGAGTGAAATTCTGATGTTGCAAATTTATAGCTGAAATTAGAATATGTGGCCAAATTTGTTTTCTTAAGTGGCATACTGGCATGTGATCAGTTCTAATTGGCTTATTCGGAATGATTGCATCTTCCAAAGGGAAGGGAGCACATACTGAGTATACGTGGGCAGCAATCGCAGCTAATCTTAAGAACATGGGTTCTATTATCCTTGGATGCGAGTATGCAACCCACCATCTATCATCATGGGAGTCAGTTGGAAAGGGTTGATATTTGGGTGAAACTTTGTTAGGTCTCCCCTCCCAGGTCTTTTTTTCTTTCTTTCTAAAGTTTACTGTGTTTTTGTTTTGATTTGGAGATCTCTCTTCTCCTTTTGTATGAGGGGAAATTTATTTTAATATATTGCTCATATCCTCTTTTCAAAAAAAAAAAAAAATGGCATCTGATCAATTCATACTTTTTCCCCTTTATGTGGGTGTGTGTTGGCAATTCCAAAGTCTACACTATTACTCTTAGTTCCCGTTTAGATAGCGGAATTGAGTTATTCTGGATAGATAACTATGCTAGTATAGATAACAAATCTACATGAATAAGAGATTTTCTGTTTGGTTGTGTTTTTTTTTATTCTCATTGGAAAACGTAAGAATAAAGGTTGAGTTGTTTGGTTGATAAAGAATAAAATATAAATAAAGTGTAAAAAAATTGATTTGACATGTGAGTCATTTGATGTATAAGAGGTATTGATAAGTATTTTGATGTGATAAGATGTAAAAAATTGATTTGACATGTAGGCCCATGGGAATAGATAAAGTGAGTATAGCTTATCCTAGGGGTTACTTAGAATTGTTATACTCTCTTATACTCGTTGAAACCGGCATAGTAATTCCATCCTATACCCTTTAAACAAACACCAATTTCCCCTATCTATTCTTATCCCACCTTATTCCACCCTTAAACCACTCTTATTCCACTACACAAACGGGGCATTAGAGAATAAGATGTGACTTTTACTATCTTTTTTTTTACTTGATTACTTAGAGATGGGGATGCCATCAAATATGGATTCCAAAGGATATCCATTAATGTTCAATGTCTTAGTCATACCCACATATGAATATGAATCCACATATCTTCGATCCATGTCCAGTATGGTGGCAGACACCCTTATAAAATCTCCCTAACGAGGCCATAAATATGACATCAGTTAATGCTGAACTGCTGAAATTACATTAATAAGAGCTCAATGATAGCTTAACTTAGCTGCCTTCTGGACATATCATTAAAACATAAGGATTCAGTCTAACCTAAAAAGATAACAATCCATCATTTCTCCTTCTTTCACATAATCTCGCAGTTGTTAATTATTAAAAATACGATTTTGATAAAGTTACCTCTCTATGTTGTCTCTTTTTAAAGGTTGTGGAGATGGAGGCATGTCTACAAGAAGCCAATAATGCGATTCCTGCTCGTGAGATTATTTCCTCTCTTGCTGAGAAGTTTAGGTTTGTAGGACTCTTTGAACATCTAGCTGCAATGATATGGCATTTGTAAGTTTTATATGCAACTAGGAAAGAACTGACTCAATATTATCTTCATGAAGTGTGTCAGCAGAACGAGTTGGGAAGATTACTGTCCAACCAAAGCAGGTAGGCGTTTCTGTTTTATGCATCATACGATTTTGTTTCTCTAGAAGCTTTATTTATTTTGAAGTGATTACAGGTTTGGAACTGGTTCCAAAATAGGAGGTATGCCCAAAGGATGAAATTGCGTCTTAGTCCTGGAAAGCCAAGTGTCTCACCACCTCCTAGAGATGATCCTGTTCCAGGGAGAATTGCTTCCCAATCACTTCCAACTGCACCAGGTCTTTTATGTGGATATAAATTGATGTTTTATTTCTTTGCCTTCTCGGGATCAATATGATTTATATATTATTGAGACACATGGCAAGAACTCCTAATTATTTACATCTTCAAATGTATTTTTGGAAGTGAAAAATTTTATGTCAGCAAAAAAGATGGCGAGACATGACATTATGTATTTCACACTTCATGACAGCATTGACATGGCTGCTGCATAATTTTCTTCTTCTTCTTTCAAAAAGTTGTTATATTGCGGATTCAGCATTCAACATTCTAATACAACCACACAGATTCGCTGTTGATATCAAAATTCATTATTACTTCACATGCAGTTAACAGTTTCTCTGTTACTATTACATGTTGACGATTATCTCTTCATTTTGCTTCTGTCTACACAAATGCACTCGTGAACATATTATGTGAGGGATTCTCTTAGGTTCTTTTTCCTCTCTTTTTTTCCCCTTTTTTTCCTTTTATTCTCTTATTTTCGTTTGTTCGGAGATCTCTTATCTCCCTCTTGTTCAGAGGCAACTTTCATTAGTGAGATTGCTCTTATCCTCCTTTTTTTTATCTATCTTCTATTTCTCTCATCCTATTGTCCATCCTCCGGCAAGTATTATTTCTATTTTTTTTCCCTATGTTCTATCATTAATTCATGAAAAATATTTCATCAATTCTAATTTCTTGCACAAATCTGAGGATAGCTGACATGTGTAGGCCTATCATTAATTGTTGTATTCTATATTCTAAAGATTTTCCTTTTAATTCAGAGATTCCAATTCACTGTTCCATTCTTCTCCTATTTATTGATTTTGAGAATGACTCATGTAGTGATAACCTGATAATCTTACATATATTTGGGTTTTTAATAGCAGGAAGGAATTTTGAGAATCCTCAGATGGAGTTTGAAGCAAAATCTGCTAGGGATGGTGCATGGTATTCAACTTTTTACCTTTCTTTGCTGCACTTAGTCAATAAATCTGAATTTTCATTCTATACTGCTCACTGGTTGTTTTATTGGTTCACTCTTGCTCATTCTCTGTAGCCCATATTGCCCACAATGAGTATTTCTGTGTTGCAGTATCAGATATGTTTTTTATTCCTTTTCTTTTCTTTTTTATGTATTGGGCCTAATTTTTTTTTTAATGAAATACCTGAAGGCAGCTTGGTCTCAACTCTCAAGGTTATTGGCCATTGTTCTGGAAGATAGATTCGGTCATGGAACTAAAGGGTGTAAATTGTGTAATCCTATATTGTTTGCATGAATACTCAAATGTTCAAAAGGGAAAAATGTAATTGTTATAAAATAATCATGAAATTAATAATTTTGTTCAGTTTCTGGTAATGATCAGTTAAATTATAAGGCCATATAAATCATCTACTTTTGATTTACCCTTCTTCCATTCAATATAGTAATATACTCATGAACCCCTTAATTGCTATCTGCTACAATGTTCTGTAATAATTTCTATATACTGCAAAGTCGTGCTGTTCATCTTTCCCCCTTGTTTTTGTTTTTCCCATTATTGAGTTGTTTATAATATTGATGAATTATTTTTCTCCTGCAGGTACGATGTCTCTGCCTTTATTTCCCATAGAATGTTTGAGACAGGAGATCCGGTAATGTTTCATTGTTCTATTTTCCTGATAGATGAGCCCATACTAATTCAGAATTTCCTTTTGCTTATGTAATATGCATCAATGCTTAGCATGAACGTAGTAGCTTTGTTGTTATGACTAAATTAATGGATTTTTTAAATTTTTATACATATTGCTAGTACCTTGAGCGTGGATGTATCAAACTGACATATCATATTAAATGACACTTTGTCTACTTTCAGTGCTCCTGACTTTAAAAGTTAGCATTTTGCCTATTCTCTTTTGGAGGTATGATCGGTTTCTCGTAGCTTACTTTCTTTAATGCACGCTCATTTCAGGAAGTGCGGGTTAGGTTTACTGGTTTTGGCATAGAGGAAGATGAGTGGATTAATGTGCGCAAGTGTGTCAGACAGAGGTCTCTGCCATGCGAGGCTTCAGAATGTGTTGCAGTGCTGCCTGGTGACCTCATACTTTGTTTTCAGGTACTGAAAGTTTGCATAAAATCTAAAATTGTGTTATTTCCCCCTGAAACGGGAGACAGGGGATGTTTAGATGTCTTCTTTCCTGGTCATGTAGATGGTGAAGTTCTAAAAGGAAACATATCTATTGGTGAAATGTCATATATTTCCTGTGACAGATAAAAACAAATTTTATAATTTGAAATTAAGATGCAACTTTAAATTATAATTGTTCCAAGTCTAACTCATACCTGCATTCCAGTCAGTTTTAATCTATCATTAATATGTAAACCATTTATTTGGATCATTTAGCTAGACTCTGAACTTATGCATTGTTTCAGTTCTCTCATTTAAATACTTGCAAGCCTACACATTCAAGCGATGATGATCCTCAGTGAAATTTGGTCCCAATAATATGAAAGATGCATTTTACATTCTTACTAAACCCAGGGAGGGAGGCTTCGTTGACAACACAGTGGATTTTGATACAAAAATTTTAGCAAAAAAAATTCTTGTGCCCTCTTTGGTAATAACATTTTACCTTCTTTATGACAACTCCCAGGAAGGTAAGGAGCAGGCTCTGTATTTTGATGCCCATGTCCTGGATACACAAAGAAGACGGCATGATGTACGTGGGTGCCGCTGTAGATTTCTTGTACGTTATGATCATGATCATTCAGAGGTTAGTTGTGTCTGTTTTTTTTAATCTTATTTATTTAATAAATGCTCATAACAGATGTTTGCAAACATGATTATTTGAACTATCACTATTAATTTTGACCATATAGTCAATCATCATCTAGAATGATGTATCATCCAGAAATCCAGGGGGATTTCCAAAGCATTGTAACAATTTCTTTCTCTGTGTTGGTATCTTGGGTATATGTTAACCTTACAGATACTTTTCTTATTTTCGCCTGGGGGTTAGGTTATTTTCGCTTAATACACTTCAAGTGGTGGCCTCCTACTTTTCTTCCCAAAGAATGGAAAAAAAAACAAAAAGATGAAAGAAATAGCTTCTCACCAGTAAATAGAAAATAAAGCAGAAGGGGAAAATTCATGTGGAATGGGAGAACATCTTAATTTGCTTTGGGCCATATATATCATTTTTTGGTGAACAAGATGCAATTGTTTAGAAGATTAGTCATGCTTGTTGAGACATAGTCATTGGCATCATACTACAAAATAAGAGGTAAGAAGAACATGGAAATAAACTTGTCAGGGGTTGTGGGTGTTTTTTTCCACCCGCGTGTATTCCTATATCGAGTCCGAAAATAGACAACCCACTGTGAAACGTCTGTCATTTCCTCATCCCTCTCTTTTTGTGATCAACTATAGCATATAAAAAACCTTCACCCAGAGGGATCCTGCATTTAGCGGGGTGCTACGAGGAAAGAGACCAAATACAGTTCTAATCTATGGCGTCTTTTAATTTTTTGCCCACAAAGTGGTTGCTCTCAGGACTTGACCAATACTTTGTTCTGTTATCCTGCCATTGACCCCTTTTTATTATTCTTGTGCTATTTGATCTGATGAATGGAATGTATCTGGTAGCATATTTAGTCTGGCAGTTCCATATGTTGGCCAATATGTGATTGGAAACCTCGCTGTGTTGCTACTCCAAGGATTGGTCTGATCTTCAGATCCTTGCTTTGAAGCAGCACAATAGATAAATACTTACCAATATACGTACTTAAATAGTTTCTTGTTTAGGAGTGGGAGAGAGTTTCAGGAAACCAGAGGAGAGGAGAGCCTGCTGCATGTGAATTATTTATATATGCTTATATATTATTTCTGTAAAATCTGGATGGGGTGATGATGAGCATGTTGACTCCTTTTTTTTTTTTTGAGTCACCTTACATATTCTGACTCCTGTTGCAGGAAATAGTACCTCTGAGAAAGGTTTGTCGCAGGCCAGAAACAGATTACAGGCTACATATTTTGCACGCTTCAAAGACATCGGGTTCTGCGGACCCGAGGAACGCAGGAAATGGTTCGTCTCAGGTGACCCATGCTCAGGACTTTGGTTCAGGGACGCAGAAGCCCCAGAAGCAGCGGAGATTGGATGAGGGTAGTTCAGATGGAACAATCACCACTCCACCTGCAGCTCAGCCCAATGAACCTGGGAGTGCTGAGACAACTGCTACTCCAACGACAACCCCAACCGCCGAAACATCAAAAGTTGAAGACAACAGTGTGGGAACTTCAGATTTCCAAGCTGGTGATGCTGGAGATGGGGGTCCTCAGGAAGGAAACAATGCAGGTGTCTAATAATACTCTCAAAAACTCTTTTTTACCAACTTTATATATATTTCGCCTTGCAACTTTGATCCATTTTGTGTTTTGTATGGCGTTCATAATTAGTGATTGGGTCTCATCTAGAGGTGCCTTTGGAGTCAAGGTGCATCACCTGGTTGTATTTTCATTCTTCATAATCATTCCATCACTCTGATTAGATGACTGACTGATTTTCGGGGCTTGATCTCCTAATCTTTTATTTTGGGAGAATCTTCTAATAAAGATGCTCTCGTGCACTTGAGAGAGCAACATGGGAGGCCTTCAAAGCACTCTTTATTGTCTGTTCATCTCACCAGGCATGGATCCAACTTTCTTACATCTGCTAAAAATCCTGAATATCAGGGACAATCCAGCCCACATGCAGTCTTTCACGAGCGTTGATTTATTTTTAAAGGTGTAAACATCAAAAGTTGAATTATTGATGATATTGAGATCCATCTTAGTTGAAGCATGCGAAAACCTGCAGTTCATCTGCAAAGGGTACTGTTTTTGTGTGCCACTTTTAATGCCTTGTATATTCCCATTTTGCTGTCATGAAACACACATGAGCCTCACATGCGAAAACTTTCGTTCGCTTTTATAGGGCCAATTAAACTTCCAACCTCACCATCCACGATACAAGGAACACATATTAGGTATGATGGTCCCCTCCCCTTCAAATCTTATCTGATCATGTAAGCAACTGCACCACTGTTCTTCACTTATTATGTTGGTGTGAATGAATGGTAAAAAAAAAATCCTATAATGGTACAATCCTTGATGTGATGTAAAAGAATCCAATGTTCTTTTACAATGTGCTCTTGCGCCATTGGTTTGTAAAATTCAATGCACACACAAGGGGGATGCATTAGGGTTGCTGTTCATAGTTATTATTTTTACCTATAACAGTGACATCATGGCCTGCGTTTTATCTCCTTGGTTTTACCGTTCATGGGCATATTGGGTTCAGCTCGACAACAGTAGATACGAAAAAAAAAAAGGAAAATGATACACTCAGTCACAATCACCAATCAAAATTCAGACCTCAAGTTTTTTCATTTTTTAAAAAATAGTAAATATCATCTAATGAGGTATATGCTTTGATAAAAAGTGTATATCGCTCCATTTCAAATTGAATGAATCCATTTTTAACACGTGTAAAAAAAACTAGATCATTCTATATTGTCTTTCTATTAAGTGAAGGTTTAAAAACTTTATCAAGGTCAAATAATCAACTTTTAACCACCCAAAAAGGTAATAAAACCCTCCAAAAATAAGGAGGGGGTAAATATACATGATTTTTTTTTAACATAAACCTAGATCATTCTATATTGTCTTTCTATTAAGTGAAGGTTTAAAGTCTAAGAATACAATGTAAAAGAAACAAATGGAACAAAAGAAAGAGGTCATAACGGTAGAAGAGGAGATTATGAGAATGACCTCTCCCAAACCTCAATACCCACTACTCCTGAATACAAAAAAGATTGCTTGAGAGTGAGACCGAGCTCGCTCATGTACAGTGCTTCCCCCAATCCTAAAATATATAGTACCTGACCACCTGTCGTTTGTAACTAATATATGATCACATTAGTGGGACGAACAAAAACGGATTATCAAGGATTCCATTTTCAAATATCTCTACACGAACACTACCGACTGTTTTATGACTTAACTCTATTTCCATATAAATAGGTGGCCGTACTCGACTTTAAGAGGGAAAAAAGAAGAGTGACTCATGATCATGATCTGTACTTCGGATCTCTTCTTCAGTAGTACCATATATAGGATCTTAAGGTGGTCTCCGAAAGAAAGAAGAAAAAAAAAAAAGTGAAATGGATGAGAAGTTGGAGGGTGATCGGGCATCTCTAAGAGGGGGGTTGCCACCTTACCGGAACATGCTGTCGGCGAGGGAGATGGAGTCACTGACAGCCATCTGTGACACTCTTTTGCCCTCTCTCGACGTCTCTCAATCCAATGAATCACTTGCGACGTTCTACCGGACCTCGGCGTCTATGATGGGCGTCCCTGAACATGTGAGTCGACGCACTGTTCATCTTATCACATTATTACTAATTTATAGTAGCCATTGTTTATGAATTGTATATACATAGGTAGGAGGGATGGTGTCGTGGAGGATACATCACCCACAGAAGGGTTTGCTGAGATGGGGACTCTGGTTATTGTCAACGTGGTATGGGACACTGTTCATGTGTGGGAGCAAGTGCATGTCACGCCAGTTCCCTTACTTCAGGTCCTTCTCACGTGTGCCCTCCCACGTGAGGGAGGAGATACTGCTCTCCTGGTCGCTCAGCTCATTTTGGCTATACAACATGTTCTTCAAGTGCCTCAAGTACATCATCCTCCGCATCTCCTTCACCATCGTGAGTCTTCTTTTATTCTTTCTCTTCATGCATGTTTTTTTATATGATATGATAATCATGACTAGATTCCCTAGATTTCAGTATTCTCGTCATCTCATCAATAACATGTCATGTCAAAATTTCAGTAATAACTTTTGATAATAGATGCAACTAAGCTTTCCATAAAGGATAGCCAAGAATGGACACCCGTCTAATAATAAATAAATAAACTTTTTGATAATAGACGAATCAATTTTTATTATCTTATTATATATTTTATAAAAAAATATAAAACATATATATATACAAGTACATATTTAATTTTTTTTTAAAATGTATTTAAGTTCATAATTAAAAATGTAAATCATGTATATATACAAGTGTGTGTGTATATATTTTTTAAATGTAATTAAGTTTATAATAAAAAATACAAAACGGGGAAGTAATAGTCATTGGGCAATTTTCACAAATAACCCCCTGAAATGCTTTAATTTTACTTTTAATCCCGCCCCATTTTTAATTGCAAAAACTAACCCTGAACCCAGTCAGCGCTAATTTCTTTTTTTACTGAGGCGTATTATATATAACACGTCTCCATATTTACAAAAGAGAACACGCCTCTTTAAAAAACCCGAAAATAAAAACCCAGTCAGCGCTGAAGTGGTAGTGTTGACTGGGACAAGGGTTAGATTTTGCTATTAAAATCGAGGGTGAGTTAAAAGCGAAATTAAAAAAATTTGAGGGTTAAAAGTGAAAATTGCCCATAGTCATTTTCCCTATCCTTTCAAGCAATCATGCCTTTTGACCACAGGTCAACGAGAAGAACCGGAATCCAACATGGAAAGCCATTGATTACTGTGGGCCGGATCCCAACACTTACGATTCATCTTCACTTCAAACTGAAGAAGAAAAGATCTTCGGCCCACTCAACGGATCCATCATGGACCTCACAAATCCAACAGAGGTCCTCTCCAAAACTCTCAAAAAGAAAGGCTTCCGAGTCAGCACCACCACCACCACCACCACATCCAATCCATCACTCACCATCATCAGCTGTGATGCCGTGGTCGTCGGATCGGGATCAGGCGGCGGAGTGGTTGCGGGTGTACTGGCGAAAGCCGGTCACAAGGTGATCGTCCTCGAGAAGGGCGACTACTACCCGAAGAGCTCCCTCTCTCTCCTGGAAGGCCCAACACTGGACAACATGTACGACGGGAGCTGCTTCATGGCCACCGACGATCTAGGCGTCATCGTCCTCGCCGCCTCCACCGTCGGCGGAGGGTCCACCATCAACTGGTCCGCCTCCCTCCGCACCCCGGACCACGTGCTCGACGAGTGGCGCAACGTTCACGGCCTCCACGACCTCTTCGGAATCAGCAACAGCGCTTACGAGCGCGCGTTGGAAGCGGTGTGCGAACGAATGGGGGTCCAGTCGGGCGTCGACGAGGAGGGGTTGAACAACGCCGTCCTGCGAAGCGGGTGCGAGAGGCTGGGGTACCCGGTGAAGCACGTGCCGCGGAACGCGCCGCTCGACCACTACTGCGGGTGGTGTCATCTGGGTTGCAAGGGCGGGCGGAAGAAGGGGACGGCGGAGACCTGGCTCGCTGACATGGCGGAGTCCGGGAACGGAGTCATATTCCCGAGGTGCGAGGCGTTGCGGGTCATGCACGAGAAGGGTGGGATCAAGGGGCGGAGAGCGACGGGGGTGGTGTTCAAGTCATTCGACAGTCGTCGTACAACAACGACGGTCTTGGTGGAGTCCAAGGTGACAGTGGTCGCTTGCGGCGCCTTGCGCACGCCGGGCCTGCTTAAGAGGAGCGGTCTCAAGAACAAGCACATCGGACGGAACCTCCGTCTCCACCCGGTGGTCATGGCGTGGGGGTTCTTCCCGTCGAAGAAGAAGAAGAGCTACGAGGGTGGGATCATCACGTCCATGTCGACGGTGGTCTCCAACTTCGAGACCACCGGGTACGGGGCGGTGATACAGATGCCGTCGCTGCACCCGGGGATGTTCTCGGTGCTGACGCCTTGGCTATCCGGCGCGGACTTCAAAGACAGGATGACACGGTTCGCGGGGACGGCGCACCTGTTCGCACTCGCGCGGGACGGTGGGGAGGGGGGCGCGGTGGACCTCACGCGCGGGACGATGGCGTACAAGATGGACGGAAGGGACGAGGAGAGTTTGCAGAGAGGGTTGGAGGAGATGCTGAGGATACTGGCGGCGGCGGGAGCGGAGGAGATCGGGACGCAACACCGGATGGGGAAGAGGTTGTTGAACGTGACGAAGGCGGGGGAGGAGGAGCTGGAGAGGTTCGTGAGGGAGGCGAGTGGGAGGGGGTTGAGGGACTGGTCGGCGCCGATATGCTCGGCGCACCAGATGGGGAGCTGCCGGATGGGGGTGGAGCCGGAGAGGTCGGCGGTGGACCAGAGAGGGGAGACTTGGGAGGTGGAGGGGCTCTTCGTGGGTGATGCGAGCGTGCTCCCGACGGCGCTCGGGGTGAATCCAATGGTCACGGTGCAGGCCATAGCCTACTGCACCGCGCAGTCGCTGCTAGAGTTTCTTGAGAGGAAGACATGAAGATGAACATGCAGTAGTAGTACTGTTTGATTGAATCAGGAGGAGACCACTGAGATCACCCAAACTATTGTGAATGCAGAACATGTGTGCATAATGGGATCAATATATCCATGTACACCAAGCAAATGCATCCTAATGACGAATAAAAGATGAAAAGTATAAAAAAAAAATTTAAAATCCTCCGGTAATTCAAACTCCCGTAAGAGTGTTTTTTATTCACTCCTTCCCTGCATTTGGTTTTTAATTAGTTTCATATTACACCTCCTTACAGAAAGTTTTGTCTTGATAGAAAGCATGACTTTATTCAAGATGGAAAGCTACGCCGACCCAATCCAAACGGCAGTTCAAATATTTTCCTAAACAAAGTCAACTTTATGCCTAAGTATCTTTTCATCATCATTATTGTTCTGCGTCCATCCTTGAAAAAATGTTTATTTTAAGTATTGATCACTAATTACACAATATTAAAAAAATGAACTACTTATCTCTGTCTATCGGAACCTGTTCTGAAGGCTGGAAGACCCAATATTCTATTCACTAATAATTTCCTTTTAAAAAGCAGAATAATTGACCTCTATCTAATAGACACCCTCTTTTTCCATAAAAAAATAGTGCAATTGGACATGAAAAATCCACAAATCTTAACTGGGGAAGGCTTTTCATGACTCACAGAAAGTGATGCGAATGAACGCATGCTAATGAACGGCTAGAATATTCTTCTATCTATGATAACACGCAAAAACAGTCATGCGTACAATCCTTTATATCTAGACAATCCTTCTATCGATTATTTTACATTTTTTATGGAACATATCACGAAAATATATGCATTTTTAATAAAATTAACTATTTTAAAAATTCAAAATGTGTGCACGGGTGACAATCATTTTATTCATGTTCTTGACGCTCTGTATTAGTCTTTAGAAATATGTATCGCAGATGAAAACCAGCTAACCAACCATATGTCTTCAACTCTTTTTTTTTTTAATGTGATTAAGACCGTCTCGGTCAACTCTTTAAGATCTTTCCTGGCATGTTCGAGTCCTCAAATCCAACCTTACAAGATTTGTCTCGGATTGAACTTTTATTTTAGTGCCCAACACAAAGTTAAAAAGAAAATGGAAACGAATGATGCCTCATCTTGACCCTTTCCAGCCCTGGCTAACATAACGCAATTCTGTTTTGGAATTGATCAAATAACAACAACGAAAGTACACATACAAGATGCCTATTTTGTCCTCAAGAGATCTCAATTTTCTTCTATGTTTTGAATTTCCTCTCGCCCATATGATAGCCTTCCTAGAAACCCCGTCTGGGTTTGAATTACAAGCTCCAAAAGTTCTGATTTGGGTAGGGTACCCATCTCTCCAAGCAAGAGAAGAATAAAAGCCTTATGCACAGAGTCCCGAAAGAAGCAGAGAGTGGCATAAAGAATCTTAAAACTATGGAGAGACCTTGCAAACTCTCACCGGTCGTTTCATTTGTAGTTGTTCTCCTCAGCCTGGTCGCCTTCACGACATGCATCGCCGCAGAGTTTGAAAAAAACAAGGTGAGTTCGTTGTTTTAAATTCTCCTCTTGGATTTCTCTGTGTGATATTATGTGCAAATATGAATAGATTGAACTGGCTCGTGCAGGTGAAAGACATGAAACTTGATGGGAGGTTATGTTCACTGCCTGAGAGTCCGGCGTTTGGGCTGGGAATCACTGCATCCATCTGCCTCTCGATTGCTCAGATCGTTGGAACCTCCTTCGCCGGGATCCAATTGTGTTCAAGAAAGAACAAACTAGCAGGTCAGGCACGACGAAAAGCCACACCGATCAGTCTAATGGTCCTCTCATGGTAGGTGATCAACACCAACAATTCCCCTTCAACGGACAATCTCCCCATAATTTTGAATCCATCATTCTGTATTCATTTATGCTGTCGTACTATGATGAGGTGTCTCACATGTATCACTTTTGTCTCTGTGTGTGTGTGTAGGATCAGCTTTGGATTGGCAATTATTCTACTTGGAGCAAGTTCTAGCATGAACAGTCGGCAACCATACGGGAAGGGTTGGTTAGACGGGAACTGTTATGTCGTGAAGGACGGCGTGTACTCCGGTGCGGCCGTGCTTGTGGTGGCGACCATGATTTTCATACTTGGGTTCAAGCGTTCGATGAGGTCAAACACGGTGAATCGGGTGATGACAGAGGATGGACGAGGATAGAGTGGGAGTTTAATTAAACTCTATTTCAAGATACAAGTCTAGCAAATGTGATTTTTTGCAAAAAGTATGGATAGAATGGAAGATTGGTCGCCCAAATGGAAAGTCACGGCTTCCTTTCAATTCAAATGGTCATAAAAGAGGAGCTGTAAATTGGGTCCTCCTTATCTAACATGTCATTGTTATATATATACATATATATAAAGCAACTACCACTTTAACATACAGATGTACTTCTTTTTATTTTGTTCTCTCTCTTTCTACGCGCACAACTTGAATTTCAAATGTAGGTAGCAAAGATGCTGATTGCGTATTTTTTTTAGCTTATCGACATGGATCTGCTATACAAGCAGATTGATTCTTCTCACTTAGAAAGGCACCATTTCCTCTCCCTGATCTGAAATATCAAGCCATAAATAGACAGATGACTACGGGTCCCGGTGGACAGTATTTTTGTAGTGTGTGTTCATCTAATCTCATGCCCACTCTGCAAGTATAGTTAGAATCCAATGGGGGCTGGGAAGGACTTGTCATCATTATGTGAAAGAACAGAGTTACTTTCCCTGTTGTCCCAAATTTTCAGTGAATTTTTTACCCTGGTAATTCTAGACTAAAGTTCAAAAGGAAGATATTTCAAAGTCTTTTCTCTCACTATTTTTTCCATTCACATGCTCTTCCTTTCCCATTTTCACCAACAAGTTACAAATATTTTTTTATATTTCCAAAGATGACACAACACAACTGTCAACAATAATCAAACTATGGTTTCTTATATTTGGGTATAGTTTTCTTCTTTTCAGTTGCATGCAGTCTCTTTTACCTTTATCGTCGTCCAACAACATATATAAATTTTCAAGTTTTCTATGAATAGGCCCATACAATCAATGGAATATATATTTCATTTAATGTAAAATTATATAACTCGTTCAAGACAGCATATGTTCAAGTGGGAAGGAAGTAATAGAGTGCAATCACACTGACAACACGATGCATATTGAACTCGAAACCTGTATGTAAAAGTACCACATAGGCAGCTCCTTGATAAATAAATAAAAAAATAAAAGAGATGAAAAAAATATAAAATAAACAACTGTTGGTTAGGCTGGGATAAGGGCAGGTGTGGCCCTGTGGGCCAGTTTGATGTGAGGAAAATTTGTGGAGCAAGCTGTCTTGATTGTGATCCGAGGCCTGTTTGAAATTGAATTTTATCGCTTTTGAGTTTATAAGAATCTATTTTTTCTAAACTCGTTTTCAAACAAAAAAATTAGAACAAAAAATTGCAAACAAATTTTTGTAAAAGTTTTCCAAAAATATGAAAAGACAGCTTCCTGTAAAATCAATTTTGAACCCAGCTTTTACTTAAAATCAGTTTTATAATTATACAAACAAATACATCCTGATTTTCCAACTGAATCTTGAAACTTGAAATATGAAGATGTATAGGAAGACTAATATAGATGAAATAGGAAGGAGGGGCGATTCACACCTCTTGTGTGGTCACCTTTCTTTTTGAGCCATTGAGGTAGCTATGTATTTTCCTCTTTTCTACTCCTCCCTCTCTTCTTTGCTTGAGACAAGATTTTCAAACTACGTGTAATTTATTTACAAAATTTATATATAGTCTACCATTTCCTCAAAAAAAAAATTGATAAAATAGGAAACATCTACTTTTCCATAATTAAACTCTCCAGCAATAGTTAAAAAACCCTATCAGAATCTATCAGTCTTATTTAGTGGGTGAACAAACATCCCCCCCCCCCAGTAAACTGCCTAAAATCCATATAACCCTTTGACCTTTCTTAAAGTTTACATAACTCCTTAAAAACACCTATGTAAATCCAAATAACCCATTGAGTTAAAATTTCATTGACAGAAGAAGAATATTATGTGAATATTCCATTTAGTTACTTTGATTGAAAACACAGTGTACCAAAAAACTCTTACATCAAATAAATTATAAAATCATATCCGAAGGGTTAAAATAGTCATTTACATATGATTTTTCATATTTCTAACACACTGTAGAAGGTTTTTAGTATATTATATTTTCAATTAGGGTTAACCGGACATAATATTCACAGAATAATATTAATCTGTGAACAAAAATTTAACTCAATGGACTATTTGAATTTACATATGTGTTTTCAGATGGTTATATGAACTTTAGAAAAAGTCAGGTATTATATAGGTTTGGGACACTTTACATGGGGTTATATAGATTTTTCCTTTTTTTATTGGTATAAGAAATATCAGTCGCAATTAATGTGGTTAATCTTGCTTAAAACACTGATAGTCGCAATTGGGCTTAAGTAATAGTGGTGTATTTCTATTAGGGTTGAGATTGTATCATCCTATCCGGGTCTATGTACCAACACACGCTTGTTTGTTAAAAAATGGTCATTCTGTAGTTGGTTTAGTAGCATATTCATATTGGGTTTGGATCAAATCACTCAATATAATGCTATCATGTTGGACCGGATCTAGTCGGGTCTGGATCCGGTCAGTTCAGTCAATACTAAACTGCACACCCTTTCAATTGAACTGCACAATGTATAAATCGAATTGCACAACCAATTGTTGGGTATATATTTCATTTTCTTATTGAATCCAATCAGCTATTGGAGAAAATATGAAATTATAAGTATCATCAGTATTCAATAGAAGAGTAAAATATATACCCAACAATTGATTGTGCAGTTCGATTTATACATTGTGCAGTTTAATTGAAAGGATGTGCAGTTCAGTACTAACTGAACTGATGTGATCCAATCTTGACTGGACCCCGTCTCTATCATGTCATAATTCAAATATGCTCGAGAATTTAAACCGAAACTTCATTGACCGCAGGTTCGTGTACTATAGATAGTCGGAGAATGAAATATGTGCTTTGTTTTAGATGATAATGCCACAAATGAATTATGCCCGGTTGTCCTTACCAAGTTAAAGAAGATGTTAAAATGCGTTTAATCGTGGGTGGCATGTCACATGTGCTAAAATTTGCATTGCAAGGTTCTGTTTCTAGAACTTTGAAGATGCCTCCGAACGTTAGGGAGTGAGAATTGATAAGATTTGGACGCGCAACTTAATTCGAGCTATTATAGAATTACAATAATGTTAAGAATAGTAAACATTATCTAATGATATATATGTTTTAAATATAAATCATTTTTTTATGAATTGAATAAATCTATTTTTTAACTAATGTAATAAAAAAATAAACAAGATATATATCTCATTTTGATGGCTATAGAGGTATATGTATTGTGCGTTGGATTGTATAAATAGATTAGGTGTAAAAACATTCATGGATTAAATATTACCAGTATCAAAATCACGAAAATTCACTTTGGTAGGGCAGTGAGGTGCATGGGAGTTTCGTAATCAGCAAAAAATTATCCCTCATTCAATGATCTCAACGGTTGTTTGGACCATTTGGAGGATGATGAATGATGTCATCTTAAAGGAGCAAGAGTGAATATCGAGAATATGTGGGAATCAACTGTTCTTGTGATTAAAGATTGAGGATGTGCTATTGCGGGGGCGTAAAGGGTATCGTTATCTAGTGGACAGATTAAGTTAACGGTTTGAGGGTCCTCGTTGAGGACTAGGGTGGTTGTGGTAGATATCCCATCTACGAACTTTTCCTAGCCCATTGGTGAAGACATTATCCTTTTTTTTGTGTTTATCTGTACTCTTTTTTTTACATTTTATGTTTCCTCTTATCTCTAATTTAATCTTGTAATCATATTTTAAAATGAAAGTAATAGTAATAAGAGTATCTTTTTTATAAAAAAAATAAAAAGTTCACCAAAATTCGGAAAGTATTCTTATCTTTTATTTTACTTTTCTTCCCATCCATCGAATGGAAGGCACAATTTCGGCATCAAATATAAGACTTTTTAATCAAGAAAAAAAAGGGTATAATCTCATGCAGGCAAAACGAATTGGACCCGTGATCCTTTCGGGGATCCTGAGGGTTCATAGATCGTACGGTGAAGAATATGTTTACGAACCTCCACAACTGTACGGTGTGGATCTTATGAGAAGACTAACTTCTCAGCCATTGATTTTATATGGCCCTCACAGGGGAACAGATCACCGAGCAAAAACGTCAGGTCCAAGGAAAGAATGCCCCAGAAAATGAAACTCTATCGAAATCAACGTACGATATCGACCAACATAAAACATAACATGGTTTCGACGGTTAAGATTTTGCTTAATGAAAAAGGCCCAACGTAATCAATGAATGGATGAGATTCAGAGATCCGACAAAAAAAAAAAAAAAAAAACGTCGCTCCCTCTAAGAAGGGGAAGAAAACCTAACCAGAGGAGCTCGAGCTCCAGCGGAGATTGTCCCGGTCGTCGGAAACCTAATCGTTCAGAACTTCTCCGGGAAGCCTTAATCACCGGCGTTCCGTACATTTCTGGAGTTCCAGCTTTGGTTCCTCGGCAGCCCCTATCGCGATCGTTGGAAGGTCTCATCGGGGTCTCCTTCTTTCAGGGTCAGGGTTTTGGATATGAAGGGTCTTTTTATTTGATTTATTCTTGATTCACCTCTCTTTATTTGTACGATTTATTATCATGGAGTCTTGCCTTTGAGGTTATGCGCCAGGGATTTGTTCATGTTTTTTTTTTTTTTGTCTAATTTGACATCCTCTCTAATCTCTTTATTGGAGTTAGGGTTTTCGTTATCTGTTCTTTTTGGAGTCTATCAATAACTAGTTGGGTAGATTAAGCCCCTTTTTTGTGAATCGCCATGGGTTTTGTTCTTGATTGTTTGCTTTTTAAGATATGATCCTAGTTATGTTGATTGATCACTATATACAACTGTTAAATTGCTGAATTTACATAATCATAACAATATAGATAAGCTTTCCACAGATTGGTATTTACTCTCTCATAGCATGTGATTCTTTGTTTGATGTACTTGAACCTGAAATTTTGATGGTACCATGAGCCCAATCTGCATTATCCAGATTTGGCGGGAAGCGAATTGTGTAGTCTATATTCTACTGGAAGAACAAATCCAAAAGTTGATTAGCCCTAGCAATCATTCAGTAAAAAGACTAGGTATTTAGATAAATAATTGTGCAAAGAATTATGCTTCATGATTTATATTGTATTTGTTGCCTATTTTTCTTCAGTGTGTTTATGGAGGCCTAAGATGTGTATGGATATATTTCAGTTTTAGGTTTTGTGCTCATGTGTTTGAAGATGTATCGTCTGCAGGCCATTGGGCAGCGTATATGCCATTAGTTTCAGAGTTCAATGGCTGTTCATGACTCTGTTAATCGACCCTTTGCATTTGATAACGGTGATGACGATGATGATGAACCTTTAGTCTTCAAACGGAGCAGTTCTGCATCAAAGCAAAATCACTTATCATCGGAACCAAAGAAGCCTTCATCATCATCATTGCACAAGCCGGGTGTTCCATTGGGAAGGCAGGTTCTCAGCACAAGTACTGCTGATCGTCAAACCTCAAATTTGCAGAAAAGTAAATTAGGTTCAACTGTTAAGGCATCAGTGGATAAGACCAATGTGTCTATCACAAAAAGTCATGCATCGGTTAGTGATCAGTCAAAAAATTCATCTGTACAGAACCACTCAAGTAATGATACAGAGAAAAGGAGGTTGAATGTACCTCCTGTTAAAACAGAGGATTCTGATGATTCTGATGATGACAAACCCTTGAGCAGTAGGCTTACTGTAGTGGCTCAGAAAAACAAGTTCTCATCTGTTGCCAAGGAACTAAAAACCGTTGGCCCTAGTTCAATCTCATCAGAAAAGATGAAAGAGAGCTTAAAAAAATCGTCTGATGATCTGGATGATCAGAAACCTCTGTCTTCCAAATTCCCATTGAAGCACTGCATTGGCTCATCTGCTAAAAAAGAGTATGACTCCGATGAGGATAAACCATTGTCTTCTAGGTTCAACAGAATGGTTCGAGCAGTAGGAATCCAACTGGTGAAGCGTCTTTGAAGACCAGCAAAGGTGTGATCAAGAGGTCGCTAGGGCATAATAGTAGCTCTCCTCAGCCTTCTTCAACAAAGAAGCTAAAAGTATCTGGCATAGCTCTTCCCAACAAAGCTAAACAGGAAGCAGTTGTGAAGAAAGAAGTAAAAGAAGAGGATGATGACGATCATGTTCCAATCTCACAAAGATTGAAAAAAACAGCTCCTGTGAACAATCAATCTTCTACAAAAAAAGTGATAAATAAAGTCAATTCTGTGTCATTTAAAAGGGCACTAAAAATATGAAGAATAAGGGAAAGAAGTCAACATACTCAAAGTCTTTAAAGGTGCCACCTGGATCTGGGGAGGGGCAGAAATGGACTACACTGGAGCATAGTGGTGTCATTTTCCCACCTCCATACAAGCCTCATGGAGTTAAGATGCTCTACAACGGGCAGCCAGTCGATTTGACGCCTGAACAAGAGGAGGTGAGCCTGTCAATATAAACACATCTTCACATTTTTTCTTGTTTTGTTTCTTCTAACTTTCCTCATTACTTTTTGTCGTTAAATTAATTTCAAGCATTCATCTGTCATGTGAATGGGATTTTGGCAATTGCTATCTGTTGTTTTTATCTATATGCAAAGCTTTTAAAATGCAGGTAGCCACAATGTTCGCTGTGATGAAAGACACGGACTATGCAACCAAGCCGACGTTCATTGAGAACTTCATGAATGATTGGAGACAAATACTTGGGAGAAACCATGTCATAAAGAAATTTGAGCTTTGTGATTTTACTCCAATTTATGAGTGGCACATGAAAGAGAAGGAGAAGAAGAAAAATATGAGCACTGAGGTAACTCATGCAATTTTCCTGCACTTAAATTGATTGGTGGTTGCGAGTGGTGGCTACCCTTCATACTTTGTGGGTGAATTTTAGGCACATAGCTATTCACATATGTTCATAGATCTTCAATGATTTATAATCCAGTCTTAATATGCTGCAGTGAGAAAATGTCACTTTTCTTGTTCCCATGGAATGCGGACTAATGCATGCAAGTTTTTTTATTCTCTCAGGTGGATTGCTTTTAAATGCGTTATGAAAATCTGTAAATTTTCATCCATGTTCTTATAAACTTATAAATCAGAACTAATGCTGGTTTTTCTCCCAAAAAAGGGTGGACATTGGCAGCTCTCTTTTAGTGGGAACACCATGAGGAAGAACTTTTTGATGTATTTCTTTGATTATATCTTCAAATACATGGATGTTGCTTTTCCATAAAAAATCTGGTTTTACAGCTTGTCCGAAAGCAGTTGGACACGTGATGATGGGATTACCTTGATAGTTATTGATTCTTTGAAATCCGCTTAGGAGTTTGTTGTTTTGATTCAATCAATGTATACAAGTTCATTTTTAGATTGATGTTGGTATGGACTATGGAATGAATGTTGTAATCTGCTTATAATAATATACAGATGATCACATAACTTTTTCTTTATTGGAAACTGATCATGGTGCTGTGTGAGTCACCTTGAGTTTCACCTAGAATTATGTGCTATATCACACTTTTTTTTTTGAAATATTGAACGGACAATCTTTGTCCTGCTGCTATGAAGATGAATATTGTTTTTATCATTTGAAATTTCACTTTCACTTCTCAAAAGAGGAAAGGAAGAAAGAACAGAACTGAGGAGAGTAGAGAATTTGAAGTTCCATTAGTTAATTTCCCTTTCCTAATAAACCAAACACCTACTGTTTTATGTCATTGATTCGAGCTTCCCTGTATATATTTAATTTGGAGATTACATTTTTTTACTAAACGGTAGGCAATCGCCACATTTTATTAAATAAGAGAGAAAGCCCTAGATAACATACTAAACAAAAAACAATTCTAACAGTCAGAAAACCGTATCCAAAAGAAGCAAAGCAAAAAAAGAACGGTCCCTGAAAGAAGGGCCGAGAAAAAGGGTCATGGCAAACTACTCCAGAATCACCAACTTGCCCCCCCAAAGCCTGACTGAACTCGCCCCACCACACCTTCTTTAAATTGGATTTCATTTAAATTGTTATATCATTTATTCTTTAGTAATTTTCCCCTTTTCTGGATTTTAAAAATAAATCTTCTGTGGAAATGTGCCATTTGGTGACTATATTATGTGTGGAAAATAATTATTTTTACTCTTCTTTTGGTTTAATAATTATACTTGTCATGTACATATTCTCTTCTGTGTAGATTGTGTTCATTTTTATTGTATTATTGAGGTGGAAGGGTGAGGGATTTCAGTTGCTGAAAATTTTGAATCATTCCTTGTGTAGGAGAAAAAGACTTTGAAAGAAGAAAAACTGAAACAAGAGGAGAAGTACATGTGGGCTATTGTGGATGGTGTCAAAGAGAAGGTCAGTTCCACCATATATTAGATATCCCAACGTTTAATTCTTAATGTGCTCCTGTTCAATGCTCTTCATATGTTACTGGATTGTTTCTTCTTTTTATGGTTTCAACAATCAGAGGCCATAGTGTGTGTCTGACTAACTGAATTGCTCATGAGTGTTTCTATTTTTTTTTTTAATTATTACTCCTCAATTTGGAAATTCTTCTCTTTTCTGGATTTGACATAAATATGAGATACTATAAAATGCTGCATCACCTTCATTTGCAATTAACTCTTGGTCATCAAATATAAAGACACGAGCAAGTGAAACACAATATGGGGCATTCTGTGGGAGTTTTACAATATACAATCACTTGTCAAATAATTGATTAAGAGTGTTGTTACACACAGTCCCCGTTATAGCTCCGCCTGTAGTTCCATATATGCGTTGAAAATTTCACATTTCTTAAAAATGGGTCCATACAATTTGTTGGAGTATATACTTCATCTGTTATAAAGGTATACTATTTAAAAAAAAAGTTAAAACGGTTGCGGACTGCAGGCGGGGTTGTAAACAGGGCTCTGTCAAAAATTTCCCTGATTTAAGCATGTCAAATCTTTTTTACTCGTGCACGAACACAGTGTGGGAATGTTTGTCTCTATCATGTTTCTGTTTACAAATGGCGGTATTATACGCCATTATCTAGTCTTAGCAACCGAGTTCAATGAATCAATATGCTCCCTTACTGAATGCTCTTCATTATGATTTTTTTTTCCATGTTGGCTTATCATGACATATGTCATCATGACCAGGTTGGAAACTTTAGGGTGGAGCCCCCAGGGTTGTTCCGTGGCCGTGGAGAACATCCTAAGGTTCTTTTCTGGCATTTTTTGTAACTTTTTCCCTTGAAAAAAGCAACTATTTGCTGGTCAGATATGGTATAACCACCTTTGTTTCCATTTTTTATTGTTTTAGATGGGCAAGCTGAAAAGACGCATTCGTCCAAGTGACATAACAATCAACATTGGAAGGAAAGCTCCTGTTCCAGAATGTCCAATTCTGGTGAAAGGTCTTATACTATTTCATGTTTTTCCTTAAGTAGTATTTTGAAGAAGACATTATAAAAGAACTGCAGAAACAGGCTATATTAATTTGAGTTGGAAAAGTACATTAAAAGTTGGATCTGTGGTTATGAAATTTCCCATAATCTTGCAGTTGGAAAGAAGTAAAACATGACAATACTGTTACATGGTTGGCATTTTGGAACGATCCAATTAATTCAAGGGAGTTCAAGTACGTGTTTCTGGCAGCTAGCAGCTCTCTTAAGGGTCAAAGTGACAAAGAAAAATATGAGAAAGCAAGACTCCTGAAGGTTTTTTTTTAAGATTTTTTTTCATTTTCTCCTTTGTTTGTTCCAATTGGTGGTTTATTTTGGTCAATGCCTCGGAATGATATTGTCATGCATTGGTAAGTTTTGACACACGCAATCTGTATCCTACTATTCCTGGTGCAGAATTATATTCATGGCATAAGAGCACAATACACGAAAGACTTCACAAATAAAGACATTACAAAGCGGCAGATAGCAGTGGCTACTTATCTCATTGACAAGCTTGCACTGAGGGCAGGAAATGAAAAGGTAATTCGTTATTGGAGAGATATTGGTGACTCCCAAGGGCGGAGGGAGGGGGTCAATTGTCCCCACCTTACTTTGGACTTTAAAGTCATTCCTTTAACTATATTTGCACCTGGGAAGACAATATATCCTTTACTTTCCCTCTCTAGTAGATATGACAAAATCTTAGCATTATCCTAAAGAACAGATATTTTAGAAAATGTTTAAGCTCACGATGTTTTCTTTGACATTAATTCTGATGGTTCTCCTGGAACTTCTCATATTATTCTTCCCAGAAACATTCACTTATAAAGATCTCAATTTGCTCATTACTTTGTTGATTGTTGGCTGCAGGATGATGATGAGGCTGATACAGTTGGTTGTTGCACTTTGAAAGTTGAAAATGTTTCCTTGTTACCCCCTAATAAGATACAGGTATGATTGTCATTGTTATCCCCAAATAAGATACAATGATTGTTATTACTTCGTTCATTTTTTTTCACAGTTTTGACCACTTATACCTCTTTATACAGTTCGACTTTCTTGGTAAAGATTCAATCAGGTATTTTAATACCGTAGAGGTTGAGCTTGCTGTGTATAAAGCCATCGGGCAGTTTCGGTCTGGTGGGTAACTATTTTCTTCAGGACATCATTGTTTGCTTCTATATCCAAATATGTGAGCTTGTGGGTATTCATTCTTTCTTTTCTCAGGGAAAAAAGATGGGCAAGATCTGTTTGATAGGCTGGACACAAGTAAGCTCAATGCTCACCTGAAGGAACTCATGCCCGGTTTAACAGCTAAAGTCTTCCGTACATACAATGCATCTATCACCTTGGATGAAATGGTAAAATCCTTTTTTTATGTGTGAATGTGAATCCATTGAAATACTAAATTTTGTTTTCTCGAGTGAGGAAGTACCAATTTGTAGTAGTACCTTAAAACTGTAATATATTATGTTTTGCCCAGCTGGCTCTGAATCTCACTGCTTAAAAACTTGGATCTCCTCGCTTCATACTCGCTTACTTGAATGCTCTGTATTTTTATGGAGGTTTGAAATTGAAATGTTGTATGTAAATTCTATGAGCTTGTAAACTTATTGAAGTCACATGTTGATATGTATGGGATACTTGACACAGCACATTCGTCATCTGAAATCCCACTTACAGCAGACTTGGTGAATTTTATTTATTGCAATCCAAGCTAGTTAAAGCATGCTTACAGGTTAAAAAAAAGGCAAGAAGAAAGGTTCTTTTGATTGCAATGTACCAAAATTTGAAATTTTGAGTGCATATGACTATTTTCTTCAAGCTGACTTGATAACTTCTTTACACTGCTCACCTGATCGGCTCATAACCTGAACATATTTTACTGGTGTTAGAATAGAAAACAATGTTCCTCATCATGTGAACTTGACTCTGGATTTTGACAGTTGAACATGGAGACAAAGGATAGTAGCGCAGCTGAAAAGATCACTGTATATCAGAAAGCAAACAAAGAGGTAACTTAGGGTGCTTTTGATTTCCAGAACCTAATTAATGTTTTTGTAATGGACACTATTCATTCTCTTCATGGTCGTGTTCCTTGCAGGTTGCTATCATATGCAACCATCAACGCAGTGTCTCAAAGTCCCATGATGCTCAAATGTCAAGGTTGGATGAGAAGATATCTGACTTGAAGGTCAATTTCATATTTTCCTTATCTATGATGGCTATTTGATTATTTGTCTCAAGAAAGATGCTAAAACCTTGTAGCCTTATAATTCTTGTACAAAATTGTCCTAATGGTGATGTTAGCAGGCCCAGCGAGAGGACCTGAATGTGGATCTTGGCAGGGCAAAGAAAGGGAAACCTCCTTTGAAAGATGCAGAGGGAAAGACAAAGAGGAATCTTTCCCCAGAAGTGTAATTAATCTTGCTACCGATTGTTGATCTCTGAACTTCTGGCAAAGTGGCAAGTAAAGACTCATCCATGCCATGCTACTCATCTGGTTTTGCAGATTGGAGAAGAAACTTTGTCAAATAGATGCAAAGATAGAGAAACTGGAAAGGGAGAAAATAACCAAGGAAGATCTGAAGACTGTGGCGTTGGGAACGTCAAAGATCAATTACCTTGATCCAAGAATATCAGTTGCCTGGTGCAAGCGCCATGAAGTCCCTATTGAGAAGGTTAGCTTGTTTTTTTCCCCTTTACATAGGGGTAAAAGTGTAGCTGTTTTGACATGTGGTTAATTTCTGATGGCATTTTTAATGATTCCAAGGACAAGTTGCCTTGTGGGCACATGCCGGCAGACAGCTCCAGAGCAATCACAGCATTCATGGGATTGTTCTTTCACACCCTGATTGATTTCTCTGATAGATCCTTTTCTGGCTGACCTATACGCAGATATTTAACAAGTCACTTCTGGCGAAATTTACTTGGGCTATGGATGTTGATCCCGACTTCAGATTCTGATTGCTCTGAGTGCAATTAGCCCCGAATTTTTCTTGTGGGGAGGGACTTTGGAGAGCGGGAAACTGGCCTGGTAAAAGCTTCACTAATTCTTTGTTTCAATTCTTCCTTTTCAAGCAGAAAGGAATTGTTTCTCCTGTTTGGGGGCTAAGGATGCCCCCCCCTCCTCTTTTCACAAACATATATTTTCTATATTGAAGTTTAACGGCCGCTGGAGCCTTGGTGGCCGTCTCCTGAGATGGATTTTCCTTTTTCTTTTTTGTACTTTTACATGTAATACTAGGGAATATAATTGTAACAAAAGGGATCTGTAGGCCTTGAAACATTCCTTCCCCATCATCTGGATTTCCATTTGCCATTTTCAAATAGAAAACAATCCGATTAGAGATTTCTGGTTTGAGTTGAAGGAATGAATAGGCGTACTTGTAATGTTGCCATCTCTCTAAATTTTTTTTAAAAATAAATGGTGGTTTCCACCAATTTTATTGCAATCGAAAGACTGTTTATTACAGAGGGAAAGAGAAGGGAAGAAGAGGCTGCAAAACCCTCACTCTACTCTACACTCTGAAGATATCCGAATCAGTCTTTAATGTGTATTTCAACCAGCCCCCCTTTAGGTGATAGACAAGATTGTAATGATGCCATTTGAAGGTGGTTATCTTGTAATGATGTTCGTTTGCCCCTTCACTTTATTTGTAACGTTTGCACAGGATATATTAGCACCCATGCTGCATTTGCTTGTCTGTGACACCTGCTCCCATTCATTGCCCCTACCATCTTCACTTTGGTTTCTCTGGACATGAAATCCACTCTCCTGCATGTGATTGTTTTGAACCTGGCATCGTTACATGCTTTGTTATAGGTTGAGTTTCAATTCTAGCCCACTTTTATTTTTTTATTTTTTTCGTTTTTTGTATGAGGCCCCTATTGGCTTTTAAAGTCTCTAATACAGTGGGTCAAATCCCACTTACGATTAAAACCAGCCTATTCAGGCTTTTGCCACTGTTTTTCCAGTCTTCCAAGCAGCTGCAAGTGGCAGAGACTAGGCCCCTCCCCATAGGGGAGTGGCTTTGGTTTCATCTAAAGTTCTTGCTAGGTCTTTCATTCTTCAAACAAAAATTCTCTCGTGACCTAATTATTAAATTATCAGTATCTAATCCTTTTTTTAGGTGAGCGTAATGTTGGATATGGTTTAATAAAATATCCATACAGTATTTGTGTGTGTTCCTTTTTTGTAATTTTCCCATGGACTAGGCTAGTATAGTATGTAATAGGTTAGAAAAATATATATACTAGTTTAGTTTTGTAGAAATAACTGGAGTTGTGTGTATCAGCACTCAATCTATTGACTTCTGCAGCCCAAATGAGTCACTTTTGCCCATTATTGTTTTGTTTTAAGAGGGACTAAAAATAATCAAGGGCAGGGTAATTAATTTGAAAACAAAATGTGCCTTTTATGAATAGGCGACTTAACCCTAAGCAGATGGGCTAACAGATTGGAGTGTGTGATTTAAATTAAAAAAAAAAAAAAAGTGCGGACTGCAGTTGGGTTGAACGTATTATTTTCCTTTAAATGCACCAACATGCTTAGACACCATCCATTTTAGTTGTCCTTTTGTAAACTTGGAGGAGTACATGATCCATTATATTAGCATATCACTGTAATTAAACTACATTCATTCAATTCATGGGTTATACCCTTCAAAAAAATTCACATGACTATATATTTTATTTTTTTAATAATGTATTTGTATATTAAAATAAAAAATAAAAACTTGACCGGTCTATAAATTGAATGCATATTTTTGTTGTTTTCCCCAACTTATACGGGCTATAAAAATTAGACGTTAGCGTGCCAAACTGCAAAGGTCTTTCCATCTCTCTATACAATTTTCAATATATATAATAAGCCTAACAATATATATATATATAGGTAGAACAAGTTGAAATAATTTTACAAGCCAAGCTCGTTTTATGGGAAGAACATCTCTTTCTATGTCTCTCCATCTTCCCCTCCAACACACGTACAAAAGTTAGGCATGGACGGATTTTTTTTAAAAATTTGTTTGCTTTTTATGAGAAAACAGAGAGACAGATGCATCTATGTAAAAAGCCTGCATGTATTTGGGTGTGAACAGTTTGCACATCAGAAGTGGGATTTCCATCAGTTGTAACTGATGTTTTATTTATTTGCAAGGTGACACAGCTTTGATTTTCTCCCTCTCTCTTTCTTCCATTTATGGGGGGAGACAGCCTTTTCTAACCCTCGTTTTCTGGTTTCCACTTCTGAAGTTGACATTTAATTGAACCTCAACAAAGGGAGTTTTGAGATTTGGACTGTCACTATTGGCTCAACAGTTAATGTTCTATTTCTCTTAATTTCCCTTTGAAATCCCTTTTGCAGGCCTTTAACATGCGCCCATAGCTGTCTATTATATTATGATATGATATATCCCAGTGACTCTTTCAATAGGGGTGACTCTGACTCTACTTTGCTTTGGGTTCAGTCCCCCCACCCCCAACACTCGATTTCCTGCCAATACTGTAACATCTTTTCTTCTTCTTCTTCTTTCTTTTTTAATAAAAACGGCAAGTCTATGGACATCTGGGCCCCCCATCCTCAATCCGGTATCTTTTCAATCGATCACAGCCGTCCAATCCATGGGCCTCATACTCAATGGATGGGCGGTTTTTTTTTTCATACCGAAACTTTTTAAATGTCTCCTCATTGAAGAGAGACCATTAATTTAGACGGTCAAGATTTTGAGATTTTGTGGGCCCCAAAATCATGCGTGTCACAAGTTCATTTAAAACCTATAATTATTTATATAAAAAAATGGGAAATCAATTCAAAGTATTTTTTTTCAATGCCTTTTTTTCTAGGTTACTAAACTAGCTTAGCCTATGAAAACACCACCAAATTGGTTACATATTTCTTAGGCTCTTTGGTCTCATTTTTTGTTTGTTAGTCATTTGTATATTGTTATACATTGCATGTGTTTGCGTTATTAACTCATTACTATTATTCATCTCTTGTACATTCTTACGTCATATATATATATATATATATATATATATATATATATATATATATATAGGGACGTGATTACGTGCGGCGGGTGCGGTAGCGATCACGGGCCGTCGATCACGGGTCCATCGCATCGGACGGTCGGGTGCGATTAACGTCGACCGTTGGATGCGATGGACCCGCGATCGGACGGCCCACGTCACGACCGCACCTGCCGTTCGCCGCACGTAATAATTTTCATATATATATATATATACACATTGTTAAATCTCATGCTTACACTACTATCTATAGTATTTGGGCAGTAGATTATAAAAATAATATTTATTTAGTGGGGGTGTAGTGTGCTTTAACATGTTTATAAAAGGTTGAGGTGCCTAAAAAAATAACAAAAAAAAAATAGTTGAAATAATTTCACCTTTTTTTGAAGACAACGAGCCCCATACCATTTTGCATCATTCCATGTGTCTGATTTTTTATTATTATTTTTTGCGTGGCATTCCATGTTTTGATTGATTGGTAGAAGATACTACATGCCTTCAAATGAACCGTGTTAGAGAGAAAAATATATGGGATTGACTTTGAGGAGAGTTGGCTAATTTTATAAGCTTGGTTTAGTTAGTTCCGTGCATCCATCAAGATTTGAAATACAACACGAGGCGACAATTGAGGAATTAGGTGGTATATAAGATGAAGAGGAGTCCAAATTCCAACGTTAATGGTAGAGTTATAAAGTTACTGATTTATTACGTGATAGCAATGACAAAATTAGGTGAACAAAATAATAGGTGTCCAATGACCAAGTATTAGCAACAGTAGGCTAGTCGTCACTGATTTATTATTCGACTTCGACCCCGTTTACATCAGTCAAGTTTCCAAATCTGATTATTAATTGTATACAGTACAAAATGTAAGCCACTCCTGCATGTTTTCTTTCTCTCTCTCTCTCTCTCAATTCACGCACAATGAAAATAAATAAATAAATAAATAAATGGTGAGAGAGAGAGAGAGAGACTAATATCTGCAACCCATTCAAACCTTTTCCTCCTGTAGACTCTCTCTCTATATATCTCTCTATCTCATAAAAAAGAGAGACAACGACCTCTTTAGATGACTTTGATCATTACATCCCCTCATAAACCAATTCATTCTCTCTCTCTCTCTCTCTCTCTATAAATATAACAAATAAAGATCCAACATAGTTTGGTTTTTGAGAGACACCCATACATGTCTTCAAAATCACCCTCCTTTTTCATGGCCAACTCAAAACACCTCCTCTCCCTTCCTTTGCTTCTTCTTCTTCTTCTTCTTATACTTTTCCCTCTCTCATGCAATGGTGCAACCGTCGACAGAGATATGGAGACCTCCAAAGGCGTCGTGAACAATTACATAAAGATCCGGCGTTCGGCGATGTCGTTTGATTTCTTGCCGAGGGGGGTGCCTATCCCTCCGTCGGGCCCGTCGAAGCGGCACAACCGGTTCGTTGACTCCGCCGGCGTCTTAAGGGACACCTCGCCTTGACCATCCGGCACTGGTAGGGAAACCATCAAAAATCCAACAAGGGTCGTCACAGATATCCCCATACGTACCACTGTAGTACTACTACTACTAGTATTTTGTACATGAATTTAGTCCTAGATAACAGCTCCCTCTGTTCCCCATTTTTATTTTTACTTTTTTTTTTATATATATATATGAATTCAAAAGGAGAAGAAAGAAGAGAAAGAGTGCATTGATATCAAACCAAAGAGAAATCAACATTTGTTTCAGTACGTCTTATACATTGGGTTATGACTTTCTCCGCACAGATTTACATTTTGTATCATATTTTGTCTATAATTTTGACTTTTGCAAGTCATATAGAAAAATGTTCCCACCAGTGTACAGCTGTCCAGTGTTGCATGAGTTTGCCATGCCTTCACATTGGTATCAAATGTTCTGTGTGAAAGTCGTAACATATTCAAATCTTATTATATCACTTGGGTTGACAAGATAATTAACAATAAAGAGATCATAGGTCTACCCAAAAAAAAAATCTTACTATATCACTTGATTTAACCCTAAATCATTAATTAGTAAACTCAACACGTCACTTGCATCCTTATGGTTTTAGCTTGCCGTTCATTTCCCTGAACAGGTTGCCCGTCTTTAATTTATTGGCTATCATTAAATTTGACACATATCTGATTAGGACATGCAGTCTGCACACAATCTTAGAAACTCAAGATTGTTATTATAGTCTCCTACTAATGATTAGATATATAAATCATGATTAAACGGTTGATATACAGAAATGAATTGAAAGCTATGGTCGTTTGTGTTCAAACCACCTCAAACAGTAGAGTTGCTGAGGAGACACTATCAACGTGGGCCCAACCAAGTTCATCCCTCCAATGTCTCACTTTCATTCAATTAAATAAATAAAGACTTCCATCGGGGCTGTTCCAGGAGGAGGCAATTGATTGAATGATGTATCATGTATAAACGAATGACATATATTATTTATTTATTTATTTGTTTTAGTGTATTTTGTTAGGCGAGCCACGTGGCAGCTATTGCGAGCTGAGAGGGAGAATGAATGTCTTCATTTTTGACACGTCGTCGTTCCACGTCAGCTAATTACAATGCCTAAACCTGTTGCTTCTGTGAGCACGTTTTGGGTCGACTTTCACGTGATATAATATATCAGTGGGCCTGTGTTAATTAATCGTAATTCAATTCCGCTGTGATTATTCATGTCTTTTCGGTGGTCCTTTTCTTGAGGAGAACGTGATCGTGTGCACGTACGATCAGTGGACCTTCTTCATCCATCCTAACGTTTATCTGCCCTATATATCTATCAACTGCTCACTCTCTAACATTTATAAGATGAACAATCACTTTGAATCCTCTGACAATGATATTTCATACATGCTGCTTTCAATCCTCCGAAATGTGTTTCATGAAGATGTTCACAATTTAGAGTTTTATAAATACATTTCGATGCATGCATGAAACCGTTGGGCTACAATGATAAATAATGAGCTCAACTGTATATCTCATTATCCCCCTCGAAATTTTTCATATTTTTTATAAAAAAATATCATTCAATTCATTAAAGTACATACTTTACATTTTATAAAAGAATATACTTCATCAGATGATATAAAAAAATAAAAACATATGTAGTCTGTATTTTAAATCGTATAATTGACTGAATTTATCATTAAAGCCCATTTCCCTGCATACAATTTCCTATATATTTATTTCTATAACAAAAATGAAGATTGGAGGGAGATGAGTAAATCAACTACATATATACAAACACCATCTAGCCACCCCAACCCCAAGTCCCAAGAGATGAAAAATATTTATATTTATCATAAAAAGGGAAAATGAAAAGAAAATAAGAGAAGAAGAAGAGGTCAAATAGGTTTCACTAAACATGGGCAGTGGGCCTCGCCTGAAACAGAGGGCCATTCTCACCCAGTTTCAGTCTCAAGATGGACAAATCAGAGAGCTTATATAAATGCACAACACTGACTGTCCCTACGAATGGATTAAGGTAACAATAAAAATAAATTATTTGACAGTATTATCAAAAGCTGGGCCTGTGCATTTATCCAAATTCGAGAGGCTATTAAGGTGTGTTGTTGCCTCTGCAGGGAATTGTCCAAGAATTTTAGGATATGAGAATTGAGAAACAACCAGAAAGTACCCATCATAATAGGGAAAAAAACAAACATGAATAAAATCCAAATCCAGTGCCTAGTCGTTCATGAAATGACCTCTTTGAGGAGGAATGGGGGGTGGGCCTCTGCGTACTATAGGAATATGTAACAGAGATATCTACTCTTAACAAAACCTCCAAGAACTACAACCACAGCCAACTAAAATCTGGACAGGCTTCATAGCATTTGCACCTTCACTTTTTCGTCATTGTCTTAAGCTTTTAGGGATGCACGTGTGTTAGATGGACTTCAGCAATCATAAATACAGTGAATCGGAAGTGGACAAATCTTGACCACTCGATGAAAAGACTCGAGGGCTGTCGATGGTAGGCTATACCAATTTTATTGGCTGGACTGTGGTCCCTTTGGCATGATTGGGTTATTCAGGGCCACCCAACCACCATCTTGAGTTCAAGGTTAAGCATATCATCCAAGCTCTCTACCAGATGTGGGAAGAATAAGAAAAAGAAGGAACGGACCATACCAGATCAGACATCCAAATTCAAAGAGTCAACAGTGTTCTGATCTAATTGTCTCACCCAACTCATCATTGCAGGCTTTGTGGCAGTTATATGCATGTTGTGAAGCTATACAGTCCATGATGGGCACAGGCTTTTGGCTGGCAAACCACCTAAAATAAATTGTGGACTACAGAAATATGCCATGAACCATAAAGATCACAAGTCATGATCAAAAAGATCTTCAAGATAACATCTGATATGTTTGGCTCGAAGAGGACGAGTTCAGTCTTCAGGCCTCAAAATTCTTATTATATCTCCCGCTTTAGGGTTGCCTATCAGCTGTTTCTACTTTTTGCTCATATCCAATCTCATCTGGCAAATGAATTCAGTCTATACACACTTCAACTAGCAACAAGCAAGAAGTCTGCCAGGAAGAGATCACAAAATAGGAGTAATAAATTCCATGTTTGACTTGTAGAAAGGGCTTCACAAGTTCAACCTCCCTTTGCAATTGAGTATTTGAATGTGCACTTAAAAAGATAAAAGGTCAGAAAAAAGTTTAAAATGGGTGGGCCCCATGTTTGAATGGAAACGGCATTCCATCACAAAACTTTGACCCAGTAAACAGATTTCCAGCACAAGAAAGAACCATATAGATCCAACCAATTAGGCATGTTCATATGAGTTTGAATAATTAGAGTGGTACCCACTGCTAAAATGAATATGGAAAGTCGAAAAAAGGGAATAGAGCACAATGGACCTTGTCATGTCTCATGAAAGAGATGGAAGGGGTGCTGGGTGACTGTTTTTCCCATTGGTGCTTGTCTCATGCTGCTTCAGCTGGAGTTCGAGTTATCATTTGATCAACTGCATGCACGGTGCTTTCTAGCTCCTCCCGTATGGCTTTGTAAACCATTCGCTGCCTATTAACAGCTGATTGCCCCTCAAATGCTGAGGAGACGACATAAATGCTGCAAAACAGGCAGAAAAAAATGAATGTAAGCTCAGTCAAATCCATGAAAGCTTAACAATTCTTAGAGAGATCTTGCCAAGGAGAGCAGTAAAGATTAACCGTCACAGTCAAACATTCCTCAAAAACAAGATTGTATACATCCATCCATCTACAAACAGACAAGCGCACATGCACTCAAACTCTGGCCATCGGTCAAAAGAGAGCAGATGGAAAAATTAGAGATATTTGTTATAGTGACATGAACATTTGATCATCAAAATGATTGAATGAATCCACACATTACAAGATAAAAAAAGTCCACATCATCCCATTTCTCTGGTTGTTGCTCAACAAATAGAAATAAAAAAGAAATTATGACAGAGAATCTCAAGTTAAGAGCGTTATGCATCTGTAAGTGCCAACACCAATAAGGTATGGTATCCAAAGTTTAAACATATACTCTCAGGTAGCATTAAATATACAATTTATATGATGCCCCATTCACATCCAATATTTAGCAGATATAGAGGAATAAATAATACAAAACTTATTTTAAATTCCAAAAAAGAATCACAGGAAACTCTCTTATGATTAGAGTAGACTAGCTAAATCAAGAAAAAATTCTATCAACAAGAAATATGTTTGGCTATATTGTAAAAACGTAAATGTTGGCCATTTCCAATCAGGAAGCAAGATCTGATGCCTATAATTTTGAACGCTGACACTCCATCAATATTATGGGAAATCTTTGGTTAGAGAGGTGAAAAGTATTTGGGGTCTCTTGAAGGTTCACCCCTTCTTTTCTTTTTGCTTATTCCCTCCCCCTCTTTCTTATTTACTTTTGTACGGTGATCCCTCATCTCCTTTCCTGTTCAGGGGTATCTTTAATAATAAGAAGAAAAAAAGTTCTGATGAGCTTGTGTTGGTGAAATGAGAAGGCTGAGATGAATACCTGGAACAACTAGATTAGATCGAGCTCAACATGTGACCTGAAAGTAACTTACAATGAACCTCCAAACAGAAATAGACAAGGAATAAGAAAAAGAAAATTCTATTGAGGCAGTTTCCAATTATTGGTGAAATCTTCAAAATCTCTGATTCTAAAAGCAACAATCAGTCAACTATGCAGTCTCCCAAATTTCAATCTATGGCTATGGACATCTTTGTCATACACGTTGTTGATGGATGATTGCTCCATAGCCAAATACTAAGTTAAGATCGTCATTACCACCTAATTTAAATTATTTATCAAGTAAAGTAATACAGCATGGTGATGGTGTAAAAAAACAGGGGAATAAACATTTATTAGTTAGATGGCAAGTCCCCCCTTCTATTTTGCTTGAGAATTGCACAAAATGCAAATCTGAGCACCAGGTAAAATGTTATGGCAAAGATCCCATATTACTGAAAAATAGAGTCAATTGATGCTGATTCGTTATATGAAAGACCATCTGTTTTTTCAGCATAGAAGATCCCAGCTGATGAACAAAGTGCTCAGTAGTGCTTATATTTTATCAGCAGATATCACAATGGAATCAAAATCTATATGTTTTGGCACTATTCAACTCTGATTTGCCAAATTCTTAATTCTTCTTTTAATTGTTTCATAATTTATCATTCGCAACATGTATCAAAACTGTAAAGATCCATGTACCTAATCTTTTAATCACCAACAGAGAGCTTTAAATAAAATAATTAAGCTGAATTAAAAAAAGGCACACTTCTGGCTTCTCATATCAAGCTAGTCTGGTTTGAAAAGTTCTCCATGTTCATTGTAGATGGCTGACTAAGATGTCTAAGGGGCATGACCATTGATGAATGAGAATTCTGATTTTGGGGACCTGAGACATTTCTTCATCCATCCAAGACTGGAGATATGCCAGTGTTAACACAAGTATTGGGGAAAAAGTGCCACCTACGGTAGGGGGCTGTATTATTCTGGTCCCTACTAATATCTGGCTTTTTAATTCTTTTTCTTTGTTCCTATCCTATGCCTTACAAGATCCTCAGCTGCATTGATTCTCAAATCGATATGGCTTTCTACATAATTCACAAGTCCACTATCAAATCACATATTTAGAGGATATGTGATGTAGGACAGGGAAGAGAAAGAAGATGAAGAGGAAGAAGAGAGATATAAAAAAAATCAATATTTCATTATAATTATCAAAATCAACTAAAACTCTATGACAAAGCCAGAGGCTCTTCTTGGGCAGTGGCAATGGCAACGGAATGATGGAGAATAATATTTTATGAAAAAAACAGAAAAATATTAGAGGAAGAAGATAGAAAATTAAATAAAAAATTAAAAAAGAGAAAATGGCAGTAAACAGGAGGAAAGTAGTAGAAGATGAGATTGAGGGATAAAGAGAAAAAACTAAGAACTTGGAAGATTTTTAAAAAAAATATTAGGAACTTGGAAGATACAAAGGACCCGTTTGGAAATGAGTTTGGGAAGCTTTTGAGTTTGCAATAAGCTATTTTTCTCAAACCTGTTTTTAAACAAAAAAAACTGGAGTAAAAAACTGCAGACAAATTTATGTAAAAAAATGCCCAAAACCTGAGTTTTCCAGAAGCTATGGAGAGACAACTTTTGTCTAAAATCAGTTTTGCAATTATACAACCAAACACAGCCTTAGATAGAGATGAAGGTGAACAATATATATCGTCCCACTGATACTAAATTGCTTTGGAATAGGAAGAGAAAAGATTGAGGGGGGAATGGAAAATATCAACAATCCATTGTGATTTTTTTTAACACTCTTTGGCAAATCCATAAATTTACTAAAATAAAAAAACTCCTAGAGAGTAAAATTACGTTAAACTCCCTACTTAACCAAAATGTCTTCAAATCCAGATCCATGTATATCATATGTACAGTGCTCACATTGATCCCTATAAACTCTAAAAACACTTAATCATGCTACATGTTTCTCTTGAATAGGTGGCATTTCTATATTTTATTTGTTGTTGTTATTAAATGTAGAGTCGTGCAGATATTAATACAATACATAATAGGTCCTGACATGTAGCTTGGTGCTTGATAAGGATGTGTGCCAAGAAGAAGTCTTAGTATCACATGCAAATTAATTGTGAGAAATTTTTTTAAAAAAAATACATTACAGTAGAGATATTAAGCTTTCAAATGTGCAATTCAATTGACTCAACCTCAAGTATATGGACAAAGTAAATAGAAATTAATAATCTTCAATCTTCATTTTCTGCCATGAAGATTAAAATAATTTCTGAAGTGAAACAAACAAGATGCAGCCCAAGGTGGAAGACATCGAGACAAAGTCAAACAATAAAATATAAAAAATGTTAAAGCTTAATAATATATCTGAAAAGGCAGTTGATAGTATTCTGGCTCCATGATGTTCTGCTTCCATAAGAAACTAATAATACCAATATCCACTATTCAAGATCCAGTGAAGGAACTCAATTTCCACATAAACGAAATGATGAGATTTGCTGACCGAAAAAGAAAAGATACGTCTATATTTTTGTCACGCTATCTATTCAATATATTGCACCACCGCTACCTACAATAAAGGCATGCAAACATACAAGGCATGAATTTTGAATTAAGATTAACATGCTCAACAGAACAGAAGCACACACCAGCCTCAACCTCCTTATGCACTCATTTGAACCCGCTTGCACATGCATCCATTCCTATTTATAAAGGAACTCATTGTGGCGATATTCTCAAGGGATTTTATTGGATGTCCACAAACTGAAATCTTTCCTCACTGATTGCTTCTTTGTGTAGTTAAACAAAAGATTCTAGTCATTAATTGTTGATGTAATGACGCCATTAGGGTTAGACCTTAACATCTGCATAACAATAGAACATACAGATTTATATGGTTCGGCACGTATGCCCACGGAGGAGAGGAGGAATCGATTCACTATTATCAAATAATCAGGTTACAAAATCTCTCAATGCCGCTCCTTTCTCTCAAATGATTAAATGAACCATGTACACAGCTGCCTCCCACAAAATTAATCTCTCTTAACCCTAACAATGAAGAGATGAAATAAATATGACAATAGGGGTAATATGAGGGGAACTGACCAAAATGCCCCTACAAAAATTCAGGGGGGTGTTGCTCCCGAACCCCCACAGCCTTTTGTCATATTGGTGCATGGGCCTATTCACTCAGATCTTCGTGAACATGCCCACTCATGCTAGAATACAGGACATCTCACAACAATAATTAAACATATGGTAGGATGAAATCATAGAGCTAAAAGAACCATTCACTGCATATTACTTGATTAATATCAATTCAATGGTTCATGTAGAAGGCCCAATTCACATATATAAGGAGATGACCCAATAAAGTTCAATCAACCACTAAAAGATAACCCGCAGATTCTGCAAATAATATAAACTCCGGCAAATCAACTCTTAATGCACAAAATTCAGCATGTGGGAGGCGTAGAAGGCCAGATATCAAGTTCGAATCATGGTGGCTGCTGGAGGAGGGATTCTATGACATGGTGAGTGCTGAGGGGAAGGACACCGCGGTAGAGGGAGAGGAGAATGGAAGTTGGGGAAAAGCTAAAACTTCTCAAGTTGAAGTTGAAAAGGTGGAGAAGATAAGCCTCACACACTAAGAGACAGACCCTGAATTTCACTTTCTCTTTGTTTCCTGGGCACAAACATGTCTATAGGGAGAAATTTCAAGATTTAGACAACATTCATCAAGTTATTTCATTAAAATAGATGAAAATATTAAGGGGATTAGCAGAAAGGATAATGATAATTTCAACACATCAAGCAGTTCATGTGATCTCCAAGATCTGAAATAAATATCCTTCCATGTCATGTAATTAACTTAAATAATGTCCCAACAATTTAGGGCATTGATAAACCAATCAATAATCATGATACACTATCGTAAAAGCGTAGTAACATTGAATAAATATCCATCTCAATGGCGAACCGAGCTTGGGGTTACCCGGCTAGCACCCCATCCAATAAGGAGGGTCAAGGGATCAAATCCTAGGGGTTCTGATTTTCAAAAAAAAAAAAATATCCATCTCAATGTGTAGTTTACATGTCAAAAAACCGGACCAACACAAGTTAACAAGTACAAGAACTACCAAAATAAATTCATTTGACCACCATAACTTCTTAATGGCCAAATTAAAATGGAGAGAGAGCATAATGGATACAGAAAGGACTGCATCCCATCTCATTAAGAATTGACAAGTGTCACCTCACATATTCACATGTTTAACATGTGAGATTTGTGACATTTTCGTCCACGTATCATTTTCTCGTTAGAACCACCAAGACTAGATGGGATCCATTCCTCAAACTCGATTCCACCTAGCATAAATTTGATAAAGATAAAAAGAACTTGGTACACAGGTTAAGATATAGAAACTCTCACCTGACATGCCTACCATCTCCGTTAGCGTCTTGAACAATGACGGTATCTGCACTTAATTGTTCCTTTATCTGTTTATTCATAGGATAGAAAATTCATGTCAAGTATAACTTAAAAGTAGACAATATTTAAAAAATGATTAAGTATATAATCTAATTATTATTATATGTTGCTTCTTAACCATCCATACGTTCTATATTTTTTATATCCCTATTCCGGTGTTTATGTGGTTATTTTGATAAGTAAATTGCAGCGAATCATCTTCTATTGTACTTTTAATTCAACCAGAACATCAAATAAGAACAATTAAAAAAAAGAATAGAATAAGTCCGGGGAGGGAGAGTGGACGACCTTGTTTTGCATGGATTGGATCATAGGGGAATCGATGGAGCCCGGTTCGGAGACTTCCGTGGCTCGCACTGACATGGATCTCCGCCCCAAGGAGATGCGCGGCGCATCACGGAATCCGAGTCCTCCAGCGGGCGGAGCAGTCGCGACTCGGGTCCGGAAGGACAACCTCCTCAGAGAGGAGGCCGACAAGGGCCTGGCCAGTGAGGGGATGATGATAGACCGTCGGATGAGAGGGACCAGGGCGTGAGACCGCATCAGCACCGTCTGTGACATCGTTTAAAACCCAATTGAGGCCGTTCAGAGACTTCAGACGAAGGGGATTTTTTTCTCTGGGTCGCTTCTTGCTCGATAGACCCAAAGCCACAACGGAAGGGGTGGTGATGTGGCGTTACGCGTGGTAGTTCCTTTGCTCATCTAATGGGGTAGTCCATACGGACTTTGATGGATTTCTGTGGACATTGTTTAAGTGATGGACTTTTGTAGACTTTGCAGATTTTCACAGACTTTTACAGACTTTCATAGATTGACTCTCATGGACTTTCATGGACTTTCACAGACTTTCACAGACTTTGTAGACTTTCACATATTGACTCTCATGAATTTTCACAGACATTTGTAGACTTTCACAAATCACTCTCATGGACTTTCACAGACATTTGCAGACTTTCACAAATCACTCTCATGGACTTTCATGGACTTTCACATACTTTCATAGACATTTGCAGAATTTCACAAATCACTCTCATGGACTTTTAAAGACTTTCACAAATTTTAACATTCTTTCACAGATTGACTATTTTCACATATGAATTTCTATTAATAAATACAATAATGTTTTTGGATTTAAATAACAAATAAAGAACTCATCATACCCAACATAAAATATAATTTAGTATAGTAAATATCAATCTTCACTTATCTGAAATACATATTGCTAGAATACCATGATAAAAAACAAGTAATGAAAATAATTGATTGCAACACAAACAAATCCATAATTCTTACATTCATCAAACATATGAGTCGATATCAATATTTCATACATATTTACATTCATAAAAAATTCTTCTTTATTCGAAACAATCGATCTAAAATATAAAAAAAAGAGAAAAAACCTTATATTGAAAAAAATCCACAATGAGCTAACCTTTTTTTTCTGTTATAGAGAGAGAATTTCATAGAGGGGAGGAATTAGTTTTTAATTAGGAAGACAATAAAAATAAGAAAATATATATATTATATAAAAATAATATATTACATCTTTTCAAATATAATGAAATAAAATAATAAATTATATTACTTAAAATAAAATAAAATAAAAGTGGTCATTATATTACTTTAAATAAAAAATGAAATAAAAGCAATCAATATATTTAGTCATATATATTCATATGCCTAAATATATCTTTTTATTTTTATATATGTCTGAACATTATAAAAAAATGGATGTATATTATACAAAAATAGAAACATCTTCAAAGAAAGTCAAATAAAACATTTTACATATAATCAAATCTATAATAAATTTATATTTTAGAAAATAATTGTGGATAATTTAGGCATATATTATATAATATATAATAATAAAATGATTTATTGCAACACAAACAAATTTATCATTCTCATATATTCATCAAACATTTGAGGTGATAGCAATCTTTCATACAAATGGACATTCAGAAAAAAAAGATATAAATAAAGAAAAAAATGTGAATAAAAATATGAAAGGCATGGGATAAAAATCATAAATGAATTTTGTTGAAAGAAAAAAAAGAAGAAATATTCACAATACTGGAATAAAAGTCCATGAGAATCCCACCCATTTGGGTGAGATTCTGAAATGACTTTTTCCTTTGTATTTCTCACTCTAAAGTCCACAAAAGTCCACAAAAATCCATCACTTATGAAAGTCTTTACAAATCCTGTTTAAATTGAATAACACAAGACAAAATGTCTACTACGAAGAGTCTCAATCGAATAATGCTGGACTTTTTGTCCACGAAATAATGTCTCCATCGAATAACACTGGATTTTATGTCCACGAAATAATGTCTCAATCGAATAACACTGGACTTTTTGTCCACGAAATAATGTCTCAATCGAATAACGCTGGACTTTTTGTCCACGAAATAATGTCTCAATCGAATAACGCTAGACTTTTTGTCCATGAAATAATGTCTCAGTTGAATAACACTGGACTTTTTGTCCACAAACCAATGTCCTGATTGAAAAACACAAGATTTACAAATCCATGGACATGGACAATTTGTCCATTAAAATCTTAATTGACTACCCCCCTATAAAAGTCCGGTGAGGCAGCGTTTGATTACACGATTGAACAACTTTTACGTTTATAAGAAGTTATTTATATAATTATAAAAGCTGCTTTTATAATTATGCAACCAAATATTTTATTGTAGTAACTCCTATAAACAAATTTTAGATAAATAATGTATTGATAAATAGTACTTAAAAACTGTAATTTTCAAAAGAGGGGTGAATTTCTTGGATAATCAGTTTTAAAACTCAGATTCATATAGAATCAATTTTACAATCATGCAACCAATCTCGAATTAAACCTATTTGGTCGTCGATGATTTTTTTTTCTCACTACAAAGACTTTATAGGGGGTAGCTAATTAGGATTTTCATAGACAAATCATCTATATCCATGGATTTGTAAATCTTGTGTTTTCCAATCAGGACATTAATTCGTGGATAAAAATTCAGTGTTATTCAACTGAGATATTATTTCATGGACAAAAGTTTAGTGTTATTCAACTGAGACATTATTTCATGGACAAAAAGTTCAACGTTATTCGATTGAGACATTATTTCATTGACAAAAGGTCCAGTGTTATTCGATTGAGACATTATTTCATGGACAAAAAGTTCAGCGTTATTCGATTGAGATATTATTCCGTGGACACAAAGTTCAGTGTTATTCGATTGAGACATTATTTCATAGATAAAAAGTCCAGCGTTATTCGATTGAGACATTATTTCGTGGATAAAAAGTCCGGCGTTATTTCATTGAGACATTATTTCGTGGATATAAAGTCGAGTGTTATTCGATGAAGACATTATTTCATGGATAAAAAGTCCAGCGTTATTCGATTGAGACTCCTCATAGTAGACATTTTATCTTGTGTTATTTAATTTAAATAGGATTTGTTAAGACTTTCATAAGTGGTGGATTTTTGTGAACTTTAGATAAAGAAATACAAAGGAAAAAATCATTTTAAAATCCCACTCATTTGGGTGGGATTCTCATGGACTTTTATTCCGCATTGTGAATATTTCTTCTTTTTTTCTTTTAACAAAACTCCTTTATGATTTTTTTCCCATGCCTTCAATATTTTTATTCACATTTATTTATTTATTTATCATCTTTTTTTTCATGAATGTCCATTTGTATGAAATATTGCTATCACCTCATATGTTTGATTAATATATGAGAATGATAGATTTGTTTGTTTTGCAATCAATCATTTCATAATTATATATTATATAATATATACCTAGATCATTCACAATTATTGTTTGATTTGATTTACCTCGAAGATGTTTCTATTATTGTACAACATACATGCATTGTTTTTTATAATGTTCAAACATATATAAAAATAAAAAGATATATTTAGGCATATATATATATATTACTAAATATACTAATTGTTTTTATTTTATTTTTTATTTAAAGTAATATAATGACTACTTTTATTTTATTTTATTTTAAGTAATATAATTTATGATTTTATAATAACAGCTTTACGAGATACTAGATTCATTGTGTCGAAAAGATGCTTGTTACTTTTTTAATGACAGTTGGACAAAGTTCTCGATATTGTCAAACTCGTACGACTTTTGATCGGTCTAAATGGACTACTAGTAAGAATTTCAATAAAATTTTGAAGGCAGTGAATACAATAACATCGGAGTTCATGGCTAAACCAGGATGTTTGGTTTCACAAAAAATTAGGGTAAGTACACGATTTTATCCTTATTTGAAATCCATGTCTGTTTATTAATAGAAATTCATATGTGAAAAGAGTCAATCTGTGAAAATCTACTAAAGTCTGTGAAAGTTTATGAAAGTTCATGAGAGTGATTTGTGAAAGTTTGCAAATGTCTGTAAAAGTCTGTGAAAGTCCATGAGAGTAATTTGTGAAAGTTTACAAATGTCTGTGAAAGTCTGTGAAAGTCCATGAGAGTTAATATGTGAAAGTCTGTGAATGTCTGTGAAAGTCTGTTAAAGTTCATGAGAGTCAATATGTGAAAGTCTGCAAAAAGTCTGTGAAAGTTCATGAGAGTTAATATGTGAAAGTCTACGAAAGTCTGCAAAAGTCTGTGAAAGTCTGCAAAGTCTACAAAAATCTATCACTTAAACAATGTCCACAGAAATCCATTAAAGTCTGCATCGACTACGCTCCCATTAGTACTGTTAAATCAATCTCACACCCACATTAAACGGATATTTTCCAATTTTTCATTTTTAATTTCGATTTTCGTAATTGATTATTTTAATGAATTTAAAACACTATTTATTTTAAAAATTAGTTCTAAACAGTGTTTTAGATAATTATAGCGTGATATGTTATATGCAATATATAAATTTACAGGAAAGTATACCTCATGTCATAGCACTCTTTTTTGTGTTATAAAACTAGGTGTTAATCACTTGTTAAAGCATGCTTAAAACTAATTATCAAAGATATTTTTTTCATAAAATATGTTCTCAGTCAGTTTTTTTTATAAATATTAGCTGCCTGACTTATAATACATAAAAATAAAAAATAAATATATAATTTTTTTTGTGTAGAATCAATTATCTAAAAAATTGGTTTTGCATAAATAGAAGCAACTTCATAAAAAAAAATTGATAGCAAGGCTCACTAGGAGGCAAGTACAACAACTGGGCACAAGGTCCTTTACTCCCCAAAGGGAGTTGGTTAGCCGGGTTAGAACCTGGGTCGTCCAGGTGGGACAGATACACCTCGTCCACCCCGCCATCGAGGGGACGTGCAAAACAACTTCATAATTGATTCCATGATGTCATGACAATCTATTTGTTTGTTTTTATTTTTTGCAATAGAAAGTTTGTAATGGAACATGATCATCAACACATTTATACATGGTTTAGGACACAAAATTTTAAATCACAAGTAACTTTAATTAATAAAATGTAGCACTGGCAATCACATATTCACATGGAACATTCACAAAATTATGACTATAGTATAGATATTCTATACAGGCGAGTTCAGATGCAGCTGAGGAGTTTCCAAACAAGATGACAACCTCTCCACGACATAGCTCATGGCGGGTCGGGCAGCAGAGTCATCTAGCAGAGCTAAATTAGCAATGTCCATCAAAATCATCAACTGATCAGCATCTGCACGGCCACCAAGTCTTGGATCCAACATCTTCCAAAGCACGACCACATCACCACTTGTACGTTCATCCATGGTCCACTCCGCTAGCATCGTAGAGCCTTGCACGGTCCTAAGTCCTGTCACGAGCTCCAAAACCAGGACACCAAAGCTATACACATCACTCTTTGATGACAAAGCCCCGGTCATCAAGTAGTTCGTATCTATGTATCCCATCGAGCCTTTCACAATATTGCTCGACGACTGAATGCTTTGGTCATGCCCCAACTTGCAGAATCCGAAATCCGCGAGTTTCGCGTGGTCATCATCCATCAATAGAATGTTGGAAGACTTGACATCACAATGGATTATAGGGGGGTCTGCTTGCGAGTGGAGGTAGTCCAACGCGCGAGCAACATCCAACGCTATGCGGATGCGGCTGGTCCACGAGAGCACAGTGTTTGGTGATCTACCGTGATGGGTGTGCATCCGGTGGAAGAGGCTCTTCTTTGGCGCGTATTCCAGCAGCAAGAGCTGCTCACCCTCTTCCATGCATAGGCCAAGCAGACACACTATATTCGGATGGGAGATCCTTAAGAGCACGGAAACCTCGTCGAAGAACACTTTCTTGCTCCCCCGTCTCCCCTGCTCCATCATCCTCTTCGCTGCTCCGAGAGTGCCGTCTTCAAACTCTGCGAGGTACACGTGTGAAGTAGCCCCCACTCCCATCGCGTCATGGAAATCATTGGTGGCCTTCTTGAGTTCTTCGAGGCTGTAAGTCCTCATAACAATGGAGTGGTTGTTGTTGTCGTGGTGCAACTTGTTGTGCCAATTGAGACCGTAGGTCGGATTGAGAAACCATTTCCTCAATAAGAGCATAACCACGACCACAGCCATGATCCCCGCGGAGATCCATAGTGTTTTTGATCTTAAGGCCAAAGTGAACATCATGCATGCTTCTTGACTAATACCTCCGGCCCTCTCTTCCTCCCTCCCCTTGTGAGGATGTGTTAAAATGAGATCAGATGATGGAGTATTTTGGATTCAGAGATGGAATGGAAATATATTGATGGGAAGGGATCAATGTAGATGATTCAAGAAATCGGACCCTTCTTTATATCTGGTGGAGTGGATGAGAAAATATGAGTCGTGTTATCTGTTTTTGTTGATGTTATTGTACTGCAAGATTGTTTGTTATATGAACAGGTTGTGACGTCTAAATAGGTCGCATTGCATCCATGTGTTGGTCTTTCTCAAACTTGAATGTTTTGTATGAATGATTCTCTTCCCTGTTTTGTGCGTTTCTTAGCTTTTCAATTGTAGGATTTTTATCATGTTATGGCAACTCTCCAACAAAACATGGAATCTTGTGGCCCTCCCCCATCTTATTTCTGTTGTATCCAATAAATTATGTCAACAAACTCTTATGCAACAGTCAACTCCTGTGTTTTGAATTCTTTCTTTGTATGTTTTGACCTAATTAAAAAACAGTGTTCAAACATATGCTTGATTTTGAATCGTTTCTTTAATTGTGAAAGAAAGAAATATGTAAATGATCACATTCAAATATTTGTTTTACATATCAAATGTTTGAGAGTTTCCTTTCCTTTGAAATTTGGTATGATGGTTATCTTAATTTGTTGATCACAATGAAGATTTTTTTATTTTAATTTGATTTAACATATTCAAAATCAGTGTAGACTTTTATACATATTTGATATGTCAAAGAAAATTTATTCAATGATTTGGATTGATCAAATAACTTAATGTAGCTTATTATTTGTTCCTTGGTCTTCTAGACTCTTTTCAAAAAAAGTGCATCTCATTAGGGTTAGATTTCAGAAGATTCAGTAAAGAATCAGCTTACAAAAAACAGGGATCAACTTAAATTTTGTAGAATGTAGAGAGTTCAAGCAGCACGACATATATCACTAGGATATATCCTTATCGCTGAAACCTTGGATAGAATTTATTAAAATTTTGCTTGTATGAAAAATCAATCATTAACCTATATCACTAGGAGGAGAAAAACATTATTTAACTATTTTAAAAATAGTAAAAATAATATTAAAAAAAGGAATAACAAAGTTTGACAAACAATATTTTTAAAGGAAAAAATCCAAATAACCCTCTTGTAAACTACCTAAAATCCACGTAGTCATCTAACTTTTTCCAAAGTCCATATAACCCCTTGAAAACACCTATGTAAATTTAAATAATCATCTGGGTTAAACTTTCATTAACAGATAAAGAATATTATATGAATATTCCGTTTGGTTAACTTTGAATGAAAACAAAGTACACCAAAAACCCCTTACAATTTGTTAAAAATGCAAAAAATCATTTGTAAATGACAATTTATCCCTCTGATTAGATTACAAAACCCTATACGGAGGGATAAAATCATTATTTATAGAGAATTTTTCACATTTTTAACACATTGTAGGAGAGTTTTTGTGTACTGTATTTTTAATTAGGGTTAATTAGATAGAATATTCACATAATAATCATAATATGTCAAATAACATTTAATTCATGGGGCTATTTAGATTTACATAGGTGTTTTGAAAGGGTTATATGGATTTTAGAAAAATCTAAGGGGTTATATGGATTTAGGATAGAAAAATCTAAGGGGTTCTATGGATTTAGGATAGTTTATAGGGGTGATATGGATTTTTCCCATTTTTTAAAGAAGATTTTACCCTTCCTTTCCCTGTTTCTTTTCATTTCATTTATAATGGAGAGTAAATATGATTTCTCACATGATATATAGTGGACTTTCGTGGAACGTTAACCACTGTATGGATGAGGTCTGGTTGGCTCACGCCAAAGGATCGTGTGCCCATATTTTTAGTCTAAGTTTAGATAAACCTGTTAATTCTTTGAAAAAAATCTATTCGAAAAGTCAAAAATATTCCATATTCAAATATTTGAAATGTGAATATGAATATTGATCTAAGAATTACCAGTGTCCGACACATATTATAAAAATATATATGTTTGCATTATGTATTGTTCAAATTTTTATTTTCTATGATTAATCACAATAATAATAATACTATTAAATTTTGAATGTATGATATTTGAAAGAGAGAGTAAACCTTTAAATCTTAATTTTAATTATAATATCTCTCTGAAATATCATTTGATTATTCAAATTAATATTAATATTTAAACTTGTCAGTTATTTAAAAAAATAGTCGTATCTTATAAGAATCCGAATAAAAATTAATATAATCCAAAAATTATATTGCTATTAATTATCGGATCCGTATCTAAGCCTGTCAATTATCTGAAAAAATATCCGTATATGATCTGAATCCGTATTCGAAAATGCAGAAAATATCTGATATCCGAAAATCCGTATCCGTATTCGAACCAAATTATTCGTATCCGAAAATTTTCGGATCGGATCGGATCGGATATTGCCTATATCCGATCCGAACAATATCCGCATCCGAACTGTTATCTTATTTATATATGTTAGAATTAGTTTCAACCCTTAGATGAAAATCAAATGGCCCATGATCTAGGGTAAAACACAAACCTATTTAACCATGTTGGATACTTGTTTAACTATATTATGATTTGTATTTTTATGTCTTTGGTGGATACCTATTTAACCATATTAGAACTTAAGATTTTATAAATTCTTTTAAAAAAAATTCTGGTTCGGATATTTCAGATATTACCTGAATCCGTATCCGGATTTTCGGATCGGATACGAAAATGTGTTTTGGAATAGCCGTCGGATATCGGATATGGATATTTTTTGGATATTCAATTAATATGGGTCTATCTGATCCGTATCTGTTGACAGACTAATCCATATTCGTCTCATTAATTGGCTTAGGTTCAGATATACAAATATACAATTGTCCAAAACTCGGGGGGTGTTTCCTGTAAATAGCCCAAGGGGACAGAAAATCCCCGATAGACCGCAGGATTAGGTTAAAAGGCCGTCTCAAAATGCTTCTCGGCCACCCCATTCCATCTAGAACTTTAGGTCACGCAGAACCCCCAAACCTCTTCGCCAAACCTCTTCTGCAGGAACAACTGCTCCATCACCCCTACCAACTGCCAAAATTCAAAAAAAAAAAAACCAGAACAAACTTTTTAAACAAAAAAGAGGACGAAGGGGATTCGATCCCTTCGATCGATCGATTCGCTTCACAGCAAATCAAATTTGGGGGAGATTCCCTTTTTTATTTGGCCTCTCTGTAAGACCTCTCTTCTTCGTTTATTGTTACATTGTTTTTTGCACCATACACAGACACATGTTAGGATCTGAGGATGACAACTTCTTGATCTCGATTTGGATTTTGGGTTTCTGTTTTTGCACTCATCCAAGTTTTCATGCTTTGATTCCATAAAATTGGGTCCTTTTATGATCGAATAGTGATATATCTAGAGGGGAAACCCTGGTAGCTGTAACAACTCTACGTTCATCGAACACCTTGGGTAGTTAGTCATGGTTGTGTATGTTATGTGATGATTATAATCAGCAATACGAGTTATTGATATTGATTTAGTTGATTTGTTTGATTATTATACTGTTGGTCAGTTTGTGGGAAAGAAAGCTATTTTTTTTCTCCTTCCAATGGACCTAATTGGGTTGCCATGGGTTTTCACAATCCAGGCAAAAATTTCAAGCTCTTGATTAGATGGATAGCAGTGCAAGTGATGTTGATGGAACAAGACGGGGCAATATGGATCTCAACAATGAGAATGCTGATGATCACTCTGCTTCAGATGTCAGCCCTCAGGAGTCTGCCGAACATGCTATTATCTACCAGGAAGAAAATCCGCTTGATATGTCTGAGCAATTCATGGGGACAGAGTTAAATCCGATCTTCAGTGAATTAGACCCAAATCTTGAACCATACCTCGGGATGGAATTCGATTCCGTGGAGTCTGCGAAAGCATTTTACTATGCTTATGCAAGCCAGATGGGGTTCAGCGCCCGCAAGAACCGGTCCCGCCGATCGAGGCGGGATGAGTCCATCATCATGCGCCGCTTTGTGTGTACAAGGGAGGGTTACCAATCAAGGAAGGAAAGCTATGGAGATGGCAAGGGAAGGCGGAAGAGGGCAGTGATGAGGGAAGGTTGCAAAGCAATGATGGAGGTCGTTCAAAAGGAGCATGGGAGGTGGATCGTGATGAAGTTTGTCAAGGAGCACACCCATATAGTAGCGGGACCCAAAAGAACCCACCTTATGGGTAGTGATACTTCTGAGAATGTTATAGCCCCGACATTTGTGACTAGTCTTCCGTTGAGAGAGGAAGGCTGCCAGAATTATATGAGAGACATGCGGCGGGATCTCTTTGGAGGAGAAGCTCAGGTGGTCTTGGAGTACTTGAGGAGAATGCAATGTGAGAACCCCGGTTTCTTTTATGCCATGCAGGTTGACAACAACAACTGCGTCTCCAATATATTCTGGGCCGATGCCAAGGCCAGGATGGCCTACAGCTGTTTTGGTGACACTGTCACATTCGATACGACATATAAGAAGGCTAAATATATGATGCCGTTTGCCACGTTCAAGGGAGTGAACCATCACCTCCAGCCCATCAACTTTGGATGTGCTCTTCTTGTAGAAGAGATGAAGGGGTCATACGTCTGGCTATTTGAGACTTGGCTGGCAGCGATGGGTGGGCGACACCCAATCTCGTTGACCACCGAAAGAGACAAGGCCATGGAAGCTGGGATTGCAAAGGTGTTCCCTAACACCCGCCACCGCTTCTGCAAGTGGCACATCTTGAACAGATGCAAGGAGAAGCTTGGCGGCTTGCTGCTGAAATATCCCAATCTTAAATGGGACCTGAAGAGATGTGTCAATGAGTCGGAGACAATGGAGGAATTTGATCTGTTCTGGGAAACAATCATGGACAGGTATGACCTGAAGGAGAATGCTTGGATGCAATCACTGTTTGATATCCGGCATCAGTGGGTCCCAGCATATCAGATGGACACATTTTTTGCGGAGATAACGACCCAGAGACCAGAGACCCTGAATAGATTCTTCAAGAAATACTTCAACACAAAGACATCTATCCTCACATTCATCACACAGTTTGGGCTGGCCATGGAGGCCCAGCGCGAAAAGGAGATGCAGGCAGATGCCATTACGCGTTATACTGAACGGGTTCAGAAAACTCCGTCCGCCATAGAGAAGCAAGCGGCCAACGTCTACACGAGGACTATGTTCGAAAAGTTTCAGGAAGAATTTGTTGAATCATTGGCATATTTTGTCGATAAGATTGAGGATGGTGTAATTAGCAAGTATAGTGTAGCAAGAGAGGAGGATTCTCACCGGACATACATTGTCACCTATAATTCTTCAGATAGGAAGGCCACTTGCAGTTGCCGAAAGTTTGAGTATTCTGGGATCTTATGCAGGCATATTTTAAGGGTCTTTTTCATAGTGGGCCTTCGCACTCTCCCTGACGAATATATATTAAAGCGCTGGACAAGGGATGCAAAGAGCAGCTGCACATTGGCTGAATGTCGTACTGAAGCCTCACAGAATTTTCAAGAATCTCTGACATACTGGTACAATGATCTCTGTCTTGATGCTATGAAATATGGAGTAGAGGGTGCAGCATCTGTAGAGATATATAAGGTTGCAAAGCAAGCACTGCAGAAGGCTTTTGCAGAAGTGTCTGCTGCTAAAAGTATGCACAGGAGGGGACAGCAACATCTGCAGAGATTTGTAAGAGCACAAAAGATAAGTTATAAAAGGCCTCTGCCAAAGTTGCCACAGAAAAGGACGAGTGCAGGAGGTGCACAACGTAGTGAAGACAATAACAAGAGGGGCAACAAGACGGATGATAGTAACAAAATTGAAGAAGAGTATGAACCATATCTGCATTATCTTGTTATCTGTTCCACATTTTTTACACATTTATTTATCTTCTTTCTGTAAAATAAATTCTTTCAGAGAGCTGAGTTATTCCAGTCAGAACGGAGGGAGCCACTCATGAAAGATGCATGCATGTGGACATCTTTAACTTCCCAACGTGATTACTACAATGCAGTCTCTCCTGCAGCACTAATTTGAAGGCAAGGATTAAAATCACTCTATCTCTAAATCATCTTTTAAGTAATTATGGGATTATTTTCACTTTCTACTTTAATAATACTGATTTCCTCATGAATTGAAAGTTTCCATGTTTACTGATTTTCTTATGAACTGAAAGTTTCCATGTTTAATTGGAAGTTGTTGTCAATGTATAGTATTACTGTGCATGGATGTAGTTTGTTTCACAAGGGTCTGTATAGATAAAATCTTAGCTTGGGTCATATTCTCATCTTTTTTTTTCAGATGTGCGGTATATCTAATTTATGGGTCTACATATTAAGTCATCATTGGTTACAGAGTCTTTTGGTTGATTGGCATTTAACTAATGTTTACATTCATTAAAAACAGTTTGCTCAGAGCTTGCATTTGATTTGGAATTTTGTTTTACGGATGGCAACAAATGACATTGTTTTGTATTTGTCCAGTGGTCATTTCCTTCCTGATTGCCTGGGACAATTTGCAGCAAGATGCGACAATTTTTAAAATCTGTTGGCCTTTTCAAAGATTAAAAACTGTATATTGATTTTTCCTTTTACCAACAAAAAAAATGATTTTTTTCCCTTTATTCATAGGAGACGGTTGTAGTTGCTTGATTTCTAGTTAGACCAACAGGCAAAGTTGTATTACTGCATCCAAATAATTATTGAAACTGCATCCAAATAATTATTACTGGAGGAAATGTAACAGAATGTTGGAAGTGCGGGACTTTTACCAACTGGCAGAGTTAATAACAAGTTTAGTTGTCATTTGTCGTCCAAATGATTTTTTTTTCATATGACGATATCCCTTCATAGGAGGTGCTTCTGCTTGCTATTTTCTTTTATTTGATTTCTTTACCACTGATCTACTCTCCCCGTTCAGGTGAGCTTTGGAGTGGTTCTCTTTCTCAACTTACCTAATTTAAGTAGGAAAATTTGTACTCGTCTTCTTCATGACTTCATTTCGTCTTATGGAGTTAATTTTGTTGCAGATCCTTCCTCAAGTGATTTCTGATGCTATTTTGTCTGGTGCACGTTGGCCCCCCAAGATGAGAGTGGAATTAAGTGATACGGGAGAGGAGCAATTTGACAGTGATGGTAGCACCTGAACCTTTGGCATGCCGATGATCCCCATTAGATCTCAATCTGAAGTTACCATTTTCTTTGCAGTATTTGGAATCATATTGTTGGAACCAAGTGGGGGAAGGAATTTAGTTTTGCGAGAATCCACTTAACCCCATCCCGTTGTGCTCCGAGCTATAATGCTTATTTTCTTCAACATTGTCAGGTAAATCACAGTGACTTCTTCAGTTCTTCTTGTACTCGGCATTCATTTATATAGGTCTATTATATGTACAATTAGACGGTTGCCTGACATGGTTCACTTTCATGTGGATGCGTTTTGTCTTTCCACGCAGGGCCTGATTGATCGATCGGTAGATATAGCGGTGTTGAACAAACCTACAAGGATGTTGCGTTCACGTGTGATGAATGTGTTCTTTGTATTATTTATACAGGGGTTTCCATTGTTTTGAGTCATGATGGCATATTAATATTCCACATATATGTTTAATATCAGCTGATTTTTCTTGAAACAAATGCCCGTCTCAATGTAATCGAATTGTGCGATTCCAAATGAAAAAAGGAATAAAAAAAAAAGCAAATGCAAAACCGACGCGCTGTGAATCTCAATCTCATCTCATGAACCCTCCCTGAAATCTATGACTTGGGGGAACTGTAAGTCAAATTATAAAACTCGGAATGTAAATTACAAATAGGGGTGCAAACTCGAGCGATTGATTGGGTTGGGTTAGGAGCTCAATCCAAATTCAATCCGAGATTAGAGAAATTTAATTCAAATCCAACTCAATTCGATCCTCAGGTTTGAGAAGCTCAACTCAAATCCAACCTGTCAGGTTTCGTTTTGGTTGGATTTGGATTGGGTTCATATTTGACTATATTATTTTAAATAATAAAAACTTTGAAAGAGTTAATTTTTCGCATGGCAAAAATAAAAAGAGGAAAATGATGAACATTTTTACTTAAAGTAAAGATACGAGAACTATATAAGTGAAAGATTCTAGATAATAAATTGTACAATTTAAATTTTATTATATATATTAAAAAATTATAATTTTGGTTGTGTAATTGCAAAACTGATTTGGTAGGAATCTGGGTTTTAAAACTGATTCCACAGGAAGTTCATCTCCCCCAGTTTTTGAAAATCATAGCTTTTGTGTGCTATTTGCCTGAAATCTATGTGCAAGAAGTTGGTACAATAAAACTGTTTGATTGTACAATTGCAAAAAGCTGCTTCCTGCAATCACAAAAACTGCGTAATCGCGTAACCAAAGGCACCCTTAAAACATTTAATTATATACTTTGAGAGGGTGTGGAGGGTGTGCAACAAAATCTAAAGAAATGAACAAATGGATCTATGGGTGTGTAAAGAATGAATGTATTTAGCATCCACTTATAAATGGATCTTTGAAACTTCACTCATTTAAAAAGGAGTTTTGCTATACAGGCCCCAGCAAATAGGCCCCTCCCACATGCCCCTTGATGTGTCAAAATTTAATTGATTGTCTATGCCTTTTTTGCAAAAGGTCAAAATAGTTAAATATCTTATTACCCCTAATTAAAACTCATCCCTTGTTTCGCGTTTTCCCCTCTTTTTCCGTTTTTTTTCACTAATCTCTCTCACCCATTCAGACATATTCAAACTAATTTAGGGTTTTGAAAATCAAATTTGAATTGAAAATCAGAGCAAAAAAAAAAACTCCATTTTGTTTAAAATGACGAATAAATTTTAATATTTCCTTCAAGAATCGATTTGAACTACAACAAAAAAGTTCTTCCGGAGACTTCAACTACAACAAAAAATGGGTACACAATCCTTTTTTTTGATATTTCTGAAAGCGTCTCTGTTGTTTTTGAAGACTCTATGATTAAATGTTTTTTTCTAGGATTTTTTTGTTTTTAATTCGAATTGATGCAAAATGTAACTAATTTTTTTTATAGAGAAAACTGTACTGTATGAGAGTTCTTCCGGAGGTTTCAACTACAACAAAAAAAAATGGGTATGCAACCCTTTTTTTGATATTTCTAAAAACGTCTCTGTTGTTTTTGAAGATCCTTTGATTAAATGTTTTTTTTCTAGAGTTTTTTTTGTTTTTAATTCGAATTGATACAAAATGTAACTGATTTCTTTTAAAGAGAATATTGTATGTATGATTAACTTCTGTTTATGTTTGTTATTTAAATGTAGCTGACAAAAAAATTTATTGTAATCAGATTTCAGTTACATATATTTCTATTTTGCTTAATAGTTGATATGGGCAATGTCAACGTGTAATACATGTAACTTACTTTACGTAGTTGGTGGTGCATATAAGTGATCAGCAAATATAACTAACTATAACACTGTATTGATCAATGTAAATTTTTTATTATTTTGTTTACTGTTACTACTATGATGAAAGTAACTGTATTTGTAATTTAATTGATTGAGATTAACTTTTCAGCAAATGTAACTTATTATTAGAAAAGAATTATATGTGTTGAGTTGTTTAATCACTTTATTATGTACATTTATTTAGTTTTGTGTATATGTACGTCGTGATTTATATTTTCTTAATCATTACATTTTGTTTTTGTTGTTGTTGTTGTTATATACAATGTACCTATCAATTGGATTATGTAACTATTTATGTTAATGAAAATTGTTTTGTATTCATTTCAAATGAATGTAACTAAAACATTTGCAAATGTAAATGATATTGAATGTAAATAAACAATTCCACATCTTCTTTTGTATCAAATGTCATTCCAACACTTGGAGCATTTGCTTCTGCACATTGCTGCTCAAGTTCAACAATGAAATCTTTATGCGGACTGCCATTCACAGAAAATGTAATCGAGTTAACTGTATTTCCTACATTGAAATGCCAAAAATTATCAAATAAAACTAATGTACTGTTATAATCACTACAAATCAAATAAACATAAAAATTAAAAATGGAATAATAAGACTCATAGTGGCACTACTGATCATATTAATAGTCATTGATATTTTCAAATGACACTTTGTTTCAGATTTATGTTGCTCTAAATAGATAGTTACATTTCTCAATATAACTAGTATTATTTACATAAACATATAATAAGTTAATTACATTTTCATAAAAAAGTAGTCAAATAAAAAATAACCAGAGAGAAAAGACCAAAAAAGGAATACATATGTAATTGACATTCAAAAAGTTAAACAACTGATGTATCATGTTCAGAACCACGTTTCACATTAAAAAAAACACTTGGCACAATTGCTTTTTTTTAATCAAATATCATTCCAACACTTGATACAATTGCTTTTGAACATTGTTTGTCAACATCAACAATGAAATCCTTCTCCAGACTGCCTTCCAAGGAACATGTTACTGAGTCCTCTATATTTCCTACGAATTCAGAAAAACAGCAATGATAATTAATTGATGTTACAAAGATAGTTACCTTTAAAAATGTAACTTGGATTATAATACAAAATCCATATAATAGGTTAGTCACATTCACAAATCGATAAATATGTAACTCACATCCACATGTCAAAACAAACAAATACATGTAATGAAAAATCACATTAGACAACAGAAAAACAACCAAAATAACATTAAAAAATAGAAAAAAATGAAACAATTGAAAAACATAGAATATAAATAAACACCAAACCTGAATCGACATACATTTGAATGGTATCCAAACTATTGAGTTTTTAAATTTGATAAGATTAAACTCTTGTAAATTCTTCAAAAAAATCAAACCAAAATGCAGTCAGTCTTAGAAAAAAAAATTCTGCAAAAAAACCACGAAAATGATGAAGTTGATTCAATTATGATCAATTCAAATGTGAAAAAAGTTTAAAAAAAGAAAAAAACCGCTAATTAATGCACGTCCGGTTCTAAAAAAGACAACACTAACCGACTGCATTTATTTCATTTATAAATTAGAAAACACAATTAAAAGGTACAAATGAAAATTCACTTCATGTCATGTCATGGGGCTTACTTGGGGCTATGAATTGAAGTTTGTCAATAATTTTCCTTTAAACAGGGGTGTGAAGAGTAAACAGAGGGGTGCAAATAGCCCCCACCCTTTTTCATCTCTTTCACCAGTAGGGTTAGCAGCACATCACGAACAGTTTTTTTTTTTTTTTATTTAAAAAAATTAGGTTAGGCGAGGGAGGCGACGATGAAATCGTAGCGGGGAGAGTAGCAGGCAAACGCAATCCGGCGAACGGGAATCACTCTCGATCGGCCTTTAGTTGAAGTTCTTCCCCAAGATATTACCGATTTCACAATTCTCACTTTTTAGGGTTTGTTTTTTTCTTCCCTTTTCAATTTATTTTCGTTTTTAAAACAAATCTGTATGTTTTTAAAAAATATTTCTATATAGGCTCTCTCTGTTTATTCTTGTTTTTGTCTTCCTGTTTTGTTCTGGCCTACTTCGGTTCAAAGAGGGTATAATTTTTCGTGGAAATATTTATGGAACTGATTAGCGGGTGATAAAGTTTTACATATAATTTGATCTCTTATTTTTTTTTCCATGTCGTTTCGTGGTGTAAATGTGTGTGTGTGTGTTGTATTTGTTCTGTGATGCCCTTTCATTTAAATTTTCCGAATTGAGATGTTGGTATGATAACCAAAGTGGTTTCAATTCTCCTATTCGATGTACTGATGTAAATAGTAAAAAGGGAAATCATGATTGTGTGATATTTTAAGTTTACATGAAAAACTCCATAGTTTCTTGAGGAATGCAATAGCTTCAGTTGTGGTTCACATCATCTGACGTGGATGTTGCATTTTTACTGATAGTCCATGTTATACTTATCACTACTTTACACTGTGGTGCCTTGGTCATCATTTTGCAAGCCAGTTTTAGTCATATGGTGACTTTTTTTTCCAAGAACATTCATAGATATCTGAGAAATAGCTCATGAAGTCTTGCTGCTCCTACACGAGCAGTATTTACTTGTCGGGGAGGGGAAAGCGCATGCTTTTGGGAGTAGATTTTTATGCATTCATATGGGTTTGAACCTTCTTTTTTGGTTTTGCTTGGCGTGAGGGTTCCTTCAGCTGGGTGGTTGGAAGACTTGCACACCAATGTTGTAATCTAATTATCAAATAAAACCATATCTGAGCTCTTGCCTCTCTGGAATTGAGAGAGAAATCATATATAGACCCTTTTAATTCTTTTGGTACAAAACTCCTGGAATAAAGTTTCATGAATACAAGTGATGCCCACAACCATGTGGCTGCTTATAATATTTACGCATCTTTATATTTCTTCGCTCTTAATAAAAACAAAGTCCATTTTTTTTTTGATATAAATGGTAGGCTTTAGCCTTTTAATATATTAAAGAGAAAGCCCAAAGGGAAATTACAAAAAAAACAAAGTCCATTATGTAATATGTTAATAACTTGAATGTGAGATTTTTTTTTCCTTAGATGCTTTAATATACATTGTGGTTAATTCCTTATGGATGGGTTTCTATTTTTCACTATGTGTCAGTAGGTTAAGGTCTTTTTCTTGTTATTTTATTTGATGCTGGGACTGCGTGAATGGCATCATTTATTGGTGACTAATGCATACTTTCTCCTTACCCTTTTGAAATGTCTATTAGAAGACAATTGACATGAAAAATGATTTTACATAATGTTTATAGGCCTTGTCCTTGGAATTATGGACAGTTCAACCAGTGAAGACGATGAACTGACCGACCTTGAAGATGATGGTGAAGATTGTCACATGCCATTGATTCCACACGATGATAAAGATGATCATTTAATTCCATATCAGGTGCATGCAGATAGTTCTGGTGAATTGCAACCATGTCTAGGAATGGAATTTGAATCTGATGAGGCTGCAAAGGATTTTTATTATGCATATGCTAGCCGTGTTGGTTTCCGTGTTCGTATCAGTGTTTCTCGTCGTTCAAGGAATGACGATACAATTATTATGCGGAGATATGTTTGTGCAAAGGAGGGTTATCATTCAAAAAGGAACGAACACGATGAAGGGAAGAAGAAGAGAAAGCGGGTCACCACAAGGGAAGGCTGCAAGGCAATGATTGAGATAATTCGTAAATATCATGGAAGATGGGTGGTTTCTAAACTTGTAATGGAACATTCTCATGTAGTGGCTGCACCAAGTAAAGTGCATTATGTTCTGCCTGAAGCCTATGCCAACATGGACCCATTTGTGGGAATGGAATTTGAATCTGATGAGGCTGCCAAGGCGTTCTATATGGTTTATGCTGGTCGTTTGGGCTTTTCCACACGCATTAGACGTTCATGTCGTTCAACGCGTGATGATTCCTTCATTTTGCGACGTTTTGTTTGTACGAAAGAGGGTTTTGATTCGAGAGAAGATAATGGTGATGATAGCATTAAGAAGCAGAAGCATGGATCTATAAGGGAAGGTTGCAAAGCGATGATTGAGGTGGTTCGTAAGGATACTGACAAGTGGGTTATCTCAAAAGTTGTCACTGAACATTGTCACTCACTAGGAATACCGAGCAAAGTTCCTTATGTTCAATTACAGGGTGAGGCACCTATACTTTCAAAAGGCTTAGCTGGCATCATTGTTGATCCCAATTTACAGATTGAAGAACCATGTAGGGGGCTCAGCAATCCTCTTCTTGATGAACAGGGATGCCAAAGTGATACCACAGAGATCCGACTGAATGCTTTTGGAGGAGAAACTGTTCAGAATCTGATCAACTATTTTAAGACAAGGCAAGCTGAGAACCCCTTATTCTATTATGCAGTACAAGTGGACAACAATGATTGTATGACTAATGTATTCTGGGCAGATGATAGAGCTAGGTTGGCATATGATTATTTTGGAGACGCTGTTACTTTTGACCGTGCATATAAGAAGGATGAATATATGATGCCATTTGCCACATTTACAGGTGTGAACCATCACCTGCAGTCTGTTATATTTGGATGTGCCATTCTTATACGTGAAAGCGAGGCTTCATTCATTTGGCTACTTGAGAATTGGCTGAGAGCAATGGGTGGGCGCCATCCAATCTCTATGACTACGGACCAAAACAAGAATATGGAAGCAGCAACTGGGAAGGTATTTCCAAATACTCATCATCGCTTTTGCAAGTGGGACATATTGAATAAATGCAAGGATAAGCTGTCCAAGTTATACTTGCTGCACACAACACTTGAAGGAGAGCTGGAAAAATGTGTCAATGACTCCGAGACAATTGACGCCTTTGAATCACGCTGGGAATCTATTCTTTGCCGGTATAACTTGAAGGACAACACATGGCTGCAATCATTGTTCAGTATTCGCCAAAAGTGGGTTCCAGTGTATCTGAATGATGCATTCTTTGCTGAAGTCACCCTGGCTCAAAATTCAGAGAGCATGAATAATTTTTTTAAAACATATTTCAATACAAAGACCACTTTACAAGTGTTTGTTACACTCTTTGAGCAAGCAATGGTTGGTTGGTACGAGAAGGAAACATTAGCAGATTTTGCGACAGCTTATACTAAACCAATTTTGAAAACCCCATCACCCATGGAAAAACAAGCAGCAGAGATTTACACGCGGGCTATATTTGATAAGTTTCAGGAGGAATATGTTGAGTCCTTGGGCTATTATGCCGATAGAATTGAGGATGGTTCTATCAGCAAGTATACTGTGACAAAAGATGAGGATGCTTGTAACACATTTGCTTCTACCTTTAGCACATTCCAAAAAAATACATTCACAGTTACCTTTGATGCCTCTGTTAAGAAAGCAAGTTGCAGTTGCCACAAGTTTGAGTTTTCAGGTATTTTATGTAGACATGTGTTGAGAGTCTTCTTAATGGTTGGTGTTCGCATGCTTCCTGATGATTATATATTGAAACGGTGGACAAGAAATGCCAAGAGCGGAGTTGTATTGGAGGACTGTCTGCGGTATAATGATCTTTGTCGTGATGCAATTACATTTGCAAAGGAGGGAGCCACATCTATGGAAATGTATCATTTTGCAAAGGATATTCTGCAGAAGGCCCTGGCTCAAATTATGGCTGTGAAAAATGGTGTTAGCGGGAGGTGGGCGGGTTAATGAATGCAAACACTCAAGAGTAAGTAAAATACTGGGAGGATGCATTGTTTTGGTGATTCTTGCATGTCTCACTCGGTTATCATTTTCTTTTTGTAAACCAGGATGCACCTAGAAGACCTGCATTCCCATTTCTGGCATCACAATACCAAGGCACCTCGCAGCTATATGTAGTGAGATTGCCTGGGCCTTTGAAAATGATTATATAAATCTAGAGAATTTTTTTTTTTTTTTTGTTCAGAAAGCCACCCAGGTGTTAGGTAGTTTTGGTGTGTAATATTTTTCATTCCAAATTATGATCTGTGAATGTCTTATTAGCACACAACTACTCAAAATTCGTGCATGAATAGGATCTTAAAAGAAGGGGTAATTGCATTCCAATCCAATTTGGGGGAAGAGGGGGGGGGGGGGGGGTTGTATTTGTTTTACTTTTGTTATTGTCCTTTTATTTGACAGTATATCCCTTTATATGGGGTCTTTTGTTATCGCAACCTTTTGAATAAATGCATATAAGGTTAAAAGTTGGACTAAAAAATGTGTTAAATGTACCTTAATTGGACAAAAAAAAAAGGGATTCCACATCACCAAATGGCAATGGAACCAGGTGTGTTAAGTTTAATGATTGGTAAGTGCATCCTCAGATCATATAGCTTTAACAAATGCAACTGTTAAATCGGTAGTTTTTAGAAGTGTGTTATATGTGTAATGGGTCTTAAACTCTATTGTTATTATTCCCGTTCTTTGTGATTTTTTCTACAAAACAATAAAAGAATAAAAAAATTCATATTTAATTTAAAAATTACATATTATATTTTTTATAAATACTTATACTTTTAAAAGGAAAAAAATAGAGAGAATAACTTAATTGTGCGTAATATTTTTTCTTTTTTTATATAATGTGTAATATTATCCTGCTTGTAAAATTACTTGTTTTAGCTTTACCAAAAATAATCACAAGTGAATGGTGCGGGTTTTTTTTTCCTTATTTTTCTTTTAATGATATTTGATTTGATGGATGATCGAACGGCGGTGACGATACCCACGATTCAACCTAGCGAAAAATGCACGGCGAGGGATGGTGGTTCGTGTTGCGTGTGTGAAACTCTCTCTCTCTCTCTCACCCTTTCTTTTCCTCTGCGTAGGTTTCAGGCGGCTTCAATTTGTTCCGCCGGAGATCGCGATTTCTCTCAAATTTCGCCCTTTTTTCAAAACACTGATCAACAACCGATCTCACTCTATACCTCTGTATTTTTTTATTTATTTAAAAGATAAGATAAGAGTTTCCAGGGCTTGCCGAACATGGCGTCTCCCGAGGATAGAGAGGACGAAATGTTGGCTCAATTTCTCGAGTCTGAGATCCTATCTGAATCTTCTACAGAGGTAGAACCACTCCCCTCCCTATATTTCATTTCTATTGTTTTCTACTTTGTTAGGGTTAGGGTTTCTGGGGATTTCTAATCTCCTTCTCGAGGAACCTCTGATCAACGGTTCTTCTTCTGTGATGTGATGATTGACCAGGATGATGAGGAGATTAAGAGGCCGTCGAAGCAGCCCCGCCTCGGATCAACCTCATCTCTTTGGGGAAGTAGTAGTAGCGGCAGCTCTGGTGGGGATGGAGTACGCACGGAGAACGGGACATTCACCAAGATCCCTCCGGAGCTCTTCCACCATGTTCTCAAATTCTTATCATCTGAGGTCTCATAGCCTTTTTTTCATTTTTCAGCAAAACATGAAAGAACTAATCGAATTCATTTGATATGACGTTTATACCAACATCAAGTTTTTTTTTAAACTCTCTTTATTTGGATCGCAGGATCTCATCTCGTGCTCCCTGGTCTGTAGATTCTTAAATTTTGCTGCATCTGATGAATCTCTCTGGCGCCGTCTGTAAGTCCCAATCTTTGACATTCACACACAAAAAGAATAACCTTTTTTTTTCTTCTTTTTCTTCCATCTACTATTTCTATTTCATGTTGGTTGGTTTAACATCAAAATGTTTTCCATTTTTTGGTTAGTTAATGGTAAGTTGGTTTGCAGTTACGGCATGCGATGGGGACTGTCTGCTCCGGCTGGGAAACTACGAGAGTCTTCTTGGAAGAAGCTTTACATCCAGGTAATTCTCTTTGAGCTTCTACATGGGTACCAATTATCAAGTCTGGTTTCATATTTCACAATAAAAAGAGCAATCTTTCAGTTGCAGCGCATGTGTAGAGTAGAATAGGGTTTTTAATTTTGAGACATGTTTCTTTGTAAACTGCAGCGCGATAGTGAGGACATGACTGAGGTTGCGCAGAACACCCCCTCAGATATGAAGAAGTATTACATGCAAATGCAGACTGCCAAAAGAAGCCAAGCTCCTATTCTTGCACAAGTAATTTCACTCTAGTTGGCATATTCCTTTTTGGTCATGTTTACATGTGTGCCCCAGATGTATTCTTTTACTCATCAGTTTTCTGTTCTATCTTGTTGGAAGGTCAATGATGATCACATAGTCCGTGATCGGACAGTGGCAGATCAAGTGGCTTTCTGGAAGAGTAGCCGAGGTTTGACCGATGAGATGGTTGGTGATCATGTTTGCTCAGCCAAGATGTGTTCTTACACCCAGATAGGGAATATATTTCTCTGTGAGAAGACAGGATGGGTTCATGGTTTGTAACAAAAATCCCTATTGATGAAAATCAATTACAGTTTTCCTATGTTTTCGCTATGTGGTAATTTAAGTGGTTTTTGTGCATATATCCAGCGTGTGGCGATGCATGCAGGGAAGTAATTTTGGATCAATCAAGTGGGCTCATGGTTTGTACAGTCTCTGGACAATGTTTTGATAGGATGCTTTCATATGAGGATGAATCAGAAATTGTGAGTTTGATTCCCTGTGCCTTACTGTGCATGCCTACCTGACCATTATATAGCCTTTCCATCGTTAACATCTCCTTTGGCATTCTCAGTGGTTTTGGGTTTGATTGCTTTTACTGTATTGTTATGTTTGTGAGACATGATGTGTAGTCTTGTTGTTATGTTTCATCATAGGTATTCTCTCTTTGATTTTGTATAAACTTCATGATAAACAAGTAAATAACATCCATTGGGCTGATAGTAATTTTGCTGAACACTACATATTGTACATGAGAGCAAAAACCAACCGGTTTGTGAACGATTGATCCTAAGAAAGAGTATTTTGGTGGGTTTTATAAGGAGAGGAGAAAGAGCTCTTTTTGTTCATTAAGGTTTATTATAAAGTGAGCTTTGTTGAAATTTCCATTAGAAAAAGGAGAGAAATAGATATTCAAAATAGGATTTGAACTGAAGTGAGTTAGCTACATAAAGAATGAAGAACTGAAGTGAGTTTTGATGAGGTTCTGTAAGGAAGAAGAGAAGAGAAAGAGGGTTTTTTTATTAGATTCTGAATGAAGTTAATTTTGATGGAGCTCTTATTCGGGTTATATTAGTATTCTAGGATAGATGGCAATCAGGATAGATGGTGATTAAAATTTTTCTTACTTTGTTGTCATTATTTTTGTCTTTAAAGCTTTTTGGGATGTATAAGACGTGGATATGCTATTCTACCCCCCCCCATGGAATTATTATAAGGATTTATACTAACTTGTCTAGGCATAAACAAATGTTTTTTTTTATATATATCCTTGTCTATCCGACCCTTTTTCCTCACCCCAAATGGGGGCGTATTGAATAGAATTCATCAGAATATCTGATGCTATTTTCTTTTATTAATTTCAGGAAGAGCAAGATGCTGGTGCAGTTGATGAAGCAGAGCCTTTTATGGGATCTGGACGATTCGGTAAACCCAATCATCTTGTATTTTTATTATGTCCTTATCTAAATTGCATCACCTGGAGTATATAATAGCAAGAATGGCTTTATGCAGCAATTGCAGAGTTATTATCTCTTGTCTATTTGTGTATAGGTTAAGTTAGTAAATGAATAAAAAAATCAAAGATAAGTAAATAAGTTAATTACAAAGGACACACAAAACTTATATGGGGTTAGTATAAGTCTGTAAGAGCATCACCAATCCTAGACCCAAACCCATATCAAATTAAATTTGAGTAAAAATCCCATACTATGATTGCCTACTACAACCAGTAATGTTCTCCTTTACAATTTTCTTTTGGCAGCAAGGGCTTATCTTTTAGGTTATAACTGCGCCGATGATAAGGAACTTGAAGCAGCACTAAGGTTTTGCTGATTCTCTGTATGAACAAGCATAGATGGCATGTAATCCTTTTGTCTTGATGGTCTAATGCATATATAAGTTATGTATTTAATTACCTTTAAGAAGCAAGGCCATACCTGTTTCTGTTGTTGTGAATGTGTTTCTTAAACATTATAGTTACATCGTTATTTGGACATCTTTTGATATGTAGGGGGCTGATCAAATTCTTCATTGAGTATTGTTCCTGTGATAAAAAAAAAAAAAACCAATTTGGTGACCCATGCCAATCATAAGAGGACGTCCTATCACTTTTTCGGTGGGAGCGTCATCACTTTTGTGATTGATTCACATCATTATTATGTAACGAGGGGGTTGACATTAGCTCATATCCTTACATATTTATGAACCTTTCTTTGTTACTGTAATTTTCAAGGAGAGATTGCATCAGTAAAATCCTTATTTTCTGTGACTCGTATGAGCAAGGTGGTTATTTGCATGGAAAATGTTGAATCAATAATTAGGGTCAATTAGGTAACTAGCCTAGAAAGAGAATTATTCTTTCACATGAATCCTAGTCCAGTAGATTCTGTGGAAGGTCAAATTTCTCCTGAGAATTCTTCTTTTATGCTAGAATGACCAAACTTGGTGGTGCTTGTAATACTTGCACAAGTATACAATAAAATTGTGTTCATATTCTTCACTCAATGAAAATAACATATATTCCGATTATAATAGATTGTATGACATGTTGGAGTTGCGGTGGATGCTATAAAATAGATCGATTGTGTATAATGTTTTATTGGTTCTACTAAGTGATGTGGGATGTGTGATGATATGAAAATAACTTTGTGGCTATGAATTGAGCAGTTTTGGATAATTATAATGCTTATTATGAATTGGGAGATCTGGCGAGTTAGGAATGACAGAATCTTTAGGGGGATAGACCATGAACCTCGTTCGGTGGCGGGGAAGGTCCTTTCTTTGGTCCATGGAACGTGTGCAGTGTTGTTTTGTTGGAGATGGAGGTACCCTTCTTTTCTATGAATCGGATAACCCCTCCTATTACTCGTCAATCTTATCATTTGTAAAATCCCATCCGATCAAGCATGATTTATGTTATTACATATGGGAGTGTGGGTCAGTTGTCTAGAGCTGTCGCTGCATGTGTGTTTTGATTCAGAATAAGCCAGTTCAAAATCCTCGGAGCAGGGGTGTCTTCATGGCCGTGGTCTTCCCCACTGATTATGGATGCTGAGGCCATGGTCTGCAGGCAGCAAATAGTATTGGAGATTTCTGATGCTCAATTAATTGTACATGCTTTGCAAGGACAAGCTGACAATTAAGAGCTGTCTTTAACCAGACTAGGCAGGCCGTCCATCTTTTTTAGCGGGTCATCTTCCTCAAACCTGTACTCCAGTAAAAGTTTTATTTGATATAATGTGTCTCTAAGTCTTATTTAAAAATTTAAATACAAATTTAATTTGATATGGGTGGATAAATGATTGAAGAGATCTTTTAATGATTTTTATTTAAATTTAAATACGCATTTGGATATAAAATTGGTGATGTTTTTAAAAGGGTGTAAAAAAATATATATTGTTGCTCGGACATTACTAAAAAAATGTCATTTGTAACTCTGTGTCGGTTGTAAATAATCTAAAGTTTCCTTAAAAAAAGAAAAAATGTCCCTTTCATTTTCGGGTTCAATGGAATGGACGAATGGTGGTTGTTCCATGGATTATTTTTGGGTCCATAACAAGGATCGAGTCATTAAACGATAAAGCGCAAGTTGATATATACAGTCGAACCACACGATCTCGGAACGAACAGGTGTTCACACATGCACACAAAGCAAAACCAAGTGGTGATTCTCAAAATTAAATGGGTGCAGAGAATGTGCGTTTACGGTTGAGCGACGTTGCATTCGAGGGGACCGTTTGCTGCTGAATAGATTCTCAAAAAGTTTTTTTTTTTTTTTTTTTTTTTCTTTCGAAAAATAAAAAAATGGTAGCAATATTGGGTACTGATGCATTGCTGCAGCCGTCGAATCCCCGGTTGAGGCTACACCGGGGAATCTCAATGAGGGTTTTGGGAGCCCAAACAGTCACAACGACTCGTCCTGCTGTCATCCTTCCAGTTAATCTCGCTTATTCATCTCCTTCTTCCACCTTTTTTGTTTTCCAATTAAAGAATTTTTAAAAAAGGGTGGTGTTTAATTGACAGGGTTTGGGGAACAATTCGAAGGACTATTTGGGGATGGTTGGGTGTTTAGAAAGGCAGGGCGTGGCAGCGGTGACTCCGAAGGTATCAAGGCTTGATTGGTTTAGGAATGCCGCCGGTTTGTTGGAGGGCAACTACTGGAAGGGTACTCTCAGTCCCAAACCTGTTTGCGACTGGTATTCCCCCTTCTTTTCCACCATTTCCCTTTCTTTTACTTCTTCTCCTTTTTCACCATTTTTCATTTAATCTTTAGTATGTTTTTTGATTCATCCTCCTTAGGTACCTGGAGAGAGTGGATGAGGCCGTTCAAGAAGCCAAGCTACTCGCCCAAGGTTTTCCTTCACACTTCAACACAAATCACTTCCTTTTTATCTTCTTCTTATTCTCGTCTCCCCCTTCCTCTTTCTCTCCCTCTCTCTCTCTCTCACACACACACACATATTTACATATTTATGATGGTTAGATTATATGTGTTATCTCATAATGTGTGTAATGCATTACACGTGTAACTCCTAGGCCCTTGTATATATAAAGGGATTTAATCCTAAGTGGAATACAAAGTTTTCCATTTATTTCATTCTAACAGTGATTATTTTGACTATCCAGATGATGATAATTTGTACGCTGCATTGGTTTATTTTATTTAGTTGATTGTATCTTCAAAATGTGTTTGTAGGTGGGAGTGTATCGTTGATCGGACATTCCATTGGTGGATGGTTAGGTCGCCTCTACATGGAAGAATTTGGAACTTCCCACGTCTCTTTGCTGCTCACTCTGGGAACTCCTCACCTGTATAATTCTTTACTTATTTCCCATATAGTTTGGCTTATGTGAATTTGTATTATAGCACCAGTCTGATGGTTTAAGGAACTTCGCCCTAATAAAAATATCTGGCTTTTCTTTCCTCTTCTTTTAGCATGCATGGAATTTCTTGGAGTCTCCTTTTTTAATTGCTTTATCATCCACTCCTGCATTGAACTTCAGTGTTTGATTTATATTTTTGTAATTCTCTGACCGTCGACCATGTTTCTTTCAGGCCTCCCCCAAAGGGGGTGCCAGGTGTTATCGATCAAACTCGTGGCCTGTTGGATTATGTTGAGAGACATTGTTCACCAGCTGTGTACACACCGGAGTTGAAATATGTGTGTGTTGTGGGGAGGTAATACACAAGCTCATATCTTCTTCATACAGGTGCACAGATATATTCATGTCATAAAGTTTACCCCACGACCTTTGACCGAGTGGTGTGGGACACTACCTTTAGGGCTCCTCCCGAGTTCGATCCCTGTTACACAGCCCTGTGGCCTGGGTTTTAGGGGGCTTTTGCCCAACCATCTTTAAGAAAAATTTCTCCAAAAAAGAAAAAAAAAGAATTGTTGTTTTAAATCAATCAGCCATTTAACACCAACCTGTATAAGAAATTTACTTGGTAGGACTTGAGAATGTATACATGATGTTGGCAAGGATTAAATGTTGGACCATATTTTTCTCGTCTGTTGTCCTCACCCACACCTTTATCTTTTGGATCATGTTGGTTGGGATTAAATTTTCTTGGTAGGCATGTTGGTTGGGATTTCACTGTCCAGAAACCTACAAACTTTGGAGGAAGTGAAAGGAAAATGGATGAAAGGGGAAACTTAGATGCATGCCTTCAAGTGCTCCTGGTCTCCCCCAAGAGTTCATTCTTGTTTGATTTTGTAGTACATGCATCTATTTGAGAGCCTTGTTTCTGATTTTTAATGTTCCCACAGCGTACAGCTGATTATGGAATTGATGTAATCTTTGACACGCAGTGGAATTTTTTTTCCAGGTTCATTTATGGGTCTCCCTTATTCGGAAAGCCTGATGCGAGCTACAAATCCACAGCTCGTGTTGGTAACCAGGACATGTCGAATGCAGTTGTTATAAACAGTATCAATGAAAGCGTGCCAGCGCCCACCCTACGTGCCCGCTTTATTGGCCAAAGTTACAAACAGGTGAAAAACTGATACCATTTCTCTTGACAAGTCTGGTATATGTTTCTATAGTTATGGCTTAAATGAATCACAAATAAAATATTTCATACTACTGAATGAGTAATGATGTCAGATCCAAAATTAGGCATTAGGAAGTAGCATAGTAGAGAGACTGAGAGACACACCACTGTGCCACATATAAAAAAAAATTGGGAGGGCTGTTTGCCAGTCAGATGACTTGCAAGATTGCTGAGAACCTAAATGACAAACCTAGTGACAATTGACAGGTCTGTGGGAGGGCTGATGTATGGGGTGATGGGGTGGTCCCTGAAATTTCAGCTCATCTTGAAGGTGCACTCAACATCAGCTTGGAGGGAGTCTATCATTCTCCTACTGGTTCAGATGATGTGCTGAGACCTTGGTATGGATCACCCGCTGTTGTGGATAAATGGGTTCAGCACCTTCTAAGCTGAGAGCCAGTCTCTGTCTATTGGAAGTAAACTAGTAAAGCTAAGGATGGGTAAGAGAGTTTAGATTCCTGTTATTTTGTATATTCAACTGTTATGGCATCTGGAATGTAGTTGGTTCTCCATCAAACACACAGTGGAATTGTCTTGTTTTGTTCCAAAATTTCCAATGGACAAATCAGGTTATTCTTTGGATTTCAAACCTTGAATGTGGTAAAAGCATGATGTTGGGTTTACTTCATGAGCCAAAAGCTTTCGGAATCGACTTGGCGTGTGCTCTTGTTATGTATCATCCAGTTGATCCGACACCCCTTGAATATTAAGCCATTGTTAATTGTGGACACATGCTAATGTCTTACCTTGCGTAACACTACATCCCTTTTTATCTGTTGCTGATTGGGGGGTTTGCCAAAAACAGACAGTTCCCCTGCAATGTAGTAGTTGTCATCACCTCACCAGTCATGCTATATCAAGAAAATCGTGTAGCGTTGTGACATGCACTATTATGACACAATGATGTGAACATTATTCATTTTCAGTAGTATTCCTGAAAAAATTAAAGAATGGATAAACAGATAAATAACTTTAATATAATTATCAATTTAAATAATAAAATCTTAATTAAGCACCGCCTAGACGCGTCTAGCCGCCGAGACAACTATGGATGTGAATGTGTTCAATATGAGGTGCATGACTTTGGTTGATATGATTATATCAATCTTTCTCAGGTCCAGATTGCAATCATCCCAAGGAGGTTTGCTTTTGGAAATTCTACAAGTGGGTAGTCCCACATGTCAATATATTTAGGGACAAATAAAAAGGTTCTCAAAACTTCATCATCAACCCAACAGAATGCTTGTTTTGTCTGTTTGTATCAATGAAGATGAAAATTCATCCATCAGCAACTACAATGCCGGCATCTTAAGAGCTGAAAACTGAAAAGAATAAAAGCAGCCCGGGCCTAAACATTACCCCCCTTAATTTCTTTGGGCCTAAACAATTAATGTTAATTATTACGTACGTGCTCATCATCGAAAAGATCGAAAAGAAAAGAAGGTATTCCGGATTCCATCTGAAGTAGCGACGTTCACCTGACCTGCAATCGGTGTAATGCGAGGTAAGCCAGGAGTCGGTAGGCAACGAGCATGAGTGCCATGATGCACACATCGATCCATAAGTTGGTCAAACCTACTGACTTGATGGATGGAAAGTCGGCCACCCTACAGAGCCTCCCGGTGTCGCACTTGTAGTAATCATCCTCATTGAATTGAACCCCCAGGAGGAGCTTGTAGCAGTAGTAGCTATAGCTTAGGTACTTGAGCCAGAGTATGAAAGGGGGGATCTGTTGCACGTAGTACCCACCAGCGATGAGGAAGACCAGTGTGGTGACGGAGGCCAGTGTTGTGGCTTGCTTCACGTCCATGAGGATTGCACCGATGGCCAGGCCAAGGCTCTGGGATACCAGTACATTGAAAAGGACTATAAGGAGGGAGAGTGTGAAGACGGAGGGATCCGGCTTTAGGCCTCCCATCCAATAGATGATGATAACGAAAGTCGTCGGGAGGGCCAGCTCCATGGGAAGATCCCCGACCGTGCGTGCCAGGAAGTAGGACGAGAGGCGGTACATCCCCGAGGACCGTTCCTTGATCAGCATGGCGCGCTCCTGTGGGAATGTGAACACAGCGTTGTACAAAGGGAAGAATCCCCAGAAGACCGAGAAGAAGAACATCAATGCGATCTGCCCGGATAAAATAAACCTCTGTTACTTCCTCAACTTTCACATCAGACCCTTACTCTGCTCATCAAGATTTTTTTTTTCTTTTTAAAATTGATAGACCAAAGCTACTTAGAATAAATTAATTAGATAACTTTGAGTTGAATGAATACACGAAAATAAAAAAAGGAAAATAACAAAGATAGAAAACAAAGGTAACTCTAGAAATTGGCGAGATGGAAGAGAAATATATCCCACTAATACCCAAACAGCTCTCATGCCGTGATACCAATGCCATTGCTCATCAAGATTTATAAAATAAATAATGCACGTTTCTTCATTTCTTTTTATTTTGAAGTTTTAAAATAAAGAGAGTGGAAGTTTTTTTCAGTTAATGACATATCAGTATTCTATTAGATGCCTCGCATATAAGATTTGTACTTTTCACGCATAGTATTGTCTACTATTAGGATTTCCACAACAATGGGTGGGCCCATACCATCATTAAAGAAAATAAGAGCCTGTCTGATCTCATATGAAAAATCAACTTTTTATCACCCACCGTTTCGGTTTTTTTTTTTCTCTTTCCATTGGAACAGATATTTAGTGCCTTTCGTAAATGGGTTGTGGAATAGATAGTGGTGGATGACTGATTGCTTTTGGTGGCCCTTTTTTTTTTTTTTTTTTTCTTTCGTCTCTTTGCTGTTTTATGTAATGAGCTGTGGGTCTATTCCATCATTCCATTTCCTGTTTTTTATATTTAGTAGTTTGACCCCACAATTTATTTTTATTGTAATGACACAATTTAGTTATTAGCAGTCATAGTAGGTCTGTAAAAAGAAGAAAAAGAGGGGGGAAATTGAAATGTAATGATGGGGGAAGAGAGAATGATATATACTTTGTCCTGAATGTGGGAGGAAGGGGTGTGCCACCAGAGGAGGCCGCCGAGGAAGGCGACGCTGATGACCTGGAATATCCTAAGCCTGTTGAAGGACTCGTGCCTCCTCTCCTTCAATCCCCTCTTCAACAATACCTTGAACTGTTCCCACCAGCTTGTGCTCCATTGCTCATCTGCACAACCCCCTGTCAGTCGGTCAGTCTCACACACACACACACACACAGGGGGTGATGGATCATTATGGGCTTGAGTGAGCGATGCTACAAATTAACAACATTATAGATATATAGATTGATATATTACTTACTGGAATTGGCGTCCCTATTATTGGGGTGGTCATCAGGGGCGCAGAGCTCTGCCTTCAAACGGGTGGCGATGTTCCCGTCATAGGCTGATATTAGCGTCTCCCTTACAAACTTCTGCTGCTCTTCCACGCTCATCTGCGGCTCACCTTCCTCACTCAAATCCGGTGCTATACCTGTCCAACCAATTAAATAATCACTCAACTCGGTGTACTCTAAAAGCTTCTTTTAATAACTACTAAATGATATGATCACACATCTCAGCAGTCATTTGTTAAAAAAAAAAAAAATGAAAAGAAGCAGGCAGCTCTTGTGGGTGGGAGTGGGACCCTGCCCTCACTCCACCATCCATGGGAGAGCACGGCACAGAGCCACCCAATAAAAATTTCAATTCAGTAGTGCGCTAGCTAGCTGCAAATTATATATATATATATATATGGATCGTACGTACCATTGGCAAGATCGAGGAGGAGGTCAGCGGGGTTAACGGTGACCGGAGATGCGAATCCGATGGACTCGAAGTAGTCTAAGGCGTCAGAGGCGCGGCCGTGGTAGATGGGGCAACCCTCGGAGAGGAGCACGACCTTGTCGAACGTGTGATAGAGCCTGCTCGACGGCTGGTGGATGGTGGTGACTACTGTTCGCCCTCCCCTGGCCAGCCTCTTTACGGTGTTCAGTATTCGCTGCGCCGTGGTCGAGTCCAGTCCCGACGTTGGTTCATCCAGCAATAGCAAGCTTGGGTTCACCAGCATCTCCAGTCCTATGCTCACCCTCTTCCGCTCCCCTCCCGAGATCCCCCGGAAGAGCGGACCACCGATCATGCTGTGCCTGCATCGTGTGAGCCCCAGCTCGGTTATCACCTGCTCCGCGTAGGAGGCCTTCTGCGGGTGGGTGAGTGAGCTGGGAAGCCTGAGGAGGGCCGTGAAAACGAGGGTCTCGGTGACGGTGAGGTGCGGGTAGAGGACGTCGTCCTGGGCCACAAAACCGGTCCGACGCTTGATGGGACCGCCTGTGAAGGGCTGGCCATTGTAGGTGATCTTGCCTGAGAGCTTCCCGATGAGGCGGCCACCGAGGGCAGTGAGGAGGGTGGTCTTGCCGCTGCCGGAAGGACCAAGCATGGCGAGTATCTCTCCGGGGCACACCATCCCGGTTATACCATTCAGTATGCTCTTCTCTGATCCGGAACTCGACTTCACTTTGTACACCACCTCCTCAAACTACAACAACAACGTAATAAAGAGATCGATGAATATATATATATATATATATATAGAGAGAGAGAGAGAGAGAGAGTAAGACTGGAGAGATCGATTGGTTGGTGGGCATAGTATACGTACCTTGAGTGTGACGGGATAGACGCAGGGTGTCATTGGGGAGGAGGAAGAATTGGCATTAATAATGGAGTGATGAAGAGGAGGAGGAGGAGTTGGGTAAGCGAAGACGGTGGGGTTGTTCATGATCTTGTTCTCGTTTGGACGATCGAAGGTGATGGGAGCTGGGTGCTTTGGCTCGTGGGGTGGCATCGCTAAACTGATGATCTGCTAGCTCTCGCTCTCGCTCTCGCTCTCGCTCTTCTATCTATGTATATGTTATAAACTGGATCTTTATTATGTGTGTGGGGGTGTGTATATATAGTATGGGGGGGCTGTGCCTGTGGAGGAGAGGGGAAGTAGGACCCCATCGGCGGCCCACCCACCCATCCTCAGTGCAATACCCTGTTACTATTGGGGCGGGGACAATGTTGCGCGTGTGATTATTTCCCTACCTTGATTATTATTATTATTATTATTATTATTATTATTATTATTATTATTATTATTGGGGTGGGGGGTGATTGTATAAATAAATAAATATATGAGGGATTTTGCTTGTTATTTGGATGTTGCCAAATTTTGCTTCTTATGAGGGGACTGGCAGGAGTGACTGATTCTGAAATCTTTCAATCCTAAAGTGAAAGTTGGAAAAATAAATAAATAAAGGGAAAGAAATATATAAATATCATTCACACAAAAGATAAAGGCGCGGTTTCCCTTTTTTTTTTTTAAAAAAAAATTTATATGAATATGTTCAAGGAAAAAGTAGCAAACGGAATAATTTGAGGATTTGGTTCTCTCATTTTAACATATTCCATGTTTGACTTTTCTAAACATCTTCATACGTTACTTACAAATAAAATAAAATAGGAGGCTGATCTTTTAAGTGCTTTTTTAAAAGAGACACAAGTTATTATAAAGTTTATAATTATTTTAATAATACAAGATTATATCAACAGAACGAATGATTTTATGTTTTTTTTTATATTAAACGATAGGCTGACGCCTTAATATATTAAGAACGGAGTTCAATTACAAAACAAGAAAGCAAACGTGAGGACCCACTACACTCGTTAACTAGTAGAAGAGGTATCTACCAATCTCCGAGTCATAGGTCCTCCTCCTACATAACAGTCAATCTATCGTCATGGAACCCAATGTCTCCTGCCCCTACCCCGTATTGATTTTATGTTTGATTGTATTTTTTGTGTTTTTAGTTATTCTCATTGAAAAACATAATAACGAAGTTTTTATTGTTTGGTTGGTCATTGATAAGTTAAAAATAAAATGTGAATAAAATGTGGATAAAGATTTATAAAAAAAAGAAAAAATAATTTGACATGTGGGTCTATTTATTTATAAGAGGTAATAACAATTGAGTTGACATGTAAGTTTCCTAATACCAATAGAATATATTGAGTAAAATAACACAATTCCATAAAAAATCTGGAATATAAATACCATCTTATTCCCATATATTTTGACATAAGTTTTTTGGCTTATTCTTTTCTATTCCCTCCTATTCCCCCTCTATCCCACTACCCAAACAGTTACTTTTTTATATATTGAAGTATATTGTTATAGGTACCATGCTTACACAAGAAGAGCGCGCGCGCAAACACATATATCTTAATTATCTAGCACTGTGTACAGTGAATTTGAATTCAATATTCTGGTATATATGATCCCCGGTTATTCATTATGATATGGGTATAAAGTATTCCTAATCATTATTAAACATCATTATTATGTGTGTATATATATGGCACTATCTTTTGAAGATCAGCTAACGGAGGAGGGATAATGTGTGGCATAAATTTTAACGCAATCACATCGTCCCATTAAATAAAACAGAATCATTTATTAACCTAAATCCTAATAATGAGAATCTCGTTGTGATTATGTGTCCATGCTGATATCTGTTGCGAGATGTTTTGTATGTCATTTGACAAAATCCCCAGGACCAATATATATATATAACATATATCTATAACTTCTTCTATTAAAAGAATGGCATCCGTATAAGACAAAACTGGGATATTTGCAGAAAGCCCCCCACTTTCTACCAATTTAACAATCAGGTCCCTCGCTATGATTCACCCAATTTTTATCTTTTCTGGGCTATTTGCAAATGGACCCCCAATCTATACCAGTTTTATAATCAGAAACCTTTCTAAAACCGGCTATTTTCGTCTTTTTCTGGGCTTTTTGCACGTCTGTCCTCAGATTATATCAACTTCACAACTAGATCCCTATTTGTGTTACAAACATGTGCCTCATCCATATTTTCATATTTATAATCAGATTCATCATCTCAAAACATTATTTCTCAAACTTCTAATTCATAAAATTCCATGCAATAGTTTCTCAGTATTATATCCATAAAATTATAAAATATAAATATTTATAAACAACTGATTATAACGAATATAACGAATTCAAATAAATAAAACAACTAATTATATAATTAAATACGAATTTAGAGTATTTTTCTTCTAAATTAATTAAATTAGTTGAATGAAAATTAATAAAGAGAGGAGGCGCTGCGTAAAAAAAAAGAGAAGATGCTATTTATTTTAGAAGAAATATAAATAGTAACTTAATTAATTTATAAAAGGTAGATCTAATTTAATATTCCTCGTGAAATTTGAGATTACAACAAAAAAATGGTGAGAATTTGATTTCATCATATTTTTTCACATGCATGATTCTAATTCTAGTGGAGCCTCCAATTACCATCAACACCACCAGTTGCAAATTCAAAAACATGATACATGTCAAACCTGATCCAATAGACATTGAGACCAAATCAAAATCGAAAAAAAATAAACGAATCCGTGACTTCAAATTTCTTAGAAAATAGAGAAATTTATATTTGCCATTATGAGTTCTTCATGGAAAAAACTATTTGTAACAGTAATGTGTGTTACATTTATAAAATGTAATGTGTTGCAAACCAACTAACAGTAATAGTTGTGAGATATTTACATTTCTTACAACTATTTGTAACAGTAATGCATCGGTGTTACATTTATAAATGTAACAAAAAAAATCAAAATATGAAAAATGACTAATTACATTATAAAAAGTGTAACAATAACTGGCTCACAACTATAACATGCATAACATAATAAAAACTAACATTCAAATATAAAACAAGATTAATCATAAAAAATCTAATTTCAAATTCAGATATAACAGGATCAAAACATGAAAAAAATATATTTTAATATAAAATGAAAACCAATATGCAAATAAACTCAGTTGTAAATCCAAAAACATAACACATGTGAAACCTGATCCGCTAGACATTGAGACGAAATCAAAATCGAAAAAAAAAAATGAATTCGTGACTTCAAATTTCTTCGAAGTAGAAATTCAAATTTGTTATTATGAGTTCTTTATAGAAAAAAACAGATTAAAAAAAAAGATCAATAATAATGAAAGAATAAGAATTTAATTTAATATTTCAAAAAATAAAAATCGGTAATAATGTTGCACAAATGCTAATACGAAAATTGAAACTGTCCCACATTTTAAGGGATTAATTGTCAAAAAGATATAATAAGAATTATTTTTAATTTTTATCACTTCATGTGCTTAAAAAACATTATTAATATGTAAAACTAGTGCATGCAGAGCCATCCAATGACAATCACTGAGATTATATATTCCTGTAAAAACAGGTAGCCTCGATTTGTGCGCATCAGCCATGAAAGAACAATATTATTGATGGATCATGGATGAGTGTACTAAGAAGCACCAAATAGAAAACATGCACGGGCCCCATGTATATACATAGGCTTAGTTCTACGCCGAGGATCATGGCTTTAATAATTCTACGATTAAAGTAAAAAAAAAAAAGAACAAGTACTACGAAAGTAAATGAAAGCAAAGCATTGGCAAATCAAGTAAAAGAATATGATTTCAAACATATCATGGTGGTTGTTTTTTCTTGGGTGTTGGGGGGATGTGAGTGAGTGAGAACTCACTGACCTACATTTAGCATTATAAAAAGAAGAGGCATTGTATGCTATTACACACAATCTTGCTTATCTTACAATCTCGTCTACATTTATATATACCCCTATAACTATCCCATTATGCATTAAATATGATATTATAAAATTTATCACATTTTTTAATAAATGAATTCAGACAATTTGTTTGAGTCTATGTTTCAATTTTCAAATAAAATTACATCACATTTAAATGGGATATTAGTTTTAAAAAAATCAAATTAAATGCGGATGGTAGATGAGATTATAAACATTTGCCTAAAAAGAATAAATTAAAGATATGCCTAGCTAGCCCTCTAACCCTCTTTCTAGACCCAATTTTAGCCACCGGGGAATACAATTTACAAAAAAAGCAAATGTAAATTTATATATTATAAATGTATACACATACAGAAAGGCATGAGTTTAAAAATAAGGCTAAACTGCATGTATACAGCTCTTAAAAAGGAATATTTAATTAAGTAGACAATAGTGATAAATGATTAAAGAGGAATAATTAGGCCATTTTCCATCCCCACGATTTAAATATTCGGTGTACTATAAAAAAAACAGTGAAGTTCCGGTCCGGCCGTCCCCACCACAACTATAACATGCATAACATAATAAAAATCATGTATAAAGCCTTGTGGTCACGCATCCGAATCATATATATATGTACCCCCAACCACAACTACAACTAATTTATATATACATCACATGCAACTCTCTCTCTCTCTCTCTCTCTCTCCGACAGATTAAAAGGAGCGAGCGATCGAGCGTTAGTTCATCATCATAAACAAATTAAATGAGAAAGAATATATTGTTCCTTCACCCTCAGTTAATATATCGACGCATGTCAACCACTACATGATATCTAGTGGACACCATTTACGCTCCACATTGGGTGTTCAATTCGATCCTAATTTGTTTATTTTTTAGGGGAATATATTGGCATGGATAGATATATATATGGTCCCCCAGTCGTATATCTATACGTACGCATACAAACCCTGTTGTTTTCAGTACGTACGATTTAAACCATGCATGCATGAAGAGATTAATTGGATATTTGTTCAACTACTATATACGTATACGTACTCATCATCAGCTCATGCATTGCAGGATCGTTATGCTGGCCTCGTCTTAGTAAAGAAGAGTTGAAAACATACATTTACAATTCGATCCGATCCGGACACATGACACACAAGGCTCCCACCCCCGCCCTAGCAACAGTACCAGCACTTGTGGGTGAACCTTTCTTCATTGATTGGCCAAACACAGTCAGGACAATAATTAATTAAGCACATGTGAATGGGAAATTAGTTGGGAGGGGGCGGGCCGAGGGCTACCTAGCTTACACGCGCATTTAATGTCGGAATTAATTGGCTATATATATATATATATATTATATATCACGCATCACGGGTCCATCGCATCGGAATTCAAATGCGATCATCGGACGGGATGCACGTAATCGTGGGGAGCCGATGTGCGGTGTGCGGTCGGTGCGGTGCGCGATCACGGGCCGTATCACGGGTCCACGCGGAGTCGGGTGCGATTCACGTCGACCGTTGGATGCGATGGACCCGCGATCGAACGGCCCACGTCGCGCACCGCACCGACCGCACACCGCACCTAATCCGGCATGTGATCATGGGATGTGTGTATATATATATACGCGAGTCGGGTCGATCCGCGTCCGATCGCAGGTCCATCGTATTCAACGGTCGAGATGAATCGCCCCGACCGTCTGATGCGATGGACCCGCGATGGACTCGTGATCAACGGCTCGTGGTCGACGCCGCACGACCCGCACCGTATCATTTCCCTATATATATATATATAGAGGGCCGATTACCTGCGGCGAACGGCAGGTGCGGCGTCGATCGTGGGCCGTCGATCACGGGTCCATCGCATCGGATGGTCGGGTGCGATTCACGTCGACCGTTGGATGCGATGGACCCGCGATCGAACGGTCCACATCGCCGCCGCACCTGCCGTTCGCCGCACGTAATCGCCCCCGTATATATATATATATATATATATATATATATATATATGGGAGCCGATTAACGGTCGGTGCGGTGCGCGATCACGGGCCGTCGATCACGGGTCCATCGCATCGGACGGTCGGGTGCGATTCACGTCGACCGTTGGATGCGATGGACCCGCGATACGGCCCATGTGCACCGGACCGCACGTAATCACTATATATATATATATATATATATATATATATATGCAAAATTATTTAATTTAAAGATCTAATGTGGGACGCGCACTTTCCTTATAATGAAGATGCCTCCCTCTAAAACGAAATTCCCCTCCCATAGCTAGCTAGAGCTTGATATTAATTAAATTATCTTATTAATGGGATGGCACTATGATGATGGTGGTGGTGATCATCAAGAACAACTCCTAGTATTTAATGGAAAGGGCTTTAGCTAAAGTTGCACAGGGAAAAGTTGCATGTGTTAAAGAAGGCCATCATGTACCAGAGATTAAATGAAAGAGGAATTTTGGTTCCTAGTGCATCCTATAACCTTTTGATCGGTTTCAATATTATTTAATTAATCATATAGGTCATGGTGGCAGAATAATACAGACGCACATTGATTTGCATATATAGGATATTTGTAAATTAAAGTGGGTATACTAATAATATTAGTGGTTCTTCCTAACCCAAGTAGTTAGTCAATCATATTTATGGAGCAGGGCCACGAGCTAATGCCTCAAATGACTTGGACATCATATTGTAAGCTCTCACTTCATGTACCCTAATACCCACATATTTCGAACTGTTTAGATCTCCAAATTTGCCCCCTGAAAAAGAGTGTCTTTTTTATATGATGAAATGTATCGCGTGTCTATCTCTAACCCCCGTTTGGAACGGGGATATATTTTATTGTAGGGTATAGATTTTTTCAAGCATAAGTGAGTATAAATAAGGATAAAGTGATTTTGTGTTTAGTTGTGTTCTAAATTATTCTTGTTGGTAAACGTAAGAATAAATGTTTTGTTGTTTGGATAAAATGTGAATAAAGTATAGATAAAGACTTATAAAATGTAAAAAAGTAATGATAGTTGATTTGACATGTGATATATAAGAGGTGATGACAGTTGATTTGACAATGAACCCATATATTCTTTGAGTGAAATAACCTTGGATAACTTTAATTCCAGGGGTTAATTGAAATCCATATACCACTTTATCTGGGTTTATTCTGACATACTTTATCCGGAGTTATCCAAGTTTATCCGGGGTCTTATACCGGATCCAAACGAGGGCTAAGAATTTAAAGCATATCCATTATACTACTCCATGGGGTTACCAAAGCAATTATGTTATTAGCATGAGCTACTTCTGTTTTTCACAAGTGTGTTGTGATCTGTTACATCTCTAGCTAGCTAACTGTGTTCCTTTTTACTTTTCTTCTTCTTGTTCTTTCTCTTTTAACAAAATATCACATTTAAATGAAATCCATCTATCTTTTGAGTTTAAGCAGTGGTCTACTTTCCATATACTTGACTTGATATATATGTGCATATGTATATTTGACTGTCTAACATATGTACGTGTGTGGACAACTTTTTTATTTAGTTTTTTATTTTTAAAGATTATGTTATTATAGGGTTGTATTTGGTTCTGGCCGACTTTGAGATTAGTATGGAGAGATGAGCCTTAACCCCCCCCCCCCCCCCCCCCCCCCCCCGGTTTGGGGTGGAGAATAAACGGTGGATAGGGGACACTAGAATAGCCCCCAAACAGCTGTTTGTTTGATAAGAATAAACCTTGATAGTTATGTCTGGATAAGCTAGAATAATGCAAGATAACTATTCTAAAAAAAGGCGAGAATTGCTTATCAGGACTTATCTATATCAATGGATAAAAATACCCTTCTTTGTCATTTAAAAAAATTTATCTTACCTAACACTTTCTACACACATTCCAAAAACCATCACATCTATTATATCACACACACATTTCTCATACTTATTCTCAAACACAAATAATTTATGCAGGGGTATAATTGTTATTTAAAAAATCATAAACTCTTATCCATCTTTTATCTACCACTTATCCTTACTAGTTGTTACGTATGTGCAAATGCACATGAACAAAGTCTAACATATTTTTTGAATAGTATTCATGTCAAATAATTTAGTTACAATAACATCTTCATAATTATAACTCAATACATGTATACAAGAGTGAACACATGTCTGAAAAACCTAATGTCCATTAATTCATCAATTTAGTCAAAATATTCACCTTTTCTATGAAGATACCCGATATTTATGTTTTAATTATATGTTGCCCAACATATGATTTTAATTTTGATTGTATAATGAAATACATACTTGAATAGAAATTTGAATGAATTGATTTTGTCATAATACGTATATATGTATAGTGTATGTCATAGATTTATCTTTGATTATAATAAATGGTGTTTCAGCTCTTATTGAGGACAAAACTATCTAAGAACCCTAGGTCAAAAGTCTTTAGGTTAACCTTAGGTCAAAAGTCCTTAACCTTATGTTAAAAGTCATTAACTTAACCTTAGTAGCTTAACCTTAGGTCAAAAGTCCTTAATAACTATATAAGAACCTTAGGCAAATACCAATAACTTAACCAATCAGAGAATAAAAATGATGGTGTTAATCATGCAAAAAAACATATCATAATAGTCAATGTTCCATACGTTTTTTTCCCATAAAACAAATACACACAAAGGAAAAAAAAGTGCAAATGCACATAAAAAAACATATTTAGTTTGATTTTATTCATTTCGATCATTTACAAAACACAAGAAATGAGAGGTCGTAACTGGGTTTCGAAATCACCAACCCAGATCATTTGATGATGACAAAAAAATAAGATATAATTTTCAAAACATAATGAATATTGAAAAAACAATTCTAACCAAGAATGTTTTTTTTTTAATATTTAAATTCTAGAAGTGGGAATAATGTTCAATTATCATTAAAAAAGTTGGGTCAATTGTGCCTGCCCTCTTCAAAAGAACACTAACATCCAATAAAATAGGAGAGCCATATTTCTTGCATTTCTAGCATTGTATATGTCACCTAATACAATCACTTACTCTAACAACACAGTAAATCGCGATCTAAGAGTCAAACCTCACAACAAAGACATAAACATTGTTTCCAACAATTCACATAAAAATATACTTAAAAGAACAAATAAATTAAACAATCATTAATATGAACATCAAAGAAAGAGCTCTCCACATTTGTTGAAGCCCTTGAAAAAGTAATAACTACATAAAAAATGCTAGCCAGTCGTATTTAGTGTCATTTTTACAATTTCAATAATGAGGTTACTACTAATAATTTTTGCAGTCTCTCATTAAAGTACAAACCTATTATTGCAATACGTAAAAACTTGTTACTGCAATTCTTCAAAACTTGTTATTACAATTCAACAAACCTTGCTACTGCAATTTATCAAATGTTGTTATTGGAATTCAACGGAACTTAATACTCAATTTCATCAGATGTTGCTACTGCAATTCAATATAATAATCCACTGTATATGAAAAGTTACTACTGCAATTAAGTGCTACGCAATTTTGAAAGCCATGGATCATGAAAACCTGCTACTCAATTCATAACCTACTACTTTAGCATACACTTAGACACTTGGCTTCGAAATCATTAACCAACACCATTTAAATTTTCAAAAATATTAACCAACACCTATCATAGTTGATTCACAAGTTCCATTGACGAACATCATTTATATGCATGAATCAGGAATGATTCACAATTTACAATGAGAAACCTGTTATTATTCAATTGTTTGCAACCAAACATAAAACAGACAATGAATTCTTTATGAAGTGTTTAAGAAAACATAGCATGAACTAAATTTAAAAAATGAAAATAAAAATCAATCAGCCATCCCAGATCACCTTGGAAGACAAACAAAACTCAATCTACACTAAGAATATATATATCTTCTCTTTAAACTATTTATATCAGGTTCAGAGAAATTCATGTTATCACTAAAATCCTTATGGTAGACAAGACTTGCTCGGCCACCAACAATTATTTTATTTCTGGCAATCAAGACCAACACACTGATAAAATGGATTATCATTTAATAAAAAATTTCAGTGTAAAAAAAATATTGCAATTCCTATTACATCATAGAGAAATTTAAGCAAAAAAACTCAAACTGAATAATCCAGTTACATAGTAGTACAACAGCAGCGGCATACTGAATAATCCAATTACATAGTATGCTTGTTATTTATTAAATCATTTGTAAATACATGTGAAAGACACAAAATAATAAAGATACGCATTCAAATACTCATTGAGAGTGTTCATGTAGATAAGGGGCATTCTAATATTCAATTTCTCTAGGAGTGTTACAAATAAGATTGTTTCAAAAGTGGGTGACATGTAGATAAGGAGCACTGAAACAATTAAAATCTCAATAGATAGATATTATATAACAAAAGACTTTAGTTTTTTATTTCTTTTTTTCTTACTTTAGCCTAACAATAGAGGAATAGTAAAATTGGAGAGGTATACCATTCATAAAGCAGACACTTAAGAAATAACCCTCACATTTCGGCTAGAAAGCTCACAAGAACATAGATGCAAGATGACTTTCCACACCTGCAAGTGCAAGAGACATTTGACATTTTTTATTTTTTTCGCCATAGGATAGGAAGTTTAAAAGGATATTCTTAGAAGAAAAAAATCTCAAGCTATCCTTGCCTATACAATATATCACTATGGTTGCCTAATTGCATTGTTTATAAAATGAATAGAGTATCCATGTACGAGCTCCAATATCTATACATTACGACCTTTAGTACATATGCATTTCACTTTGCAAATAAAGGATGGTGTATAAATTATTACATGATGATCAATATGTATTTATAGGTTCATGTAGACATAAACATCCTACTGCTAGATAAGGCATAATAACACATAGCTTAAATTTTAAATCCTTAAATACAATAATTTGGGAGGATATGTAGAAAATATCATAAAACATTAGATGAACCACAAGAAAAATCAGAAGAGTGGAAAATTGAAAATCTTTAAAAAATGAACGTGATTGGAAGGAACTTGAAAATAGTATATTTTATTAACTGCAATGAAATTATTCATACATGAGAGGAAGAGAGCTAGAAAATTCCTTTATAAATTTAGGCACCATTCATGTTCATAAATTATGATGAAAGTTTTTTTTTGTTAGATCACTTGACAAGGAGAGAGTATTTTTTACTTCTACTACTAAGTACTTATTTAATTTTTCCTCTTAGACCTAATCTAGCATAAATTTGATTTATTTGATATATTATTTTATTATAGTTTCAGTTAACTAAAAAAAGAAAAAGAAAAAGAAAATAGTCAGCTTAATATCAAGCAAAAGTGTCTCTTTGGTAAAAAGAAAGTAAATGTACATGAATAAAACACTCAAAAGTAAAACATAAATCAATTGTGTAATTAAAATAACAAGAAATAATTTAAATATAGACTACATACCAAATCATATTTTAAAATTTATAAAAATTAACTTGATTGGGTTGGAGTCAAAACCGACAGCTGTGTCACCACCAGTTCCTTTGTTTTCATTGGGTGCTCCGGATAATAGAATATAACCTACAATACTAATAGTAATAAAAGAATCAGATTACTGCAAAACAGAGATATTATGAATAAAAAATAAAAATCATCTGTAATACTTCAAATATATTCAATGCAACTTCTTTTTTCTTTTCTTTTTATGCTATCGAAGGGATCCCTCGTGGCTTGCCTTACGGTCGAGCTGGGAAGGCTACCTCCGCCTGTTTGCCCCAGTCCCATGGAAAATTATTTCGAATAATTGAAAACAGGTAGAAAGAATTGATATATACACCAACATATATACAGACCGGCATATTCTTCAAAAATGTTAAAGCACCTTGTAAATGAAATATTTAGTTCCTAAATTAGATAACTAATTTCATCAATGGTTGAAACAAATACCCACCTGTATCCAAAAATGACACATCATTTAAAAAAGAGAGACTATTGATTATTCATTAGAGAGTAATTGTTAAACAGAAAATTTGGAATTTTAAAAGCAATCAATGTAGAATAAACCACCTAAAAAAACAAAGGATAAGCTAAAATACAAATAGATCACAAGATATCTAGGAACTTTTAAATTTCAGACATAACGAGCCCAAATGTCTAATTTTCAACACATACAGTGACACACTAAAAGTTGAAGTGGCTTATACACATTTGAGGCAAAACATTGAAAACAACTATAGAATCACAAAAACATGATGCAAAGATGAAAGCATGAACGATTGTATATGAAAGAGATGTTACTTGCATAGCTAAAATAGTCAAAGATACTCGATCGTCTCATCATCAATGCATTGTTTGTCTGTGATACACACTATTCAAAAAATAAGTTTATTAAACAAATAGTAAAAAAAAAACCTACAAAAGAATCTCTTCAGAATCGAATTGTCACCGTAATTGGCCTCACCATACCTTGTTAGAGTTCATAATAAGTTTCTACAGCACTTTTTTGTTGTAAGGGCCCACAAGTTAAAATGGGTGTGCTAAGAAAAAGTGAATGGAAAAAAAATGTGATCAACATATCATCGTATCCTCCTAGTTAAATCAAGCTAAAATGTGTATGTGCGAAGAATAAATTGAAGGAAAACTGTCTAAAATCACCTATATAATATAATCATCTTATTAATTAGAAAAAAATAATTCTCATTTCATTACGTTCTTATGTGAATTCAACTATAAGAAAATGATAAAAATGACTTGTACACTTTATTATGGCCATCCCTCATTGGTTGTTCGCGGATTCCATTATCAAGAAGTGTATCTGCGGCTTCTTGCACCAATTTCTCCTGACACGTTACTAATTCCCCTGGCGTAGATCTACTTGTTTTTAATAGATCGGTAAGAGTATTGTTCTGATAGATAACTCTTCTATAGAGTTCATTAATATCCAAACTCATTCGTTTACCCCATCTATCTGAATAATTGGTCTCAACCACAAATACAGCATAATCTAATCACAAATTCATCTGTATAACGCATTCAACATAATAAATTGAAGTGAAGATACATCATCATCCCTTTAAGTGATAGCGGGCCACCGATCTGGGGTAATCAATTGCACAGTTCGCGGCCTCATCAGTAACATAACTCACAGCTGCAGCCGGAGTGTTGTGTGTCGAGAAGTCTACATTTAAAACCTGCTAGAACCGTACAAACTTCTAGTCATTTTTTTTTGTGACTGAGAAATATATACACAATTAACACAAAAAATCAATCCACAAGTTTATCAAAGACAAATTATATAATATAAATTTAGAACTTTTTTTTACAAAGAGTGGACACAATCAATAACTAACATAACAAGATGAGTAAAAGAACATTTACATTGTTAAGGTATTTGAAGATGCTTTCATCTGCGATTTTCTTTCCCTCATGGTTAGTAATATTAAACACTAAAATTGATAGAATCATGAAAAGAAAAAAATCCAATCAATTGATATAGGTACTATAACAAAACCCAATGTGTGGAATATTATTGAAAAAATAAATTATACCATTCATGAACCAGCCCCTATCAAAATTCATGTATCATCATGTCACAATAAGGTTCAGATCAATGAGTAGCTGAACAACCTACAATTGATCCCATTTTTGTTCTCATAATCAATCTAGAAATAAATCTAGAAATACAAACTAAATTGTGTAAATAAGAGGACCCGCAAAGAAAAAAAGAATCTCAAAGCACATCCAAAAATTCTCATACTATCAAAGAATCCATTAGTTTGCCCCCCTGGTCACTGTTGCAATTTCATAAGCATCCTTGTCAATCACAACTACAAAGATGACTAAAAAAAATATATAGCGTGATCCATTACATATCTTCACTAAATTCACCACTGCACCTCATTTGTCAAATTAATTAATTTTTTATTTATATAGAATTCATTAGTAAATACAACTTTCATCAGGTTACTACATGTATCTTGAGGAATATTATAAAACTATGACCATTATAATATACTTTACACAAATCTAAATAATCAATAGACCAAGACCATTCCCAGTCTATCATATTGTCATCCTATTGTCTGCTTTATAATGTGATTAAGAAAGTAATTCTCATTCTCAGCATATTCAAGCTATGATAATGTGGCATGCCATCAAATAAACATAAATAAAAAAAGTACCTGATAGAAAAAAAAACAATAATAAGATGGTTCTCCGCAATCTTCTAGACTGCCAATTTCAAACAGAAAACAAAAAAAAGAACTCATCAGTATAAAAGTTGATATTGAACACTAATTAAAAAAACTTCCAAACTATCATTAAACCAATGGAAATATGCAGTGATTGAAAAATCAAAGAAATTTGGAGAATCCATTTCCCATTATCCCCAAAAACCTCGTCCTTCTCGTGTAGGTCTGATTTGCTACAACAAGCAAATAATAACCGTGATCGAAAATAACAATAAAAAAAATTGGGAAAGAATGATGAGCAGGCATGGAAAGACGTGAAGAAGATGAACAGGCATGGGAAGAATGATGTTTAGTCGATGAGACTTGGGAAAGGTTAAGTATTGGTTGGGGGAGAGTTTTGATGACAATGAATGCTTTGTTGAATATACTAATAACTATTTTGTTACCAATTACCAAAAGCAATTAATGAATTCATACTCCAAAAAAAAATTAACGAATGTTTTGGGGAGAAAAAGTTGAGGATTGAGATTGGTTTGCTGTAAAATATTAAAATGTTTGAAAACAATTACATATTGTTTTAAAGCTACTAATTAAATTTTATATGAATAGGAATATATTCTTAGATATAATTTTTATAATTTAAATAGAGTACAAAATATATTCTAACAGTGAATTATATTTTCAATATCTTTTTATTTCATAGGGATCCCCTTATCCTAATAATATTATGATATCTGATTTTAATTATAAGTTAATATATATACTAATATAATTTCAGTTGGTTACAATGAAATATATTTTGAATATCCTTTCATTTTTTGCCTCCTTTTATCCTGATAATATTATGATATCTGATTTTGATTATAAATTAATAAATGTACTAATCTATTTTAAATTGGTTACAACGAATTGTATTTTGAATATCCTTTCATTTTATAAGCATTTTCTTATCCTAATAATATATGATATCCAATTTTAATTACAAATTAATAAATATATTATATGATGAAATGTATGTATTGGAATAAATTATTAATGTGATTAAAAAGATATGAATGGATTTTCATAGGATTAAATATAAATGTAGGGGTCAAATGGTAAAATGGTTATGATTAAAGTGGTGTGAATGGATTGTAATGGGATTGAATGGATTAATAGGGGCAAAATGGTCAAATGGTAAGTTTTTGGTTTAAGAGACTTTTATATAGTAATATAATAATATAGATGGATTGTAATGGAATTGAATGGATTAATAGGGGCAAAATGGTCAAATGGTAAGTTTTTGATTTAAGAGACTTTTATATAGTAATATAGATTTTATTCAAGGTGAACCAAACAACAAAAAGATTAATTTTACGTTTCCCAATGAGAATAACAGAAAAGACAACCAAACAAAAATTTACTTATTCAACATAGATTGTAATCTATCCATGTATAGCTATCAAGGACGAATAATCTTATGTCACACCCCAAACGGACTCTAAGTGAACTAGAAAAATGAGGTCTCTATTCATACAAAAAACATTTATGATTATCATTGCAAATATTTTGAAAATTTTTAATTTGAAATTTAAATTCTTTTACACAAATCACTTTAACCAAAATGTATCACAATAAAATAAGGAGAAAAAATAAAAACATAAAAACAACACATGTTTAAAAACATAAAATGAAAACAAAAGAAAACATAAATAAAAATATGAAACAAGGAAAATTTTATTCTTTGTAAATCAAATAATAAATCAAATAAAATTGCATTAATTCGTTGTTTTGAATAGTTAATGGTAGGCAGTCGCTCTGAGCTCATTTGATTTACTCTTTGGGAGTCAGTAGACCAAAGAAATCTCAATAAAATAGAAAAAAACAAAATTAAAAGATTAAAAAAAATAATTATTTTAAAAAAAATTTAAAATCCTACAAAATAGTAAACAATTTATTTTGTGAAAAATTGGGACCCTGCATATCTAGGGGGTATAGGCAATTGATTGCCTTGATCATCTATGCCCAACGTCAACTATGTACTTGATTCAAACCTGTTTTTAAATGTCATAATTCAGCCGTGTTAATGTTTTCAAAAAGAAAAAATAGTTTAGTTATAAAAAAGAGCTTTTAAGAATCTAATAAATAAAAATGTGTTTTCTAAAAAGTTAATATAGAAAAACTGTGTTAAATGATAAAAATAGTTGGTCATGCGGCATTGTCACACCTAAACCATTGTTGTCGCGCCATGCTCAGGTAGTCTACATTAGCAGAATCGTGTGAATGCACTTGTTATTAGAGTTGATCATTATCATTACAAATCTAGACTCAAATCGTCCCTTACATTTTTCCCATGACCACACTTGCAGGCATTGTGATTTGAGTTTGGTGGCAATTCTTGCTGTGGTGGGGTCACCCAGACACCCACTCATATATATATATACACACTGAAAAAGGAGATAGATCGAAGAAGAGACTGACGCATCATTTAATCACAAAACTGATGTTGAATTTGAATTTTCAAACAATTTAATGAAAATTAAAGCTCTTCAACCACAGCATAAATTACCTCTGGAAGAGACTAATAGGGGACAATGGGGGGAGAGGATTGACAAGTGGAAGGTACTTTATGACACATCAGCTTAGACACTCGGCACGTGGGGGCCATTAATCCCACGCGCAATTTCCCTTTGATCAGCTGTACTTCCACTTCACTTGAATGGATATTATATTAATTATGATAAATAGATGGAGGGAGGATGTATTGTTAGAAGGTAGAACTTGATTAGTTAGATGAATATAACAAATACATCGAACACGCCCACTAGTCTTCTTTTCACACATCATCTGTTGTACTTTTAAATCGTGTTATAGTGGGGGGAGCTATTGAGATCACAAAAGAAAGAAACACAAGTGAACGTGAAGTTTAATAATGGCGATGGAGCATGCTTTTAATATTAGCATCGTACTTACAACAGTAACAACAGCAACAACTTTTATGAATTATGATGGATGAGATTTCTTTTAAGATTTTCTTTAATTTTAAAGAGGTGTTGCAGTTGTATTGACTATGACCCACCCCCAGTCTCCACTGTTCAAAAACGTATTTTGATGGTTGCAACTGTTTGGGTGATCACTCCCTCTTAATTATACTCTGGCCGGATATAAACTCTTGCTATCATTCCCTACCAAATTTTTTTTCAAAAAACTGAACATGTGAATTGTGATGGGGGATAAATCACCCTAATCTGGTTCATGTGTACAAAACTAGATAAATTGAATTAACAGTTTTGACTGTTTAGTTTAGATTATCTGTTTATTTTTTCATATGGGTATTTTTTTTTTATTATAGGATTGTTATATCAATAGTTAAAATCAAATTGTTGTAAATACATTAAATAAAAAATGGATCCATATATATGAATAAACCTATTTAATTTGATGAATTTGCGATCATCCGAAACACAAAATAAACATAGGATTCATTCCTTGTCCTTATAAATATGTATATGAATGCACTCAAGGAAACAAATCTATAAAGGGTTTTTTATTTTTAAGTCCCCACAAATCATACGATTTAATGATTGATCCCTCAATTCTTCATATTTTAGTTTTAGTCCTCAGAATTAAATGATATATTCCTTTTTAGTCCTTGGAAGGGACCTATCCTCAAATTATTTGATTTTCTTTTTAGTCCCTGAGAGGGACTAAAAATGGACATATCACTTAAATCTGGGGTATGAAGAAGTGATGGATCGATCCCTAAATAGACATGTTTACAGAGACTGAAAACTAAAAAATCCATCTATAAATCAAAGAAATGATTCTTCAGTTTTTATGAACCAAAAAAAATCAAACAGATTCACAAACACAATTCAATCCTAATTGAAATTCCAAATGAAAAAAAAAATTATTTGAAGTTATCCATATCTTTCTAATATCAGAGTATTTCATGGGCGGGGGAGTCCGTGGTGCATGATGAAATTCACCTAATTTGGTGAGGGGTACTGTACTCACATTGCACTAAAAATTATTGTGTGAGCTTTCTTTCAAGGAGTCACATACAAGATTAGATAAAATCTCCCTAGGGTTAGCAATGATATTTTATTTAATTTTTTAAGTTTCCATCGTTCACTGTTTGAGAAGGTATTAATGCAAATGTTGGTTTTTTAAAACTATATATTTTTTTCAGTTGAATTTGATAAAATCAATCCTACTACAAGGTGGGTTTCAAACAGGGTCTAAAAACTGCTTCGTAAACATGATTGTGAGTGTTGTTGCATTCAGCCAAATATTCATCCCAGTCAAGTCCCAGTTGTATATACATATTTTTCAAAAGCATATGAACTTTATCTCAAGTGCTTGCATTAAATATGATCTATGAGAGTTCTTCGAATTCATTGTGACGGAGAAGACCACATAGTAGAGCTGATATGGATCATTAAAAATGTTAGAATAAAAGAATAAAATAATTAGAATCCTTGTATATATGATCTATCATGAGTTTGAGGGGGGGGACTGTTAGATTATATGTGTTAAGTCATAGTGTATTACACATATAATCTTATATGTATTTGTATATAAAATGATTCAATTTAAAAATTCCTATTATTTTATTTTATTATTCTAACAAAAATTATTGAAACAAAAAAGAAAGAAAGGACTTCCTGGTCAGATCCCTAGACAAGGCCGTATGAGGTTTGCGAGTCGCCTGGATCTCAATGTTTGTGCATTAATATAGAACCGGCCGATAATTATGTTAATTAGTTACCTTAACTTTTCAAGTGTGTGCATTAATATATTAGGAATTCCGTACGTGCCAACCAAACCACCGCCCACAATATAAATATACAGTGGTTATCGATCAATCTTTGGGAATATCCGCACTCAATCGATCTCAGATTGACATATATGGATACGTACTAATTAATTAATTAGACTACCCCACTGATCGATGGAGTCGATCATGAAATGCTGTTGATCAGCAAACAGACATGATTGATGAGGAAGAAGCTCATCGACAAATGGTGACCTCAGGAGGAAATTACGCATGCATCTGACTCCAACATATTAATTATATTGAGGGATTTGACTCTTTATGTGCTTCCTGTTTCCCTGTTAGCGAACATAGTGATGCGTATATGATATCTTCGTTCAATTCCTATATATCTTGATTCCTTCTCCTCTCCTTTAATTAGACATTTGATTCTCTTCTTCACGCCACCTCTTTTTCGAGAGTGCCCATGGCACAAATTAAAGTGGTCGGTCAGTTGCAGCTGGCGAGAGTTGGGGATCACAAACATACACACTGATCAACAGTGGCCGTGAATGAGAAAGGACGACATTCCCAAGGTGAGGAAACCAATAATGGAGAGAACAGGGTGTAGATAAATAAAAGGTCGGGTCAGATCTACTTGGATACTCTGCAATCTGTACCTTGTACTCGATGTCCACATAATCATCATTCATTTTTTATATATATATATATAGTAAAAAAAGCTTATATATTCGTCACACACGCTTAATTATATAAGTTATACATATACATACATAAATAATACAGAGATCGAAACAGAAGATGGATGGTGAGGAGGGGGTCAACATGTATAGGGTCATCCAAAAAAAGAAGAGGGATGAAATGATTGACAAATTAAACTACTATTCACCATATATTGGAATGGAGCGTTGAACGAACGGCTGGTCATGTGCCCACATGCGTTTACTGACTCCCAACTGTGATATGTGTCGTGCATATTTCCTATTTATGCCGTACGATCATACTGGAGGCCTTCAACTTTTTATAACGTGCATTCAATTCACTTCTACTTTTGTCCACTTCCACCAATAGAATATTTCTACTTTCGGCCACACAGTTTTTTTTCATGTTACATATCTTCAGCTTTAATTGTTGGAAGATATATTATGGGACCACATGAAAAAATGATGAATAAAATCAATTTTTTTTATTCATAAAAATAGTCAACAAGTTAAATCATATTTTTATAATTTATTAATGTAGGAGTCTCACACATTAAATCATTTTTTTTTCATTTTATAATTTTTTATTCACTTGTTAGACGCCACTTAAATATCGTCAATCAAATAACAAAAACTATAATATATACATTTTTCATTAAGAATAATTACAACCAAATTAAAAATGACTTATTCAATTGGTTTTGTTATTTACCCAGTATAGTTATCTATTTTAAATAATCTAATTTCTCTATCCAACTAAATGTTAGTACTAAAAAATATGATTGAAATTGAGACACAAACGTATTAAATGACTATAGTTCACCGAATAATGTGTTACATATGATATAGGAGTGCCGTTACACAGATTTTTTTTGTCGCACCAATTCCAATCTCATATGCGTCGATAGAAAATCATCAGAATATATACTCACATTAATGAAGTATATTATTTGATAAAAAAAATTTACATTTTTTATAATTGCATTCATTTAATTAATTGAAATATATATTTTATTTTTTTTATAAAAATATGTAAATCATTATATTAGATATACTATTTAAAAAAAATGAAAATACAGGTAGATTAGAATTGGGGTTGAAAAATGTAACAATATATATAATATAATGACAAGACGATTTACAACATCACTAACAAAACCACGATGGAATATAGACTTTTATGCTTGAAGACCAGACCCACATACTTGTTAGTACTCTTCAGCAACATCCATAGCCCATGATGTTGGCCTGAAACCCATCATCAAATTACGAAGGGGTGCCTCTAATAGCACACCCTTATTTTTGCACACCTACAAAAATTTAATCATATTCTTTAAATAATCTTGTATTTAAATGATGTATTGGGATTTTTTGCACACCAACCCTTTTGAAACATTAGACAACCCTAGTCGTCCACTCCCTCACTCTCTCTCCCTCTCTCTCAACAGCCCTGTTTGCCCTTTCCCACATCGTTGCACGTCCACTCCCTAGCCATCCTTCTCTCTATCACATCACTGACTTCGCCGTCCAAGCTTGTTGAGAAGGGTCGGACCATGTTGGGTGGTGGTTGCAGCGAGCCGGGGCCCGAGCCATTGACGTCCATCGAGTCTCCTTTGAGGACTGTGGGGTCAAACCAGTTGACAATGCGATTTGTCGATGCTTGTTGGGTGTTCTTGTTGTTGGTAATTTTGATTGATTTTTCATAGAGTCATTGCTATGTTGGAGTTTGGATTTATTACATGCTATGATGGACAAAGTAAATTTTTGTGTGTTTTTTTATAATGGTTGTGGAGGTGTATGTGTTGGCTTTTAATGTTTTTGGATATGAACTTTTCGTAAAATATTGAGTGTTTTTTGTATGGCATGTTTATGTGCTTGTTCATTTAATTCAATGAATTTTTTTATTCTATGTTTAGTTCAACATCGTAAATATACTCATTTTCATGGATTGATATCATATGTTCATCGATAGGGTTACATATTCTATTTCATTTGAATTTATATTATATTGTGAGTTATGTGTTGATAGGGTTATATATTCTATCTTCATGGTTTGATTCATGTTTAGGTTTTTTGTTTAATGTTTAATTCATGTTTAGTATTCACATATATATTTGAAAATAATTAATTTTTTTGAAGTTATAAAATGGTCCAATATTTTACAACGTGCTTCTTTTTTATTCTAATGATCTCATGTGCTTTTTTTGTTTGAAGTTATAATTTGTGTCAATTTTTATAGGTTTTTATTCATGGTTAGGGTTTGTATAATTTTAAAATGATTTAATTAATTATGACTTATTCATCGAATACAAGAGTTCATAATTTTTTTTCTTTTATGTGTTTTAATCCGTCATTCATTAGAAATGATGCAGTATGACTCAAAAAAAGTGTTTTAAACCTCAATATAAAGACATAGCTACAAGAGGAAGAATAGATGGAAAATGTTCTGTTTTTTGTATAATAATTTAAAAGCAACAACATTTAGCGCCTGAATCTTAATATGTGTGAATGTTTATCAGTTCAGTAACTGAATGTTTGTATGTTTTGAGCGTCTAATATTGTTTAATGTATTGTGTTTCAATGTTTCAATGTTTGAATGTATATATAGGTTATTTTTGAAATGTTTAAATGTTTAAACAACCCAAAAAATTAAAGAATGTGCTTCAGCTGCTAGTAATGACCTTGCTAGTGTCGAACTATATCAAATCTGTTGACACTTCTATTGTCGACGGTCCAAAAATTTGAAAGAATATTTAGACAACCTTAGCGACACTGAAGCAGTCGATATAATATTATTATGTCGATACCTCCAGAAAAAATGTTTGAAGGTAGTGGTTGATGCGTCGACTAATCTTGTGTCGAGGTATTCTATTCCACTAGACATCGCTTGTATCGACGAGAGTACTGAACCTTTGTGTCACTAACTATCTATTTCGACAATAGAACAGTGAAATAAGATACATTCGCTCGACACTCCAAATGTCGATGTATGTTAAAATGTGTTGAATTATTTGTTTTTGAGATATTGATGTTATTTATTTGATTTTCGAAATGTGATTCGTGTTCTTTTATTTTTATATCAAATATCGATACTGATAGTGTCGCGAAAGATCCAACTGTTACGGGTTCAGTTTTCTGAACCCCATGACACAATCATTGACGACATAAATACCTAATATCGACACTAATAGTGTCGCGAAGATTCCAGATGCTATGAGTTCAATTTTCTAAATCCCGCAACACAAACATTGTTGATATAAAAATCAAATAATGAGGGTGTATACATGATCCGATTATTTTGTACACTATCCATTTATGAGGGGTGTGCAGCCCAATTTGAAGGGTGCGATTAGAGGCACCCATTACGAAGATGTTATGTTAGATAATCGGGTGAAACGACCCGGCCCAAACCCATTAAGTCTGTGCACCGTGTGAAGGCCAAGGCTAAAACTAAAAGAAACGAAACGAAAGGGGGATCTGATCGATCGAAAGGGGCGGATCTGGAGGAGGAGCGAAGATGGCAACGGCAGCGTTGGCACCATCGACAGGGAGGAAGCTGAGGAGGGTACTGGAGACTCGCACGGAGAGCAGGGAACTTGAGGCATCACTTGAGGCACTGTCGGAGTTCTACACGGACAACTCAACCCAGGCCCGACGCAACCTCAAATCCACCATCCACTCCAGATCTCTCTCCCTCATCAATCACTTCCTTCATGCCTCCCTCCCCGCACAGTTGGTCCGTTCTCTCTTCATCAATCCATGCCATCCATCATTTTTTTTTCTTCTTATATTTCTTCTATGTTCAGGCTCTGGACAGTGTTGAGGAAGAAGTGAATGCGTTAGCCGAATGTTGCGATCTGTAAGTCAGATCCTCACCCCCCCCCCCCCCCCCCCCCCCCGCCTCATCGAATTATGTCATTTTTTACCTTTTCTGCTCTGCTCCCAAGTCCCCCACAAACATAATGCATCCATTATGAATAAATCTTCCTATGTAGTGTTCAGAAAGTTGTAATTCTTTCTGGTTCTAATGTTTTAACATTATTATCGTTCTGTAGGATTGCAAAGGCTTTGAGCAGCTGCAGCGAAGCTACAGGAGATATTATCAGCACAACAGAGAGGCTGAAGCAGGACCTTGAAGTCACCACACAACGACAAGAGATTGTATCCCGCTTCCTCCGTGATTATCAACTTTCCAATGAGGAGGTAAGTTATGAATCTGTGTACTAGTTTGTATTCCTCTGCGTTGTAGCGTCTTAGCTTTATCCACTAAATGTTCTTTCAAAATTTCATTGCAGATTTCAGCACTTAAGGAAGACGAACTGAGTGAAAATTTCTTCAAGGCCTTGTCTCATGTTCAAGAAATTCATGCCAACTGCAAGATGTTGCTCAGGACGCATCACCAGGTAGCTTTCTTTCTATCCCCGATATTACAGGTTTGGATGTTGCATGATGCAGCCAGCGCGCACTGTACAGATTCAGCTGTGCTATTTTTAAGTATCTTCTTCTAGTTAATGTTGCATCCCGGAAATGGATCAGATCTTCTCTGAACCAGTTATGTCGGAATAACTTCATCAGAGAACTATAGATCCACAGGGGTCAATGAACAAAAACAATCAAAGAAAAATAAGAAGAGTAATCTAACACAAGGATTTATTTAGTTCCCTCAGCGTTAGGTACATCCACGGACTCTCAGCACACCACAAGTCCACTATGAAAAGATGCAGAGTACAAAGCCCATACAAATCCCTCTATCTATCTAGCTTTTGCCAAACACACCAATTAAATATTTCTAGTTCTAGGGCAAAACTGATCACAACCATCAACCTTTTTCAGAGGTTTTACAAGCCTATTTATAAACTTTATGAGGGTACAAGTCGTAACCCTACGAGATAAGGTGAACTCAAGTGGTTGGAATTTAAATAACAATAAAATCTGCATCCCAGATTTGCAGAATCGCGCTGTACATCTGGATGGTTGTTGGGACATTTGGACCTTCATGAAACCTAAAGCTCTTTGATTGCGTTTTGTCCAAACACGACGAATCTGTGTCGGGATTGGCCGGAATGTCCGGATTTTTTAGGTTCTTCCGGATGTTTTCCACCAACAGTGTACTTGTCTTCACTACTCAATAGTTAAGAGTTGTCTACAACCATCACTTGTTAATCAACCCAATTTGAGATATGGTCATCACTGTGTAAAGAATCCTCTTCTCGGTTCTTTTATACCCTAGAAAGATGGTATATTAATTATCTTTGGCTAGACCAATTTCCTTCAAGCCTTTAACCCTTTGCATGTTTCTCCATGGAGTTACCTATCAGGTGTATACTGAAAAAGGAAATATATCTTTATATGAACAGGAGAAGACTATTCTGAAACTATAGTTGTGATTTTCTAAGAAATCCGTTATTGGATGAGATCTACAATATTTTCTGAAAGTACCATCAGATCATGCATTTAACCTTTTGCTTTACTAATATGATGGTTTGAACAGCGTGCTGGCTTAGAGTTGATGGATATGATGGCAGTTTACCAGGAAGGCGCATATGAGCGACTTTGCAGGTGCAGTCTCATGTGGAACCTCGACTATTAATTAATCTTGTGAATATTTGAAGTGTTTTCATGGTATTTTGAGGTTATTGTATTATTGGTTTGTTGGTGGAGCATTTGAAAACCAGATAACAATATATCGAAGGTTCTTCAAAGTATAGAAAATCTCCAAAACTCTTTTATTTCTATTTTAACTTCCTCTAGTGTACTTTTCACCATTCAGATCATGCTACTTTGTGTTTTTCTGAAAAAGGTTGCATATGATATACCATTGGTCCTTCATGTAGGGGCATGTTTCATGTTTACAAGTCCTGGACTTATTTTTAGAAAAGATCCCCATCATCCTCACCAATCTATATGGTTCACTGTGCATATATCAATTCAGTTGTTGTCCATTTCCATTTCCTTGTAATAAGAAGATATATTTGAGTGGCATCTCCACTTTTTTACTTTTTCTTCCTTCAGGTGGGTTCAAGTAGAGTGTCGGAGATTGGGTGATGCAGATAATCCGGAGGTCCATGAGCTCTTGAAGACTGCTGTTCATTGCCTGAAGGAAAGGCCTGTTCTTTTCAAATACTGTGCAGAAGAGGTATCCTTGTTGATAAAGGAATGTAAAATTATTTTTTATTTCTCTTATTATTGCTCTCACTTTTTGGCTGCACATTATCCAGGTTGCTAATATGAGGCATCACGCACTATTTAGACGGTTCATAAGTGCTCTCACACGTGGTGGGCCAGGAGGCTTTCCAAGACCAATTGAAGTGCATGCTCATGACCCCTTACGCTATGTGGGGGATATGCTGGGCTGGCTGCATCAGGTCTATAATGTTGCCATTTTTCTTTTGAAGCTCCCGATTAGTTTGCTGGTTGCACTGATGGTCTATCTTTGGTTTTATGAAAGGCCCTTGCATCTGAAAGAGAGCTTGTACTTGCATTACTTGATCCAGATGCAGTGTCAGATACTGGACCAACTGCTCAGCGTTTTGGAAAGAGCACAGAAAGTGATTCTGTGAAAACAGAATCAGATGTGACATTTGTTCTAGATAGAATATTTGAAGGTGCATGCCGACCGTTCAAAGTCAGAGTTGAACAAGTGTTGCAGTCCCAACCTAACCTTATAATCTCGTATAAACTTAGCAATACACTGGAGTTTTACAGTTACACGGTAATCCATTACAGCTCTCACATTTTAAAAAAAAATTCTATTGTTGTTAATTCCTGATCTGATTGGTGATCATTGTCCATAGATATCAGACCTGCTTGGAAGAGAAACAGCTCTGTGTGATACACTGTGGTTGCTCAAGGATGCTGCTCAACAAACATTCTTTGACATCTTGAAGACTAGAGGAGACAAGTTATTAAGATACCCACCCCTGGTTGCAGTGGATTTGTCCCCTCCACCGGCAGTAAGGGAAGGGGTTTCCTTAGTGCTTGAGTTGATGGATACCTACAATGGCATGATGGTCCCTGCTTCGGGGAAGAAGCCTGACTTTGATCCTGTGATATGTGCTTTACTGGATCCTATAGTTCAGGTGAAGCCTATTATGTTTTGAGAAAATTCATTTTGTTTCTTGCACTGAAGCAAAAACATCATCTATTTACAATGGTTCTATTTATATTATCATAACATTGGTATACCTGGTATATACCTAGTATACCCACCAAAAAAAAAACCATTGGTATACCTGGTATATACCATAATTAGCTTTTCTACCAAAAACTAACCAGAACCATTACTTAATATCAACGTGATTGGGAAATAGCGTTAATCTGACTTTTGGCATATAAATTAAGCCCCTCTAGTTAAATAAAATCTGATTCTAGTGAAATGTGACGTTAGATACTCATAGGAGTTACTCCAAGTGAAAATAATTCTGAAGAGAATTCAATGCAGTTGATGATGAGGAAAAAATATTATGATTTGCTTTGTTATTTGGGACATTTTTTTAGATTATTTAGGTTATTTTGTCATTTTATTTGGTTCTGCTCTTAGGGCTTTTATGTGATTTTGCTTAGAATTTCCTTTTTTAATCCTTATTTGTGCCTATATAAGACATGGATATTGATGGTCTCCTTAGTTTTCTGATGGAGAATAATATTGGTCATCAATTACCTCTCTCTCATTCTCCTCTTTTTTGCTTCTCTATCTTCCCATTCTTCTTCCTTCTTCCCTAGTCTACTCTTCTTCTTTCTATTTCTTTTTGTCATGCATCATTTGATTTGTTGGCATATAGCACCATGAGGGTTGACCGAATTGAGTATCACGTATGGCATTTATAATTCAATTAAATTATCAGATGAAATTTATGTGCCATTGCATTAAAAAAATATCAAGTTTTGAAAGAATGATACATCTGACAGATTTTGATTACCATGAAGACTGGTTCTAATTCATGCAAATTTATATAGCTCTCATTGCCAAAATAAATAATCATAGAGTTCTGATTCTAACTTTCCTTGAATTTCCTTGTCCTCAATTTTAGTTCTTTGTTTCAAATCCATATCATATTTAAATCTGTACATGAAAACTCCAGCTTCATTGCCACGTATCTCATGGGAAGCCTTGCAATCTGTACATGATAATTTATTGCATCGGGATTGAGATTTTTAAGGTTTATGAAAGTAATTCATATAGTCGACTACAAATTTTTTGGGATAGTGGGTTTTTTTTTTTTGTGATTAATATCTTTTAGCATATATATGCCTCCAGTGCATGTTTGATAAGAACTAGTTAAAGTGTGCTTCGGAATATTGTTTTATGTAAAATGAAAGAATTTTATTGCACTCCTGCAGATGTGTGAGCAAGCAGCTGAGGCACACAAATCTAAAGGAGCAATTCACTCTTCAAGAAGAAGCAGAGCGAGTTTGGATCTAGGTCCAAATGCTAGAGAATCTTCACCGTTCGATGCGCTTCTGACAAAGAACAACTTTAACTTGACTCAGGTCAGTATATTGAATTTGTTTTTAACCAGAAATGGATTCTTTGTCTGGGAGAATAATTTTGATGCTTTCTTTACCATGATAAAATTGACTGCTGGAGATCGTTCTTGTGAGATTTGTATCCACTCTTGGGAATGTTAACAATTGTTACAACTTTCCATGAGATCTCATTGTAATTTTCATGCGACTTGCTGAAAATCCATCTCATTTGTTTCACAAAGGTGAAAAGGGTACAATACGTGTCATTGATTCATCCACACCATTTCATCTGTCAGATATTAAATTACGTGCTTTATTGTTCTTATAATCTTGAGAATTTGGACACTACGGAATCATGCATCAATGATGGTTATGATGTAGGAAAGTGAGTCATTGATTCATCCACACCATTTCATCTGTCAGATATTAAATTACGTGCTTTATTGTTCTTGTAATCTTTAGAATTTGGACACTACGGAATCATGCATCAATGATGGTTATGATGTAGGAAAGTGATTCTTGGTTCTCATATTTATCAAATATGTCATACATGCTTGTGCGGATGCTATTTTGCACAGCAGCGCTTTAAAAATCATATAATCCCTGTTGTACAAAAGGATGCCATGCAACCATATTAATTTTGTTATATCTGGTGTCCTCCTCTGCCCAAGGATCATGAATTTATTCCATCTAGATAATAGAGTAACATTGTGGAAAAAAAAGAAGAGTTGAAGCTGATGGTTGCGGCATATTGCTGGGTATTCATGGATGTTGTGCAATATTTTGATGTAGATTTTCTTTGTATTGAATGCAGAACATCGATGCTCCATCCAGAATATTCCTCATCAATTGCTTATCTGCGATCCAGCAACCACTGGTTGGGCATGAAATTGCCTCCAAATACCTGAGCAGTCTTGGATGCATGATCGAGACGCACATGGGCGTGCTTGTGGAGAAAGAAGCAGAAGCGATTCTGAAGAGATGTGGGCTATGGGACAAGATGCCTTGTGTTCAGAATGCAGATGATGGGCAACAAACTGAAGCGGTGGGTCCATTGGTGGAGTTGGAGAACATGTCGCCCCCAGTTCTGGCAGAGTGTTTGCGGTTGTTCTTTGGGATTGTGACAGGAAGTGAAGGGTCTCTTCCGGAGTTTGAGCTGATGCAGGTCCCCAGGCTGAGGTCCGATGCCTGTGTCCGCGTTGCGAGGGCACTCGCTGAAGCTTATGAGCTCATTTACGAAGCCGTGATGGATCCTAAGAATCATTACCCTGATCCCAAGTCATTGATGAGACATCCTACGAATCAGATAAGAACCATTTTAGGAATCTGAATGATAGTGAATTCTGTCAGACTGTTAATAAAGGAGCTGAAGCCCTTAAAATTGTTGTTTCATGTATATGTAGTTCAACCCAATGGGGTTATAAACCAGCCATTCATCGTTACGAATTGTAAAACCATTCCGATTACATTGTGAGTTTTATTACTCTATATATAGCTCGACTGCTTAAATACACTATACATTGTTATTTTTTTGTTGAAATTAAAACAAAGATTACGAGAATAAGACTAGTTAACGTACATAAGATATGCACACCATAAATAAGCAGTTGAAAACAAGGGTGTGGGAACAAGAGGACGCCCTTTCGTGACAATGGAATTTATCCCTTTTTTCAACCAATTAGCAATAATCAAATTGATTGGAAAAGAAAACCATTATGGGGTAAGGATCGTGAAAATTTAGGATCAGTTTTAGGTTTTTAGTTGCTTTGAAAGGAAGTCGCGATACAATAATAATCTACAATATATAGATTATATATATAGATTATTAGCTTTTTCTAAACTTTTATTATTGCTTTTATCAGCCCAAGAATCACCGTTGCTTAATTAAAAACAAAAACAAAAGAAAAGGCTACGACGACGTCGACGAAGAGGAAGAGTAAAAGAAAAGGAAAGTCCCCTCCCCTTTTGAACCATACATAAATCCTTGCCAAGTAGATTTAGATTTAGATCTTGATTGTCTATCAGCTTCCATCGATGAACGGGATGATGGGGCTTGGCGGCGGAGGAGAGGCGTGGAGGGCTCACTGTGCGATGGTGTTGGTGCAGTTCTGCTACGGGGGATATCACGTCATAACAAAGGTTGCGTTGGACGTTGGGGTCAATGAGGTTGTATTCTGCGTCTACAGGGACCTCCTCGCCCTCTCCATCCTCTCCCCCATCGCCTTCCTTCGCGAGAGGTCGTCCATGATCCGTCCCTCTCTCTCTCTCTCTCTCGCTTGATTTAATCGTTTCTCTTCTCTTTATCTGTTTCCATGATCATACGTATGTCGATGGATCAAACGTTGCATGGAATAAATGTGTTTGATTTGCCATGATAGTTGATTTGATCATTTGAAAATTTTGAATGGCTGAAACTCAAACGTTATATAGCTGTAATTCTTGATTCTTTTTTTTTTGACATACAGAAGATCCCGCCTTCCACTAACACGCCGGCTCGTGTTGCAATTTTTCATCCTTGGATTGACTGGGTAAGTCCGTAACCGGGATCTGCATGAACTTGTCTGTATAATTTTTTCAATGCCACGTGTCATTGCTCAAGTATTATATTCGAGCTGAGAAACTCGCAGTTATTTATGCCTTTTTTGTGTAGGATATTTGGGAATCAGCTTTTATTTCTCATCGGCCTTAGCTACACAAACCCTACTTATGCTGCAGCTTTTCAACCTGCAATACCCGTCTTTACATTTCTCTTGGTTGCCATGACAGGGTAATGTGCTTTTATTTTACTAAAGAATCTGCTTTTTGATGATTTCAGCGTATTCTAACATTGTCATTTTTCCCTCTTTCACTGGACTTGTCTTGCTATCTCTTATATTTGAATGCAATTTCGACTCTTGTAGGGCTGAAACAGTGAATTTACTAAAAAATGAAGGACGGATGAAGGTTGGGGGTACCCTCATTTGTGTATTAGGAGCCATATTGATGGTTCTGTACAGGGGGCCTGCTGTGTTTGGAAATAGTCTGAATCCTGTGTCTCAAAGTGAAATAATTGCAAAGTCTCAACCTGAGCCCGCAGGTCGGGTAGTGACCGGTTTGCTAGAGTTTGGTCTTGAAAGGTGGCACATTGGTGTGTTGTGTTTGATAGGGAATTGTTTTTGCATGGCAGCTTATTTAGCTTTGCAGGTACTGGATGTTTCAACCTCCCTTTCCCAATAAAAATTTATCATGTACAAAAATTGTGTAGGAAACTATATGCATTGTTTCATGCGTTCTGGCTTCCATAGTAGAGAAGAGTCTTTTGATTGCTAAAAAAAATTATTATAAAATTCTAGATTTGCAGAAAGTGTACCCATGTACAGGGGAAGGATGAAATTTTTTCGTAAAAGAATTTTGTAAATAGTCCATGAGGCAATGTTACACGTATAAGGGATTTTTGGTTCAACTGGTAGAATCATCTCATTATCATATTATCATCATTAAAAAGAAAAATGTCATGTGGAGATATAGGCTGCCATCTCTTTTCTCCCCTTCTGATAAGTGGTGATGGACTAGTGATCATCAGAAAAATAGTGAATGGTGGTGCGGCTCTCTATTAAATCTTCCTTCATTGCTCCTTTTTTTAATGACATGTTCACATGTCCCATTAAAATAGTTGCTTAATTATTTGTGTTTTTTTTTTTTGGCAAATACAGGCTCCCCTATTAGCAAAGTATCCTGCCAGCTTATCAGTGACTGCATACTCATATTTTTTCGGTGCTCTTTTGATGGTATTTTGTGGATTTTTCACAACAATTGAGTATCAGGATTGGACTTTGACATCATCTGAGATGGTTGCAGTTCTGTATGCTGTAAGTTCTTGACACCCTCTTTTTCCATTTAAACAGCATTGTGCAACAGGTATACCTAATTAACATAGACATGCCAATTGCAAAACTTAGTTATGAATTATATTTATCTGAGACAAAGGTCGGTCTGCTACACTTTTATCTGTTTTGCTAAGTTTCTGCTACACTTGGTTTATCCAGGACAAATGCTGTCAGTAAACACATCAAGAACAAGTGGAGGTTGTCAGCAAACACATCAAGAACAAGTGTCACAGACTTGTTCTTGATGTGTTTGCTGACAACCTTTAGACTCTTCCTTGTTATTTGTCTCATGTGAGATAGACATTGAGCTAATATATATAATATGTAGGTTGTGCACAATCTGAAGGGCTCACCTAGCTAATTATTAGAAGGAAACTTCTAATTTATCCTTTTTTATGCCATCTACAAGTCTGTTTTCTTTTGGTCTGAGAACTTCATAATGTATTGTATTGTCATAGATAGATTATCACCCTGCACAGAAGATTCCCAATTTTCCTCTCACTTGTGCTGTCTTGATGGCTGAGCCAACCCTTGTTTAGTCTGCATCTTCTTGGATTGCAACTATCCTTTTCTTTTCCCCACTTCTGGTTTTATTGTTCACAATATTTCTTCCTGCAGTACTATTTTATATTGTTCTGTACAGGCAGGGTTTCAAGTATTGAGTTCCAAAGTAGTATAAAACATTGGAGTACTTAGTTTTTCTTTTATAATCTTTTATTTTATCCCATTCATATAACTGCTAAGATATGTGCTTCTTCTCCAAAGTCTCTCTTCCATGTTATCTTAAAGCTTAGGGATGTAAATTTTTCTGTCATTGGGATGTTGAATCAATAGGTAATGACCCATTACGTTATACTTCATGTATTTTTTATAGAAGAGAAACAAGATAATGTTATTTTACTAGCTTTGATAGAATGCGTTTGTGTTGGAAATGTTATTTTTTCAGTGGATCTGTTATCAATTTTTTAATACCGACCACAGTACACTAAGGTTCACATATAAGCGTGGCATATGTCTATATCATTTTAAAAAACATAAATCAAAAGAAGTAACAGGTCGTTGAAAAAGTTGGAGCATCCCCCAATAAAGAAATAATGAGAGTTGCTGCTTGCTGCCCGATGGCTCTTCAAAGTGCCATCTGTTTATGCTGACGGCCATTGAGAAGGGCCCAAGAAGAGTTGTCAGTCAGTGGCTAATGACCAAGAAGAGTGCCTGTCACTTTTGGCTGAATCAATGAACAGAAACAAAATATCCATATTCGGAAGCCAAAGCTCTGCTCTCTGGTTGAAGAAATTAATTGGAGATCCAACTTGACCACTAAAATGAAAGGGCTTGCATGAGTGGAAATATCCCGAGCAGAACCCCCAAAGAAGTGGGTCATACGACAGATCTGCTCTCAAATTGAATATCGTCAGAGTTTTGGCGATATATTTGCGTGAGAAAATCACGGGAGATTCAGTCTAATGGCTAAGGCGATCATTCGTCATAACCAATGGCTATCTCGACCATCCATCAGTTTGGCCAAACCAGGCATATTCATCCATTTGAGTGAACTTCATGATTTTAACTACTTTGGATACTATAAAAGGCCTCATGGACTTCTGGTTCCATAGGTCAGAATTAAAGGTTATTTTAATAGTTTTTTTTATGAAAATATTATTTTAATAGTGTTTGGGAGAAGCTTTGTGAAGATCCCAATTTATGTAGTTGTTTGGACTTCAATGTTGCCTTGAGTGTTTATTTTCATTTCCATGAGTTCCGTTGCTTCCACCACCCTTTTGATTCACATCAATTCCTTTTTCTCCTACATCATAAGATAGCTCCTGGGAACAGAATAACTCTTTAAGAGACATATACCAAACACTGTCTTCCAGAATAAAGAGAACAGAAGAATTGAACATTTGCAAATGGGCCCTAAGACATGCATCTACAAAGTCATAAAATGTGTAACATACACCGTTGTGTTATACATGCCAATAATTCAAATCATGTACAAGATTATTGTTTTAGTTTAACATTTCAGTCTGTTCCTCTTATTCTTCCTTCTTTGTCTTCGGGGATCTCCCTAAAATTTGTCCAGTTACCCACTGACGGGTTAAGTGCAATTTCAACTTGTTGAACTTAAGTCTCATGGCTTGCTTAATCATCTCATAAAATGACCAACAATTGTTTTATCTCCATAATGTGTCTTCACCGTTAAATTTTTTTAGTGATTTAGAAACTCTTGTTCTGTGCTCTATTGACAATCCATTATGTGCTTGTTTTCTCAGGGTATAATCGCATCTGCTCTTAATTACGGACTCTTGACATGGTCCAATAAGATATAGGACCTGCATTGGTCGCTTTGTACAATCCGCTTCAACCTGCGGCCTCTGCCATTTTATCAAGACTTTTCCTCGGGAGTGCTATATATCTGGGAAGGTTAGCTAGGACTTATATTGTTTCTTTTGCTGCATGCACTAGTGTGATTACCTTATTGAGAGTGGCATCACTAAATTATCTTAGCAATTTTTAAATTCATGTCTTGTTCTCTATTAATCTATTTTAAAATAATATTCTCTGTAAAAGAGATCATTTATGAATTAGAATATTTGTTAATCCCGGTGGATAGTATTAAATGCGTGTGTGTTGCAGTAGTCTAATAGCTTCTAAACAAATTGATAAATACCTAATTAGATGGGTGGTTTGCATTTGGACAGAATATGTTTGATGCACAATCATCTATTAATGAAGATAATAGGAGGTGAACGTTGATGAAAGAATATTTCTTTTTGAGCTTCTCCAATCATTAAATGGTATGAACGAGTTACAGATTTGGATCGCCATACGTAAATAGAATTACTATTGGTCATTTTGAAGTTTTGGATCAATTAAGTTTGCATATCTCTGCATTGGTTTCTGTATCCAACTTCTTAGATGATGGATATCAGATTCTAGTGTAGATGATTTTTTTAATCAAGGATCTTCTAATCCATTTGTCATTAATTATGTTATGATTTTTAAATGGTCCCAGATGATCCTAATATGGAATTTTCTCATGGTAATAAATAATAAATAATTGAACCATATACACTGAAGACATTCTCTATGCTCATTGTAACCTTATTGATTAGGATAGATGATTAGTATATTGCCCTAATCCCAAGTGGCTTCTCATGCAACTTGTGTTCTCGTGCTAATGATGTTTGATTGTCTCTTAGCTTTTCTTGTGTGGCATTTGGTATATTTGATCTAACAAAACTTGGTAGTAGGGACACGTATTATCTTGTAATGGATCTGTCTACTTGACTTTTAAATTGTGCTGACAAACATCCCATCTGTGGCCCTATTTTGTGCCCAGATTGTGGAAAGGTTTGAAATTATGTGATCAAACTAATGGCATGTGGTTGGTGTTTGCTAGCAGCATTATTGGAGGGATGCTCATAATCTCTGGTCTCTACCTGGTCACTTGGGCGCGTTACAGAGAGAAACAGATGGCTACTGGGTTTTCTTTTGTTGTTCGTGATCCTGATCCTCTTCTTCATGAAGATGAACCCGTCCTCAAGACCTCTTAGTGGGAGGAATTATATTCTGTGGTCGTCCCATGCCATCACCAAGGTCTTGGATGGATCATCACGAATCAGGATAGATGATATTCTTCCTCTACTTTGCTGCATAATTGTAGCCTTTGTATCTAGAGATAAAAGAAACATTCACTTGCAGGAATGGCCTTTTCTTGGTTCTTGCACTTCCAAAGCAACACAACAACTAGTCTTTAGTTTTGAACCGTCCACCTTGTTTCAACTTTGTTATCCACTTTTCTCCAATACCCAGCTTTATTCTTGTCTTTCTCTTTACAAGAAACTATATATTAACAGCCTAGTCAATATTATTTCCCCAAACTGAACAGAAGGAAAAAGGTCTCTATTGTATCTCATTTGGAACTTCCATAGGCAATGGCATCATGAAAGCAGAGAAACCCCAAGGTTCCCCCCAGGCTGCATCAGGGCAGCCAAAGATCCAGCAGGCCAAGGCTGGTGCAGCAAAGCCAGCCGCAATGAAGGTGGTGCAGAAGCCACGGGAGCCAAAGAAGGTCCCTTTCTTACACTCTTTTTTACATCACATCATCCCATTCTTACTGATAATGGCATAGTAGATAGTTGATGAAGCTGTGGGGTGGTTATACAGGTCACCGGCCCAAAGCTCACTCCAAAGGCTAAATGAGTGAATGGGAAGGATATATGTGTGTATGTCCAACCTTCGTGCTAGTAGCACTATGGGTGCGTTTGGTTGCATGATTGCAAAATTGATTCTGCAGGAATCTACGATTCCTGCAGAATCAATTTTAAATAGTTAGTAAAAGGAGCTTGGATTTCGGTGCTTTTGTTATTTATTTATTTTACTTTGCACTGAAAAATCGATGCTTGCTAGAAATAAATCTCTGGACCATTACATCTCTAGTAGTTGCCATCTGCATTTTTGATGCTTGAACTGGGAATACATACCTAAGAAATTACTTAAATTTAAAGCTAAATAAAGGGTGATGACAACATCTCTCATAAACCAGTTTTGATATAAAGCAGTAAACATCAGGACTAGGGCTCGTCCCCATACATGTAGTCCGTCTGCCTCTCACCTGAACTTGCATTCCCTCCTCCCTCACCTTCATCGTATTAGAGTACTGCCATCTTTCGGATAATGAGATCAATAAAACGCAGGATGGGAAGGGATGAAAAACTACGATTTCTATAGTGAGAGATGTGTCGGGGAGCTAGAATTTTAAAAATGGAAGCTAATTTAAATATTATGTGATTTTTTTTATTTATGATTTAATCCAACACCCATAATCTAATCAAATATAGACCGAATTCAAAAGATCCAACAATCAAACGGGCTGGATTCAGATCTACTTGACCGGACTTGTTGACAGGCCTAATCACATGTGAGAATCCAGGAATGCTTTAAAATACAGTTTTGACCCAATTTAAAAGATCTAACAATCAAACATGTTGGATTTGGATTTACTTGACTCAGACTTGTTTGACATGTCTAATTACACGTTTGAATCCAGGATTGCTTTAAAATATAGTTTTAGACTAATAGGAATTTGTCCATGCTTTTTGATAATCCCAATAAAATACGCGAGAATAACCACCCACGTGAAAAACACACACACGTCGCGTCCACGCATGGGTCCGCCTCAACCAGACGGGTGACGTAGACATTGGCCCTTATAGGGCTATATTTTCTTGTTAGGTGTGGGTTTTGAAAAATAAATTTGCTATGATATATAATATATAGTCGAGTGATTCAAGCGGGAATGCGGGAAGCGACGTCGGTCGTTCGATCGCGGGTCTATCGCATTCAACAGTCGATGTGATGGACCCGTGATCGACGGCCCGTGATTGCTTCCCGCATTCCCGCACTGAATAATTTTCCATAATATATATATATATATATATGGTCGCGATTACGTGCGGTATGCGGTCGGTGCGGTTTACGACGTGGATCGTCCGATCGCGGGTCCATCGCATCCAACGGTCGACGTGAATCGCACCCGACCGTCCGATGCGATGGACCCGTGATCGACGGCCCGTGATCGCGCACCGCACCGACCGTAAACCGCACCTAATCGGCTCCCATAGTAATATAATATATATATATATATATATATATATATATATATATATATTACTATCATAACTAATTTGTTATGATATCATATCATAATTAATTTGTTATCATAACTAAATTATATATATATATATATATATATATATATATATATATATATATATATATATATAATGTGTGTGTGTCATAAAAAATTAGTTATAAAATATATATTTTAATATATATATAGGGAAGTGATTACATGCGGACGTGCGGTCGGTGCGCACGCGATCACGGGCCGTCGATCACGGGTCTATCGCATCGGACGGTCGGGTGCGAATCACGTCGACCGTTGGATGCGATGGACCCGTGATCGGACGGCCCGCGATCGCGTACGCACGTCCGCACGCCAGCATTTCACTATATATATATATATATATATATATATATATATATATATATATATATAAGTTTCATGTGATTTATTATAAATTCATAACTAATTTTCATATATATATATATATAATACATCTAATATATATATATATATATATAGGGTATTTTTAGAAATATATATTTTTTATATTGTAATCCATGCATTACCAAACAAATGATTGAGATTGAGAATCATAATCCTGTTTTCTCAATCATGTTCCTTACCAAACAGGTTGGCATGATTCACGATCCTAATCTACCTGGATTTAGAATCTCATGATTCACTGAATCCTAATCCCATTTGTCAACCAAACACACCCTTTGAGAAACAGTGAAGCGATGGCGTGCAACATGCTATGAAAATGAGAGAGAAACATAACGGTTTGAAAGGGTGACAATATTAATTTAAATTTTATTTTATTTTTTAAATGTGACTGACCCCACCACATTAATTAAATGAGGAATGATTTTCACGGGGTTGGGATCGTCTGTGGTGTTGTTACAGGGTCATTCTTGTAGCACCCACTGAAAATTTGTCATCGTCCTCAAAGTCCTAACTTGTTCATCTTTCCAAAAGAACCCCATAACAAATATATTTGATGTACATGGTGGAATATTAATAAACCCTAATTAATTAAGACATGTATTAGATAGTTTTGATTGTGGATTCAAAATTTTTATACGTATTTATATTTCTAAGAGTATTACATCATTATTTTATTTTTAGATTTTTGGCTCGTGTGATTTGTGGATATATAGCATGGTTAAAATTGTTATATGATTTTTCAAAAAAAAGAATTAAATAGATTTATATTTGATTTATATTTCTTTATTTGTTTAGTTAAATTTACATCTTTTGTGTTTATTTTATCAAAATCTCTCTTTTCTATTTTATTTGAATGGCAAATGAGATTAATACATTTTTTTTAATAGCTTTAAAAGATGCAATTAACATTTATTTTTGTGGGCTTCATATATTATTGTTTTTTTTTAAAAAAATAGAACTTTTACAAACCATTAGTTAGCTCGCATCTCCCCTCTCCATGTAAGAGGTAAGGATATCAAATCCAGTGGAGCACTCATATTTTTTAAAAATGTGTGAGGATTGTCCGTGTTAAAAAAAATTTCTTGAAAAATAAATGTTTATATTTATAAAAAGTATCATTTGATTATTGTTGTTTAATGAAAATTTGTAGGCTAAGTTAAAATTTACCCCCACTAAATAAAATTTCTGACCCCACCACTGGTTGCAGGCATTAATATTGTACCCTATATTATCTTATTTTTTTACTTGTAAAAGTATTTGAAGCCCCAATTATAGGACGATTGGGAAAAATAATGAAGTAAATAATGAATTTTGGGACTTTGGGGGTGATAGAACATTTTTTTTTTTTTTTTTTTTTTTTTGTGGGTGAGTGGTGAGTATTTTGAAAATATTATTTGTTATGGGTCCTTATGGAAAGATGAATAAGTTGGGACTTTGGAGGTGGGGTGATGGATTGGCGAAGTTTTAGTGGGTGCATGCTACAGGGAGGATGACCCTGTAGCTCCACCACAGAGGATCCCAACCCGAATTATAGTGCTAATTTGGAAAATAAAAACTTAATTTTGTTGTGCTAGCTTTTCTATTAAATAGTAGTTACACTGGCCATGATCAGAATCGATTTAAAGAATCTCCTGATCTAGAAATTAAAAATGGAGGTGGTGGCAATGTTGTCTCCCTTTATTCCTCACCCGCCGCCCATTGGCCGTAGTACTCCTTCAAGTTCAAAAAGACAGTTCTCCTTCAAATATTGTACCACTGGTGGTACAATATTTTTATCAGTAGCAGCAAAGGCGAAGCAGCAGCGGAGAGCAGTGCCGTCGTCGTCGTCGTGGAGAGATTTTCCTACGATGGTGTGCGATGGATTAGAGCAGGCCATCAACGAATTCATGGAGCCGGCCACTCTTCCGGCATCGGTGGACCCCAGACACGTCCTTGCTGGGAACTAGGGCCCCGTGAGTGAGCTCCCCCCGACGGACTGTCCCGAAATCAGGGGCGAACTCCCGGCCTGCCTAGACGGGGCTTATATACGGAACGGTCCCAACCCGCAGCATTACCCGAGTGGATCATACCACCACTTTGAGGGGGATGGCATGCTCCACTGCCTTCGCATCTCCAGTGGTCGCGCCTCCTTTTGCAGTCGCTGCGTCCGTACCTACAAGTACACCCTCGAACAGCAGTCGGGATCCTCCCTTCTTCCCAAGTTCTTCTCCGGCTTCCGTGGCCTTGCCGGCGTCGCTCGGGCCGCCGTCTCCATGCTCCGCGTCCTCACGGGACAGTTCAACCCGAGGAAAGGTATCGGCGTCGCCAACACCAGTCTCGCATACTTGGGGGGTATGCTTTTGGCACTCTTGGTGAAATCTTAACCATCGGACGCCATGACTTCGATAAAAGGCTGTCCCTGTGCATGACAGCCCACCCAAAGAAGGATCCAGAGACGGGGGAGATGTTTGCGTTCCGTTGGGGTCTGCTGCCACCCTTCCTAACCTACTTCGTGTTGGATGCTGATGGAACTAAAAGGTGTCCAGATGTGCCCATCTTCTCCAATATGAGACGTCCGTCGTTCATGCACGACTTTGCTATCACCAAGAAGTACGCCCTCTTCTGTGACATGCAGTTAGGGATGAGCGGGAACATCTTTCGCTTTTGACCCAGATAAAGTTTCAAGGATTGGCATGCTCCCTCGATATGCAACCGATGAGTCACAGATGCGCTGGTTCGATGTCCCTGGATTTGAGAAGAATAGAATAATGAGACCTAATTTTATTAAAGAGAGACTAAAGCCCTTTATATACAAAATCTAATACACGTGTAACACAATAATACATGATATATATATATATATATATATATATATATATATATATATATATATATATATGGTCGCGATTACGTGCGGTGTGCGGTCGGTGCGGTTTACGACGTGGGCCGTTCGATCGCGGGTCCATCGCATCCAACGATCGACGTGAATCGCACCCGACCGTCCGATGCGATGGACCCGTGATCGACGGCCCGTGATCGCGCACCGCACCGACCGTAAACCGCATGTAATCGGATCCCCATATATATATATATATATATATGAAAATGATTGCGTGCGGCGAACGGCAGGTGCGGCCGCGACGTGGGCCGTTCGATCGCGGGTCCATCGCATCCAACGGTCGAGATGAATCGCCCCCGACCGTCCGATGCGATGGACCCGTGATCGACGGCCCGTGATCGCTGCCGCACCTGCCGTTCGCCGCACGTAATCACGTCCCTATATATATATATATATATATATATATATATATATATATATATATATATATATATATATATAATCTAACACCCCCGCTCAAACTCAAGGTGGATCAAACAACGCGAATTTGCGGTCGGTGCGGTGTGCGACGTGGGCCGTCCGATCGCGGGTCCATCGCATCCAACGGTCGACGTGAATCGCACCTGACCGTCCGATGCGATGGACCCGTGATCGACGGCCCGTGATCGCGCCACCGCGGTGCGCGATCACGGGCCGTCGATCACGGGTCCATCGCATCGGACGGTCGGGTGCGATTCACGTCGACCGTTGGATGCGATGGACCCGCGATCGGACGGCTGCCGCACCGTGTGACCGCCGCACCTAATCACTCAACTATATATATATAGGGAAATGATGGGGTGCGAACATGCGGTCGTGCACCCCATCTGCGGCTTTGCAGACAGACTGTCTGATATGTGGGATCAGATCTGACGACCCATGTTATTTTTGACAAACCGGTTACCAATTGTTCACCCAGTCACAAGTTAACGCATATAAAAACTCTTTTCTTTCACTTTCACTCTCTCTTTCTTCATTTCAAATCACACAGGCAACCAAAAAAAGGAAAACACAGAGCAACACCGAGCCCTCCCTCTGTGATCCTCCTCTGCCACCACCTCTGTTGCTACACCCCCATCCCTCCCCGTGCTCGATCACCTGCTGCGGCCACCCCCACCTCTATTTTGACCACCCCCTCCTCCACACCATCACCCCCTACGACCCCCGAGTGAGTTCCTTCGGAGGTGCTTCGTGAGGGGGCGGCGGCATCAAGAGTGGGGTCGAAGCAAAAAAATAAAAACAAAAAACTAGACTCATCTTGTTTAATTCAAATTTGCATTATAGTTTTGTTTTAAAAAGAAACGACTATTTTTTTTAAAGGAAAACAAATGCCCATTAATTTAAAAACAAATCAGAGGACTATTATCCATTAAAAACCATGATGATGAAAAAATAAAAATGCATACCATATTAAAAAAAATGCATTGGAATTGATTACCCACACACGGACTTCAATCCATGTCGCCCACTATTGAATTCCCCATCTCCTCATTTAATTGGCGATATTTAATCATGTATTTTTAGAATTAAAATGAATTTGTGATCGGTGGCGAAACCCCTCATATATACATTAATCTATTTGTTTTTCTAGAATAAAATCATCAATAGTGAATGATTGTTTGGTCACATACATTAAAAAAGATGAGTGGAAATTATCCAATAATTTCAAAATATAAAATTTCGAAGCAATTATAAAAGTTTATATATTGTAAATCGTCTTATTTTTTATTAATATAAGTTGTTACTCGATTTAGATTTTTTATAACGGGATCTTTTAAAAAATTTATGTTTCTAGACCCCATTGATAAAAATTCGCGGTAGAGGAGGCCGACGGTGAAGAGATGCCATTCTTCAATCCATGACCGGTGGCGGTGGCGGTGGTCGATGAGTGGCCGAAGCGCGTAGCGGCGGGTAGAGGATGAAGAGATGCAGCAGCGGCGGTGATTGTTGGGGGTCTCCGGCCGTCAGGATCAGACGATTGTGCTTCGGTGCGCCACCGCCGCAGCCCGCCAATGATGATGATATATATATATAGCTTACGTACTCAGATGACGTACGATGGATGATTATGCATGGTTTTCATTCATCTCATACCGGCCACAAAGTTTTGTGGTGGTAATTAAGATCTGCTGCTCTGCTCATTAGTTATAGATCGTTTTACTTACATATAAATATATATAACTATTAAATCAGTAATTAACTATGATTTTACTATTTGAATTGAATGTAGAAATATTAATATATGTATACAAGTGCGTTTAATTTATTACATATTTTAGTAAGGTGTTGTGCTGCTGGTTTTAGTTTGAGTTTACATATTTTTACCAACTATAACCCTTTCAGTTACTCGATCCAAAAATTGAAACAGCGAATATTTGAGATGCTGAAGAAGTAAAATCATTGAGGAACATAATGAAATTAATACTTTTTGACTGCATGTAGAAGTTTTTTTTTTTAACTAAATGATAGGCATACGTCAGGAAAGATAGAGAATGAATCTATCAAGAAAACAAAACAAACAAAATCAACAATTACATCAAATACTACTCTCAATAAAAAAAAAGCATGTAGAAGTTGTTAAAATGCCATATCTTGATTCACGGATATTTTTTTGGTGGTGGTGAACCACTCTGTTTGGAAAATTCTTTTAGACGGAGGACACTCTGCAATCTGCATGGGAATGGTTACAGGGACAGTTATTTTAACCCCCTTTTTTTTTCAATCCCACCCCATCAGACGATCCACCCCACTCAAAACTTATGAATTGCAAACCCACCCCAAGATAAACATATCACACATCATAATCTAAACCCCACCCCTCTCCCTCCCCACATTTTTCATCTCTTGCTTCCTTCTCCTCTCCCATCTCTCTCTCTCTTTTGATTAGCCATCATCAATGGCGACAAAAAAACAACAAAAAACAACACCCAAAAGATCCTATGTTTTCCTAGCCATCATCAATGGAGACCGACTCCACCATCACCATCTCTGACGACGTCTGCCGCTCCCTTGAAGACCGACTCCGCCCTCGCCTCCTTCGACTCACGACACCCGTCGCGCCATCAACGCCCACGAGGCCTCCCTCCCCTCCTCCGAGTCCTCCCCGCCGTCGATCGCCTTCGTGACACTGCTCTCTCCGACCTTGCCGTCCCCTCCTCCGGGGACCTTGACCTCTTGGCGGCGATCTGGAGGTACTCTCGGAGGATGGACGCGAAGGGGCAGTGGGGGTATGTGACAGGAAGGAGGAAGCATCTGTGGCAATAAAGAGGGAGATCGTGACGGCAGTGGCGGAGGAGGCCGTTGAGGGTGTCGGTGGTGGGCGGTTTGGGGTGGGGGTGGGTTTGCTTTGTTTGAGAAGAGTTAAGATTTGGTTTTTTATTTTTTAAACGGGGTGGTGATCCGATTCCATGGGGTGGGTATATAGGTCCCCATGGTTACCAATGAGAGGATATCCTTTCCCCGTTCCACATAACTAGTGAAAAGAAAAAGATAAAAATTACCTTAGCTTAATATTCATATATAATAATAGTATAATCTTCGTAATGATGTTAATAATTGATTATTAACCAGTTAATTGATTTTTTTTCTCTTTCCATATATATTTGCTTCAAATTAAATATATGTATTGAGTTTTCTATATTTTTTCATTTTACGGTTATTATATGATAAGTATTTAAATAAAATATTTTTTAACCTTTATTACATTAATATAATCAAAATATATTATTCAATGATTGATGTATATATGATTGTATATCTTTTTTTTTATTAAACATCTTTTGTTTAAAACTTGAATTCTATATTTTTTATATATTAAAAATATAGATTTTATATAATTATAACCTAAATATTATATTGTGAGATAACAGATGAGAAAAAGAAATAAGGGTACTTTGATCTTTCGGCATGATTAAATGGTGTTAATAAACATATTTAGAAAGGAAATAAGGAAACTTAATTAGGGTGACAAGTATGCAAAAAATTTATAGTTTTGAATGGTTTAAAATAAAATTGAGTGTTTGTAATGGCATAAAATTAAGGGTTCAAGACATCTATGTCCCTGTAAACATGAGTAATTTCATATAAGTCCATTTCAAAATTGGGATAGACGTACAAGCCCTTAAAAACTCACAAAATCCAATTATCATCCCTGAAATATATTTACATCAAAATTTAATGGAATAATTTTAAAATATTTCATCATCATGTAATTGTATAGATGTGATAGTCCCTATAAACAATTAGAAAACAAATTAGTCCTTGCTGGGAAGATGAATTTTGCCATTTTTGAATTTTATATTTCTTCATCTTCTTCTGCCTTGACAAAGTTATTCATGTTATGGGTTAAAGTCAACTAGGATAGATTGGGTCATGATTAAACTATGTTGACTGCAGTGATGTATATGGATTTTTTGAGTTTTCAGGGACTTGTACGTTTGTCTCAACTTTGAGAGAGGCTTATATGTAGACATGTCAATGGGTCGGGTCCGGGTCCAACCTAGGACTTTGCGGGTCCTGAAAAATGTGGACCCGGACCTGGACCCATCGGACCTGGGTCGGGTCCTGGTCTAACCTGACTCGAATGTGGTTTCTAAAAAAAAATGGAGAGCTCATGAATTTGTTTGATTTATCATTCTATTATAAAATTTGTGTATAAAGCATTAGTTTTGAGCTTTCTAAACTGGTGTTCTAACATTATATTTGAACATATTTTTGTATAATTTAAAACAATAAACACTAATATATAACATTCAGAATAAATAAAAATCTAAACAATATAACAATGAATTAAAAGGGAGAGCTAATGATTAATTATTTGTATCACATAGTAAATGTTCAAAACAATAGACACTACATATTAATCTAAACAACATTTAAAACAATAAACACTAACATATTAACCTAAACAATGAATATAAGTCATGCAACAAACCAATTAATTATACAAATTCAAAAGTTAATATACTAATAAGGCTTGTCAATGAGTGAGTTTAGTTGGTTATGAGTTATGATTTATGAGTTTGGTTATGGACTCATGGATATAAAAATGAGTTAAAATTTATACTTGTAACTTGATAAATAAGAAACAAAATTATGAGTCGACTAATAATAATAGTATTGTAATATATGAGCATATACTAATAAAAAAGTCGGGTCTCAGGTCCAACGGGTCGGGGCGGGTTGAACCCGGACCAGACCTGGTTGTATGTTCGAGTCCACCGGGTCGGGTCTAAATCGGGTCGGATATATTACACGTGTAATCGGGTCTGAGTATAGACCCGACCCGTTAACATGCTTACTTATATGAGATTACCTATATTTGTAGGGACATAGATGTCTTCAACCCTAATTATAATTATCATATTTTTTAATGGTATATACGGAAAAAAAACCATTTATTTATTTATTTTATTATTACTTAGTTTTGCAATGTGATAAATAAGTCTGATAAAGATTAAAGGGCCCGTTTGGTATCACTTAAATAAGTGATTTTCTTTTAATTAAACAGAAAATTAAAAAGTGTTGTCAAATGCATTCTAAAAAGCAGACTTAATTTAAAAGTTACTTACAATTTACTTTTTAAAAAGCGCCAAAAAATACGTTTTTCAGGAATCAAGTATTTTTTAACCATTTTATTCAAAATCTTATTTTTCAAATATGTTTTTAAATAGATAATTTATCATAAAGGATGCTTTAAGATATTTTAATATTTAACAAAGCTGAGACATAGATTTATTCAAATATTTGTTATTTGATTTATAGATTTCACATAAATAAATTGAACTAATTGATGTTCTCTGTTGTTCATCCACAACAGAACTAATTAACCAGGGACATCGACTTGTGGTCAGGGGCGGCGGCAGATGGAACCTATCGCTTTTTAAAAAAAAAAGAAAAACGAAAAACAGCCCGGCGGCCCTGCCCCAGAGTATATATATATATTTTTTTGAAAGTGAGAGAGTATATATACAACCATTAAACCATGGGAGCGCTACTATACTCAAATTTTTTGACGGTTTAAAAGACAAGAGGCTTAAGTGTTCCTGTTTTTCCTTTCGATATTTTTATAATAGCATACAGTTTGTATGGTTGGAATAGTAACAAAACGAAAAAAAAAAATGAGAGAGAAGAAGAAAATTGTTGTCGATTTACCGGCCTCACAAACAAACACACACGTGGAGAGAGCATACATAAAAAATGCATCACCTCACATAACAAAAACACACGTGGGACCTGCAATCGAACGGCTTGGAAGGAAGCGTTATCAATGACCTTGAACAATGAGTGACGAACGAGTGAAGCGGGTGGGTCAGGGGATCATATTTATAAGTAGAGAGTTTTCATCCTTCCTCTCCCCTCTTCTCGTCCAAAGGTCTCCTCTCTCTCTCTCTCTCTCTCTCTCTCGCTTGCTCGTAGGTTGGATCTTCTCTTTCCATTGGATACATTCCCTTCATGTACAAATGTCCATGAATCTGCATAATCAATGACTTTATAGTCTAGTTGAAGGTTTTTTTTTCTTCTCATGCTGCTGGGTTTCAATGTTTGTATGGTTCACATTTGGATAAACTGGTGAAAGTGCAAAAGAAGATGAAGCCCTGAATATACGAATATCCATGTTGTCTTGCAGTCCCCTATGTCCTCTGAGGTTCCCTTTCCAATATGTCATGGATTCTGTTCGATTAATTTTCCCAGCTGTGCTAGACCACCTCGCCTAAGGTTCTCTTTGTTGAGAAAATTCCTTTTAAAACAAGGACAATGCCAAAACCTAGTAAAGCCACAGATTCAAACCAATACGAAAACACAGCAAAATATTCTGCAAACAATTAAGAGATGATTAGAAAAACATATCAGTTTGGTGGAAGCGAGCTGAGACGCTCTGTCCTCGGTGAATAAGGCCCCCTCACGCACAAGGTTGAACGGCTCCTACCATTGAGAGATACGACCACCAGGGTTATGCCTCCTTGGGGTGCGAGCTACGAGGAGACCACAGTGAACGGCCGCAATCCTTTTAGATGCTCAGATCAGACAGGAAGGACGAAGAGGGATGTAGACCAGTCTTCTGTAATGGAAAACCAGAACAAAAGAAGAATAGAAAAAGAAAAGAAGAAGAAGACTCGCTGTAGGTGGCTCTAGACTTATGATTTTCGCTGATGATGAATGAAGACTCATATGACCCCTTTATATAGGCAGTTCAGCAATGTTCGAAAACGTTTAAAAGGAAAACCGACGAATTAAACACGCCCATTAAAATTATCGACCAATTAATTGCGCGCATTAAAATTGTAGCTGACCATTTAATCGCGCTCATTAATCAAATTAATTCACGCAACCGACCAATTAATTAGAGCTGTTTTGAAAACGTTTTTGGACGGTTCTGGAAATAAATACGTTGTTGGTTTTAGAAATATTTTGAATTTGAAAATCAAATTTAGGAGTGACAAAAAGAAACTCACACGACGTGGATTTAGGAGTGACAAAAAGAAACTCACACGACGTGCGAGCGCGCACGCCCGGTTAACTAGTTTTTTCATCAGAAATCCAAGCCCACGGGTTAATGGGCTGGACCTCGTGTGCGCGCGCGTAGGGGTGTGGCCCAACAAGTCTCAATAATAGAATGGTGTGTCTCTATGTATAAGGTGAAAGAAACAAGTAGATATAACCGATGTGAGACTAAATTGTTGGAAAGGGAAATGGGTATACCCAATTTTTGGTCAACCAAGGAATGAGCCATATAAATAGGCCCAACACTAACACTCTTTGCACATACGCATCTCTTCTATGGGCTGATGATAGGGTGTTATAGATTATTACTCCATAATTCTAGAGAAGGCATCTTTCCCATGCCAAACTTTATTAGGATCCTGTTTCAATCTAGACAATCTGCCTCATAAAAGTAGTGCGAAAATTTGGGCTGCCTCATGGTCACAGAAGTTTCTTTAAACATCATTTGTTGTTTGCTCATTTGATGCAATGAAACGATCTTATTTCTGGATATTCGATGGGCACCCAACGTGTTGAGTGAAATGTTTATAGCTGTAGATGTTCGATGGGCTGCACAATTATTAATTTCTTTATACAGATATACAAAATCATGGACATATTAGCTATTTTGTGGTCAGGGCGGAGAAGAGGACCTATTTGGATGTGGTTTAATCATTTTGAACTTGAAATGGTGGAAGCTGGTAAGAAAGAATTATGGTTGTAAATGTGTTTTTGATCGTATTGGATGGCAGAAAGTATATGTTTAGTGAAGGTTTAGGGTGCGGTGGTCAAGCTCAGGGCTGGTTAAATGATGTTGTGGGTGACTAGAATCACAACGGGAGACATTCATGGTGGAAGAGAACTGAGTGTGAATCATCATGGTCAACTTGAGACTTGTTTATGGACACTAGAGAAGGTCAAGCACATCATTTCTGTCCTACTTAGCCATTAGTAATTTCTGTTAGAGGTTTTTCAAAATGTATTTCATGTGTCTTGTAACTTGGGTTTTTTGTTTGTAACTTTAAGTTGGGTTTTAGTCCCACATCGGTTAAAGAGGAAAAAGTTTGGCACTATATAAAGTGAGGTGTGTATAAAGTAATGTTTACTTTAGGAATGGTAAAGTGTTATGCACACGGTGCTTTAGCACCGTCCGCACACGCGCACGCGTGTGCGATGGGCGCAATGTGGCGCTTTGTTGGCGCACTTGGCACGTGCGCATCGTCGCTAGGAGCTGGAGCCTTTTCTTTTTGGCTAATCAAACGATTGAGATTGTTCCATCAGATGCGATCTGGACCGTCCAGATGGTGGACATGTCCGATGCAACGTACACCGTTGGATCAATCAAGAATCGGTTACATTGATCGAAGAGGTGCAATCGAAAAGGGTGCATCGGATGGTGATCGATCTGGACCGTCGATCTTGTAACTGAAGATCTAACGGTCCAGATTGGAGGTGGTTAAGCCTCATGGGATGCCTTGAAAGGGTGCTCCTGTGTCTATTAATAGACATGAAATCCAACCATTCAAATCACTTCGAATTCATCAAACAAGCTTCCTCTTTTTCTTTAAAGTTTCTTGTGTTAGGTTTCTGCAGAACCTAATACAGAGGTCTTGATTTACTTGGGTTCTTCTTCAGTATTCGATCCATCATCGTTGGTGCAAACGCTGGTGGAATAACACTTCGAGTTATCCTAGAGACGAATTTGCAGCAACCCTTTGCACACTGTTTGGGGGCAAATATTGTCTTAAGGAGAGCGACTCTGTAACGCGACTCGAAGTTCTATTGAAGTCTCAGTCATTTTTCAACAATTTCATGTATAAAGATCTTGTTGGAAGTGTAATTTGGTTTATGCCATTCATCTTCTCTCCAATTTATTGTCCTTAGATTGCCCCTCTGACTAGTGATAGTGAATCTTCTACACTGGCAATAGAACAAGCGTCTATATCAGGGTCCATGTCATAGTTCACTAACATCCATGGCATCTTACCCAGAGATTGGGTTGGCTTTAGAAACCCATTATCTCCGTTAAGTCCTGCCAGACGTCACTTATATGAGACCACCAAATGCTGTAAATCATCTTATTTGAGTGACATATTAGATTCCACTACATGCTTTATTATTCCTCAAACCTATGTTTATAAATTAAATTTTCTATTGCACTCAAGGATATTTTACAAATTTTGAGAAAGTGAAATGTTGGTTGAGCATCTGTGCGAAAGTCTTTTGTGTAATTTGGATACAAGGCTTATCGGTTTGGCATAAGTTTGTTGGGTTTCATGGGTTTCAGCCTAGAACTCCTCCTCCTCCTCCCCCCCCCCCCAAAAAAAAAAAAGAAAAAAGAAAAAGAAAAAAAAGATTACTTTTATGGTACATCTCTGTTTCTGGGATTGACATATTGCTATAGTTTGATGTTAATGTTGTGCAAGGTCCCACCCATGTTATATAATGAGGTTTAACTTGGTTGGACACAAAATTTTTATGCATATTAGCCAGAGCATGTTTCAACCATGTAACCAATATGAGGAGGTCTCAACTCATGTGTTCATCTAAGTCATAGGCTCATAGCTCAGTCAAAGGATGCATCTCTAGAGTAAAAGTTTAGAGCTACTTGCTGTTGCATGTTTGAATATCAAGGTATATTTTTTGGCTACTTTCTCCAGTAGAATGGATGTACTAATCCAGGGAATTAAAAATCTATGCACAGATTTCATGTTACTTGATGGCCTAATTGGTTTTATGTTACTGTTTTGAGCGGCAGATAAAAGAACTTCGACCAACTGAATTGTTATTTCCAAAGCAATACTTTGGTTGATTTTGTCTATTTTGTCTTGTACTTTAATCCAGATCATTTGCCTAAAGTAGCTTATCCTGAATACAAGAGGAGAGGTCTTTGAAATAGTCGGTGGCATTGTAGATCGTAGAGTACTGCTTATGATGATCATGCATAGTGATAAAGTCAATATGTTGATATTCTCAGTCGTGAGAAAAAACCTTGCTCCTATATGTACTCTCAGATTTTCTGATATTCCTTTTCCTCAAGTTTGTTATGTTGATCATTGTTTACCAATCTACATTCATTTTACAGAGAAAGGTTTATGTTCATGGGCCTCCAACTTTTCTACTCCCAGTCTAAAACTACAGCCAAAGTTGTCTATTTAAAATAGCTTCTCAATTGTCCCTTGCGGTTTTAAGAGGAGGAAATGAATGTTTGCATTTCATTCTTCTTTTGTTGGTTTGTCCTAATTTTGTTCTGACCCACTCAATTCAGTGTCCAGCAGGGCTGAAGCAAGCTATGGCTCTTCAAGTCATGCATTCCCCCAACCTAGAAGACAAATTCTTCCTCAAACATCATAGCATTCCCCCATCAACTTCCAGATGCAAAGTTTCCCTAGTAAACCTCAATCTGATGACCAGAATGAGAAGGTCCACTGTGAAGTGTTCATTATCTCCGGATAAACATCAAAATGAGATCTCTGAGTCAAACAAGCCAGTTGAACTCCCTCTATTTCCACTCCCACTGGTTCTCTTCCCTGGGGCTATCCTTCCTCTGCAGATCTTCGAGTTCAGGTACCGAATCATGATGCATACGCTCCTCCAGACTGAACTTAGGTACGGTGTTATCGACTCCGACAACTCAAACGGAGCAGTTGAAGTTGGGGGTGTAGGAGAGGTTGTCAAACATGAAAGGCTCAATGATGATCGGTACTTTCTCATCTGCAAGGGACAAGAGAGGTTCAGAGTGATGAATCTTGTGAGGACAAAACCTTACCTTGTTGCAGAGGTGAAGTGGTTGGAGGACCGACCCTCCAGTAGTGGTCAAGAGGATGTGGAATCCCTTGCAGTCGAGGTGGAGAATTATATGAAAGACGTTATCAGGCTCTCAAACAGACTAAACGGGAAACCGGAAAAGGAGGCCCAGGATCTGAGGGGAAATCTCTTCCCCACTCCCTTCTCCTTCTTTGTAGGGAGCACGTTTGAAGGAGCTCCAAAAGAGCAGCAGGCATTACTGGAGCTAGAGAGAGGACACCGCTGTCCGGCTGAAGAGTGAGAGGGAGACGATGAGGAACACGCTTAATTATTTAACAGCTGCTTTTGCTGTTAATGATGTGTTTCAATCCTCTTAATCTCATATTATTCACACGTATTAGTATATTTTGCCTTGGAGGTACATTGTAATTGTTAGATTACATGTGTATTGTATTACATGTGTATTACTATGTTACACGTGTATCAGGACTTGTACTACTATATAAAGGGTTTTGTCCCTCTCTTAATAGAATGAGGTCTCATATTCTTTTTTCCCTAAAATCTATCATGGTATCAGAGCTCTTTTGAGACCCCAAAATTTTTTTTTTCTTTTTGGAACGTTTGTCACATCGTCATCGTGCCGTTGGTGTTCGAGCCGTCGTCTTCTTCAAGTTATAGTCGTCTTTATCGCGCCGTTACCCGTCCGCGCAGCCCCAGCCGCGCAGTCTGTCTGCGCTGCCCCGTTCGCGTCCGCGTAACATCCCAGCAGATCCCGAGACTCGCGCGTGGAATCCCAGCGAATCAGGGACAATCAACCGGACCGCACGCGTACCACGCTCGCGTGTTCGCAGATCCCGCGTACATTGCCCGTCTCGCGTGTTAGTCAGTCCGCCCGGCCCACCAGTCCAACCCGCTTGCCCGACCAGCCCAACCCGCTGCCCGGCCCACCAGCCCGACCCTCCAGCCCAACTGTCAGTCGGATCCATCAGCAGCGACCCGACCCGCCTGAGAAGCCGTCCGGCAACCGTCCGTCACCGTCGTCGGCCACCGTCCGTCGCCGCCGGCCATCGTCCGTCTCCGCCGGCCGCCGCCCGTGCCGCCAGCCGTCCGGCCACCGTCCGGCCGCCGTTCGCCGCCGTCAGGCCACCGTCCAGCCGTCCGCTGCCGTCCGGCCTTGTTTTTTTATCGCGTTTCTTTCCTGGACTGCTATGACTTCGTTCGGACTCCGAATTTAGTCATCCAGGTACTCATTTTGTTCAGTTTTTCGTTGTCTACGCATTCGTGTATATTTCGGACTCATTTGAGATACTTTGATTTGTCTTTATCTGAAAATCCGTCTGACCCGGATCCCACTTTGACGGTCAACGCTGCTGTTAAACTACCCGTCTCCACGGACTCATTTGAGCCCCTTCGTGATGTTCTTCCGAATTCAACCGATTTTCTTTTGAGCTCCGTCGAAGATTGGCCGTCCTGGCGTGCCACTGTGAAGAGCACCCTCAGTTCACGAGATTTGTTCGACCACCTTGATGGTACTATTGCTGTGCCACCGTCTGATTCTCCAGCGTATATCTCATGGCGGAGACGTGATCAGCGTGCCTCTTCTTATGTGATCAACTCTGTTGATCGTTCTCTTCGTGCTGATCTCAGTATATTCGATACGGCAGCGGAGATTTGGGCGTCTCTTCTTGAACGCTTTATGGAGAAAAGTGGCGCTCGAGAGTATCAGTTACTTGCTGAGGTTCAGACAATTGTTCAGGGAGATCTTTCTGTCACCGATCTATACAATCGCATGCGCACCTGTTTTCGTGAACTACGAAATCTTGAGCCGAGTCCACGTGCATCTCTAGCTGAGCGAGCTGCCTTTCGTGATCGTCGTGAACTCTATCAGTTCCTTATGGCTCTTCGTCCTGAATATTCCGCGTTGGTTGGACAGTTGATTCATCGAGATCCTTTACCACGCTTAGAGGTTGTTTTAGCGGAAATTGTTGCCGAGGAGACTCGTCTTCGCACTGTCGCATCACGACAGACTACTTCCTCGACCATGTATTCTGGAGTTTTGGCTGCTACCTCTCCTGTTGTTCCTCCTGCAACCTCATCACGTCATACAATTCTGTGTGCGCACTGCCAAAGGTCAGGACATGCCATTAATAATTGTTGGGATCTTCATCCAGAGAAACGCCCGGTTACTCGTATGCCACAGCAAGCCTCTCAAGGTCGTGGTCGTGGACGTGGTCCAGTTCACCGTCGTCCCACTGCTGCTGTTGCTACCACCACTATACCAGGTTTGCCTACTTCTGATCATCTTGACACCTTGATCAATCAGCGACTTGAGCAGCTCTTACAGCAGCATCCACCATCGATCTGAGTCTACTGCTCCCTCAGCCTTCTCTTCCACTCCGGGTACTTCTGTCTCTTGGATTTTTGATTCTGGTGCATCCCATCATATGACACCTAATAGTTCTATACTTACTGCATGTTCACCTGCTCCTGCTCATTTGCCTCCGATTCATACTGCTGACGGTTCTGCTTTAGTTATCACCCAGTGTGGATCTATCACCACCACCTCAGATCCCACTGGCCGTCTTTCCATTCCATTTGTTTTACATGCGCCAGATCTATGCATGAACCTTATTTCCATTAGTCGACTTTGTGATTCCGGTCTGACCGTTTCTTTCACTTCCTCTGGTTGTTTTGTGCAGGATCCACACTCGGGGCGGAGGATTGGCGTTGGTCGTAGAGTCGGCGGATTGTACTTCGTGGAGTATCTGCATCTCCCTGTTCCAGATCCCTCTGTCTTCTGTGGTAGCGTCACTTCTAATGCCGATTTGTGGCATAGAAGGTTAGGTCATGTCTCTGAGTCTCGCCTTAAAGGCCTTTTTGAGTCTGGTGTGTTAGGATCTACTTCTTTTTCTCCTTTGTCTGTGTGTGAGGGCTGTAAATTGGCCAAACCTGTGGCCTTACCTTTTAGTTCTAGTAATAATCAGTCCACCAGTCCTTTTGAGTTAGTGCATTCTGACATTTGGGGTCCTGCTCCCGTACATTCTCTGAGTGGTTTTTCTTATTATATTAGCTTCATTGATGATTATTCTCGCTTTACGTGGATTTATTTACTACGTAATCGCTCTGAGGTTGCTCACATTTATGATGTTTTTACCACCATGATTCACACCCAATTTCAGACTCGTATTAAAACATTTCGCTCTGATTGTGCCAAGGAATATATTTCTTCTACAATGCGCTCTCTGATTCAATCACATGGCACAATTTTTCAGCAGTCTTGTCCCTACACTCATGAACAGAATGGTGTTGCCGAACGTAAACATCGTCACATTCTTGAGACCACTCGCTCTCTTCTACTGTCATCGTCTGTTCCACAGCGTTTTTGGGCTGAGGCTGCCATTCTTTTTGTTTATCTCATAAATATCACTCCCTCTACCGTTCTCTCTGGCATGTCCCCTCATGAACGCCTCTATTCTTCACGTCCCAACTACAGTCGTCTTCGATTTTTCGGTTGTACGTGTTATGTTCTTCTTCCTCCTCATGCGCGTGACAAGCTCTCTGCTCAGTCTGTTCGATGTGTTTTCTTAGGGATAAGTTTCGAGCATAAGGGGTATCATTGTTATGATCTTGTGGGTCATCGTTTCTGGTTCGCTCGTCATGTATCATTTGTTGAGGATGTTCCATATTTTTCGTATACGTCCCGTGAGTCCACTTCTCCTACGTCTCCTTCTGTTCAGCCTTGTCCTGTTATTGAGTCTCTTCCTCTTCCTAAATCATCTCCTAGTCCTTCCCTGGTTGAGCCTTCTCCGATCGAGTGTGACTCTCTGTCTTCCTCTTCCAGTCCTACTGCAGATACTTCTCCTGGTGCTTCGCCTCCTGCGCCTGACGCCCCTCTCCCGGCCGTGGATCCGAGTAGTGTCGCTCGCTATCCTCCGCGCGAGCGTCGTCCGCCTGCCCGTTTCAGTTTTGATAGTGGACCCCCTGATCAGTTTGGTTTTGCCACAGTTAGCTCTTATTCTCCAAAACTTCAGGCATTTCTTGCAGCTATTCATACACATCGGGAGCCTAAATCTTATCAAGAGGCAGTTCAGCACCCTGATTGGTGACAGGCCATGGATGAGGAGTTTCAGGCGTTTCAGGAGACTCATACGTGAGATATTGTTCCTCTTCCCACCGGTGTTGAGCCTATCAGTTGTAAATGGATTTTTAAGGTCAAACATCGACCTGATGGATCCATTGAATGACACAAGGCTCGTCTAGTTGCTCGCGGTTTCACACAGGAGTATGGGATCGATTATGAGGAGACTTTCGCCCCTGTTGCACAGATGACCACCGTTCGCACTCTTCTTGCAGTTGCTGCGACTCGTCATTGGCCGCTCTTTCAGATGGATGTGAAGAATGCCTTTCTTCATGGGGATTTATCAGAGGTGGTCTACATGCAACCACCTCCTGGTCTTCATACTCCTCCTCAGCATGTCTGTCGTCTCCGGCGTGCTATATATGGTCTTAAGCAGGCTCCTCGTGCATGGTTTGAGCGTTTTCGCAGTGTTATTCTATCAGCTGGGTTTGTTGAGAGCTCTCAGGATCACTCTTTGTTTGTGCGATCATCATCGCAGGGTCGAGTGATTCTACTTCTATATGTGGATGATATGATCATCACTGGTGACGACTCAGCTGGTATTACTCTTGTTCAGCGTCACCTCAGTAGCCAGTTTCAGATGAAGGATCTTGGTACTCTTCGCTACTTTTTAGGGCTCGAGATTGCTCAGAGTAAGCGGGGGATTCTTCTCTCTCAGCAGAAGTACACAACAGATATTATTGATCGTGCCGCTATATCTGACACTCACCGTGCTGACACACCACTTGAGCTTCATGTAAAACTACGTCCTACTGATGGTGAGTTCATTTCAGATCCTACACGATACAGACAGATCGTGGGTCAGCTAGTGTATCTCTGCATTACCAGACCTGATATTGCACATGCAGTCAGCATGGTTAGTCAGTTCGTTTCTACTCCTCGTTCGGTTCACTATAGTGCTCTCATGAGGATCATTATATACTTATGTGGGACTATTACCAGATCACTCTATCTGTCATCATCTTCATCTCTGGTTCTTCGAGCTTACACTGACGCTGATTGGGCAGGAGATCCGACTACTCATCGATCCACTACTGGTTTTTGTATATTTCTTGGAGATTCTCTTATTTCCTAGCGCAGCAAGAAACAAGATGTTGTTTCTCTTTCCAGCACAGAAGCCGAGTATCGAGCAATGGCCATCACGACCAGAGAGATCGTTCACCTTAGACGTCTCTTGACCGATCTTGGAGTTGATGTTACAGGTCCTACTCCACTTCACTGTGATAATCGGAGTGCTATTCAGATTGCTAGCAATCCGGTTTTTCATGAGAGGACTAAGCATATTGAGATCGATTGTCATTTTGTTCGTCAGCACTTCCTTGCTCAGACACTGACGCTTCCGCACATTTCCTCTGCTGAGCAGATCGCAGATTTCTTTACGAAGTCTCATCCAGTTCCTAGATTCTTGTCTCTCATTCTCAAACTAACGTTGTTTGATCCACCTTGAGTTTGAGCGGGGGTGTTAGATTACATGTGTATTGTATTACATGTGTATTAATATGTTACACGTGTATCAGGACTTGTACTACTATATAAAGGGCTTTGTCCCTCTCTTAATAGAATGAGGTCTCATGTTCTTTTTTCCTAAAATCTATCAGTAATATTTTAATTTTTTTTTAAAGTTCTATTTCTAGTCCTAATTTGAACAGCACAGGTTTCTCTGGCTATTTAATCTGTCCTGTATAATATAATTCTTCTATTGGTAAAAGTTGTAGGATGTTTGATGTGTAATGCCCAGTTTGGAAAAATGTTAGAGCATCTATTTTGCATCCCGGTGAAGCTCCAACCGGACTTTATTCTGCATATTTGCAGTTGCTCACTGTTCACTTTTTTAAAACGCCACAAATACTCAATATTTCTTTATTTCATTTGTATCTTTTACCATAAATTAAATTATTCATTATATTTAAGTTAAGTTTAAATCTACTACTTATTTATTTATATAAATTATATACTTGGAAAAGTCTCGTAGTGACCTTCAAAATGAATCTCATATTGATTAATTTATTATGCATTCATTTTAATTAATTATTTCATATTAATTAATTTTATATGTATTACTTATAGTATTATAGTAAGTCATGCCATTAAAAATTTAAAGAATTCATAATTTAAAATAATTCACATAATAATATTCATAGATTAAATGCAGCACACTAAGATAAAGATACATTACGCTTGATTTGATACATCGAACTTAAAATAAAAACATTACATCAGTTCATTACCACATCTTTTTCACAAATGTTCAATCGATGTATTTCAAAGTGTAAAGTAAGCATCTTTGTCTTTGATCCTCTTATGTTAAGAAAGAAATCGTCAGATTCGTTCAATTTCTTTCCCTCCATCTTTTCAACATTTTTCTAATTTTAATAATATTATATTATACTAATGGTTTATATATTAAAATTTAATAAATAAATAAATGATATTAATTTAATCAATTTTAGATTTATTATTATATTATTATCATATTAATTAAGGTAATATTTTAAATTAAAATAAAAATAAAGGTAGAAATAGATGGGGGCGGGGGTGTTTTTTACCAACGTTGTTTTGACGCGTTGATGAATACACAGCATTGCAAAAGCTGTTTTTCCTGTTTGTTTCGGCTGTTGAGTGTGATGGTGTTTGCGGGCACAAACTCGGGTGGGACTTCAATCCAAACAGAGCATATAGTAATTGATTACTAAGATTCTTTTAAAGCTATAAGGATTTGTGTGTATGATCACGCCACATTTTAAAGTACAGTATGACACAATGTCACTGCTCATTTTTGACACAGTTTGACAAAGAAATGAAGAATCTGATTGCGGCAGTCCCCCAGTGATACGGATCACGTGATAAACAGAAGGAAAAATTGATTTGACTCCCTATAAACTTGCAAAAATTGATAAAGGTACTTATAAAATAAAAAAATTCTCATAAGCTCTAACTTTTATTTTGGTTAATGATTTTAGCTCTTAAGTTAAATTTACATAGGTTGAGACAGTAAATTCATTTAATCAATGACACCCAAAATATATTCACATAAGTCCCTTAAAAATTGATAAAATCTAAATTAGTTATTTTAATGACCAAAATACATTTGTCTTCTCAAAGGTAAATTTTTTTTTCAAAAAAGACTTCCACTTTAACAATGGCGGAGGAGGAGAACAAAAACCCAAAACACTACCACCTCCTCTACCTCCTCCCGCTTCCTTTCCCCTCCAAACCATCACCCTCCCTCAAAACCCAAATCCCCCTCTCACCCGTTCCATCAAGCGACTCCATCCTCCTTACCATTTTCTCTCCGTCTGTGATATCTTCCACCAAATCCACACAGACTACACCACCCTCACCCTCTCCCGCGACTCCGCCCGTGTCCTCTCCCTCTCCCTCCACCACATTCCACATCAACCCCAACGATCTCAAGTTCTCAACCCCTCCTCGACCCACACCAATCCCTCACCCAATCTGATTTAGAGGGCCTCATCATCTCCAGCACCAGCCTCAACATCCGCTGCTCCCCGCCAACCCAAGGGTCTGCCTCTATTGGAATTATTGTTCTCATCCACCATCGTTGAAAGGGAATAAAACAGGGAATGAAATATCTAATGTAGGCAAGGCACTATGATAATCTAACATATCTAGATAAAGTTAACCACATATTTAGTTTGTTAGGATTACAACATATACAAAAAACAATAATTTTCTAACAAGGGACAATCACTACAGAACATAAGTCTTTTCCCAGGGAACAGTTTCCTTGCCAAATTTTAAAAATTCGTTGGTAAATTATTTTACCAACGAAATTGGCCGATTCGTCGCAGCAAGCCCGTCGTTGAGTGTTTTTACAAACCAGACCTCAAGTTTCCTTGGTAAACAATCCTCAACGAAGCATGTTCCTTGGTAAAGAAACCTTTACCGACGAAATGGTTCCTTGCTAACAATGAAACTTCCGTTGCTATATAGGTAATTTCGTTCGTAAAACGTAAGAATAAACAACAAAGTGCGTTCCCGGATAAAGATTCATATTTACTAAGGAAATATTCCTTCGTAAAATTATAGTAACAAAAACCTTGTGATTATCATTACCCAGGAAAAATTTCATTGGGAAAAGTTTTTTTTTTCCCTGAATTGCATTAAAACAATAAATTCTCTATCTATTTGGGAATGTTCCATCATAGATTCTAAAAATAAGTATATATACACCACATCCATTGATTAGATTCAAAAAAAAAATCATATACAATACATGGAAGAGAAAATGCAAATACAATACATCCAAGAAAAAACTTGCATAGGTTGGACACAGACGTTGATGTCTTGCTGCTGTTCTGTTAAATAGAATTAGATCAATAAGCAACAAACTCCCCTTCATTCCTCTGCTTCAGGTACTGACTATGGAAATTTTGCAACAAGAGGTGTTGCATCCACCTTGTAATGCAAATTCTGAAAAACAATTATAAAGGAAATAAAAAGAATACTGATAATAGATTGATGAACTTAAATTGTGAAATAGCAACACTCCACATCAGTTTTGTTTGAACCTCCAGTTAGCCACATCACATTGTTGAATATTACACAATAAATAAATAGCACTATCTAAACAGTAGCACACTATCCAAACTATTCATTTGAGCGTTCAATATTCGGTTACGTGAAATAAGTTTTGATCTTGATATCAACTTAACTTGTACAAGTAATTAGAATTATCATGAACAATAAAGCAACAAATTTGCAACCCACATGAGTCACAAATATCGGTGACTTATTCTCCAAGAAAACTTTCCATAGATAATTCCATGTGCATATTGAATCTTTTGAATTGATCAACCCCCTAAGAAATTGAATGGACTTGTATTAATATCCAAATTGCAAAAGTTTAAACAGAAATAAAGATAAATTTGCAATACAGACACAAGGGAGTTATCTTACAGCATGAAGATTCAGAAGCTTCTCATTCACCAGCTTCTCAAGTAACAGAAAACTCCATCGCTAAATTAAACAAGTGATGGATCAGAACATCAATCCTTGATTTCTCTACCATACAAATTAAAATAAGTCAGGGAAGAATTCGATTATATTTCATAAAAAATCAATTCACAATTTGATTTATGTCATTGTCATATCACTTATCAAGAATGATATATTGAGCCAATAAAAAGATGATATATTGACCATGACATTTCTGGATATGAGAATGTTCAAATCTAGATATGAGAAACAGAAATACTGAAAATTAAGCTTGGAAAAACACATCCTTGGTTAGATGAGACCTTGATGAAACAATCTGCAAACTTTGTGTGTATACATGAGCAATGAATATAATCCATGAGAAAACATAGTAAGATCTTAAGCTTCATGAACAAAGGAACATATCACGCATAAAAATATATATATATACCTCTGGCTCGGCCTTGGTGTCACTGTCAAATATTTTGCACAGAATCTCATAGTTCTTATCCATCCTCTCTGCAAGCAAATAAAAAAAAATTAGAGAAATCCTAAAACCATTCTACTAACGAATATAAGGCACATCGTCGTTGGACGCTTCGACGATCGAGTGAGGTCGTCAGAAATGTCGAGGACTAGTCCTCCATTGATAACCTTGAGAGGAACCCCGATGAAAGAGAGATTAGGATTGGGTAGGGTTTTTGTTGAGAAGTTGGGGGACAAATGGTGCGGTTTTAGTGTTTGAGAAATGTGAAACCCTAATCGCCACTCGGAAGCGGACAGTCCCTGTTTGGACCGAGTCTTTACAATTTCTTTTTTTATTTTTTAAAGAACATTAAATACACGACAAAGCACTTTTATCAAAGAAAATGTTTTCATTGATTGATAAGAGTCTTTTTTATATTATCTAACACATAACAGTTGTTATAATTATTCCTATTCTTCTTAAATTGTAGATGGAAAAACTTTTACCAAGGAAATTATACACTTTTATTGAGGAAATTTTTCCGTTCATGAAAATCTTTGTTATATTATCAAGTATCAACCACACAAAAGCTTTTACCAAGGAAACTTTTGTCGGTAATATAAAAATTAAATAAAACTTAATAAATTAAAAAAAATTATCCTTTTTACCTACAGAATATATGTTTTGTTGATAAAGATATATAATTACCGACGAAAAAAGTTTCCTTGGTAAACAAATTATAGCTAAATATCATTTTTCTTGTAGTGAACTTTCAGTGAATAAGATTTTTAAAGGTCCAATACACTTAGACCCAATGAGCTAAACTGAAATTGAAAACATGAAATGGATAAATTGTATAGGAAAACACCAATCCATGTGAGAACCTTTTCAATTTCTTCGGGACTGAATTTGCAAGATTTCCTGTATCTGTTTCTCTCAACAGCAATAACTATTTTTTAATCAATTGGTAATCAGAGTCTGACATGTAGAAGGCGGCGAACCAATCAGACATGTCCATTCACCAGAACAGACTCAAGCCCAGACCTACCCGACCCACTCTGATGGTTCAATATCAACAGCACATCACCCCAGTTAGCAAAATTTCAACGTTTCCCCTTGTTAATTCCAAACTTAAAACACCAAATCAAATATTTCCCTACACTTATCTAACACTTATCAACTACGGCATCCAATAACACGACATACAATAACACAATGACCCAGTTAAATTCTCCCCATATAAGCCAAGCCCATGTTATCAAAATCCGATTTTGATGAGTCCATGCTTTCACAAAGAAAAATCTCACGAGTTTTATGTGCACTGTAACATCAAAAAACCAAACAAACTAAAAAACGAACAATTCAACAATTCATATATATATAGAGAGAGAGAGAGACAGACAGACGGACATGGTGGGACCGTCGTCCGATCCAACATGCCTCTTTCTCGCAAGCCATGGGTGGTGAGGTAGAGAGCTTGGGAAATGGGGAGGTTTAAAACCCCCAAACTCTGGTTCTTCTCTTCCATCTCTAACCCTACTACTTTGATGTTTTTATTTGCGGTCCCGAAGATGACACGTCATTAACAGAGGGGACTTTTTAGTCATTTTCTCATGTAATTACATTCGAGTGAGACAAAGGAGTTTCTAAAAAGGCAAAAATACACCACCCTACTTAACTTTTCCCACAACCCTATATTATCAAAAATAAAACTAGTTTTAGTTTCTTTTAGTTCATTAATTCCACTATCCAGTTCGACAGGAACACAGTTCAAATGAATGGAGAGAGAGAGAGAGAGCGCTCGCTGAGACGACACGGAGTTGAAGCTCGCCGAAATCGGACGACGGCGTGTTGGACTCGCCGAGATCGAATGGAGTACTGGACTCGCCGAGGACGATCGGGATCCTCTGCGGCGGCTTTTGTTTTTCTAAATGAGAGAGAGGAACCGTAGAGAGAGATGTGAGGAGTGGCTGAATGGTTGTTATTTATTGAACAACAATAATGAATGGCCGTGATGTTTTGAGAATAATGAGTGGACTCGATGTAATGAACGGCTGTGATTGTTTGGTTTCAAGAGTCCACCAGGTTTTACAAAAAGTATTTGCGACCTAAGAGTATTTTCAATGGACATGTTAACTCATTGGTTAGTGTCATATTTTTATAAAAGATGTAAAAATGGTGCTTCAATGAAAGTATTAAGGATATGTTAAATGTGGATCCCACCTGTCATATGTTAATTTTCATGTTAATTTTAGCTAGTGCTTTAGCCAACCAAATGTGGGTCCCACCATTCAAAATATTTTAAAAAATATTATTTTGGGTGGATGGAGAGCTTTGAGTGGGTGGAGAGATGGACCCACTATTGTTTTAACTAGTTATTTAACTAGTCCATTGGAGCAATAACCACCAACTAAATGAGAATGTAGTAAATGAGGGTCTAGTTGATGGATAAAATGCTGACATGTCACTTTAACATCTTAGTTAGTTAACATTTCCATTGGAGATGCTCTAAGCATCTCTCATTTTTATATCAGAACTTTTATTCAAATTTAAATTTGAGTAAAAGTCACTCAAAACTTTCTTCAATCATTTATCCATACTCATATCAAATCAAATTTTTACTAAAATATTTACCTAAATCAAATTGGACTTAAATTTTTATCCAAATTTTCAACATCTATTTTTTTCCTTTGTCTCACATTTTCTTTGAATGTGACATTTTTTTTTCAACTCTACCTTTAGTTGAATTATATTAAATGTATTCTCACCCTCCAAAATTTTCACTATCTCTTGAAACAAAAAAAAGGTATTCTTTCTTAAATCTTTATCTTTTTTTAAAATTTTCTTATTTTTACTTCAATAAAAAGTATTATTTTTATTTTTTTCAATAAATTGGATGATTATAATGTTTTAATTTGAATATCTTGAAGGGAAGAAAAATTGAATAGTAAATTTTTTTAGAAAAAGGACTTTGAAAATATTTATAGGAAATAATTAGAAGAAAATGTTAATATTTTAAAAGATTTGAGTAAAACACCAAATGATGATTGGAGACACATCATATCAAATCAAGCTTTTACTCAAATTTTAAGTGTAATTTGGGTATAAGTTTGAGTAAGGGTGGAGATGGCCTGACCACCCGTCGTAAATGAAACATTTTATTCATGGTAGCAAAAGTTGTCAATATTTGCGATTGTGATCTTATAGTCGCAAATAATTTTATTTGTGACGGTATTAGCTACCGCCACAACAAATCTGGACGCAAGAGGATTAAGTACTAACAAATGTATTTAGTATAAGTTTGATAGATTTTTGTAAAAGAACAATATAATACTCGATAAAAGAGCAATCTTCTTTGGCAAGGTGCTGGGAAATATTTGGCATTTTTTTCAAGGAATATTTTCCTTGGTAGAAATAATTTTAAAAATAACTAAAATATTAATGATTTATTATTAAAGGAATATTTTTGTAAAGACTTTTACTGAGGAAATAAAAATCAGAAGTGCATTATTACCAACAAAATATTTTGTTGGTATAAAAAAATACAAAGAATAAAAAATTCAGAATTTTGTGTTCCCTTTTATCCATGAAATAAAAATTTCCTTGGTACATATGTATAATTACCAATGAAATTATTTTCCTTGACAAATAATTTGTAGTTAAAAAACCTTTTTCTTGTAGTGAGATTGACGGACCTTCTGTCATTTTAGTAAAACAGACATCGAATCTGGCCTTGTCAACACTTGCTTAGTTGGATGACCTAACCTTCTGTCGTCCCAGTGAAAAAGAATTCGACTGTGTCCCTATCAAACTAGGTAGTGTGATTAATGGACTAAAAAAAAACTGATTTTTTGAAAATTTGAGATTATGAAAAAATTAAATAGGATAGTGGGTATATCTTTGCCCTTTCTAAAAAGGGTGCGGATATTCCACCTCCCATTTCCCACATCCTTTCATTTTATTTTCCCCTAAACTCACCTCTACGTATAAATCCTCTCAACTCAAACACCAACCCCACCACCTATCTTTTTTTCCACACGTTTCATTGTTTCTCTCTCCCCTCTCTCTTTCTTTGTTATCTCTCCTCCCTCCCTCCCTCCTGTTGGGTCCATTTGGTTGCCGTGATTAAGCCGGATCGTCGGGACCACGCCGAAGAAACCTAGCTATCTGAAGATCGATCTTCTACCACGAGTGACCATCTCAAATAAATAAATAAAAAGGTAATGTGTCTTGGGTGTTTTTAAAATTTGTTTTGAAACCAAATGTTATTAGTGATCCTAGAGTGTTATTGTGGATGATGTATTCAATTTATAACCTTAGTGTTTTTTTTTTTTTTTGAGAAATGCAATGATTTGAAACAAATATAAAAATTGTGATGTTGTGTTTTAGAACAAATATGAAAGTTTTTTTTTAAAATGTAATGTTTTGTTTGGTTTACAAATGAGTCAAGTCATTTCATATATTTGTGCGTTGAAGTTCGATTTGTCAAATAGTATTAGTTTCAAACAGTGTGTGTGATTGTTTGCATGAGCAGGCCAATCAAAGAAAGAAATCCAAGTGTAAATACAAGTTCCAGTGGAAAATGAGAACATTTACAGGACAGTTATTGGTCATATCCATGTTAATTGACATGTTTGGAAGTGATTGAATACGAATACCTGAAATTGCAACTACGGATTGCCTTTCCATAAATTTAACTTTGAATTTTCTTGGACTTATATGATGTATATAATTTGTGGGTAATAAAAAGATGTCAATAGAAACTATAAAGAATGGTTGACTTTGAATGTTTGTTTTAATGCAATATGCTACGTTTGGTTTGAGTGATTATAATGAATATTTACGTGAATATGATTTTTGAATAAATAACAAATGTTTGAGTATATTAAATGTCCATGCCTTTCTAAAATTCCAGGTCGACATGACTATTGTTAATCCGAAGCCTCTCGTTCAACTGGGAAACTGTCATGTGTTCTAAACAATGGTTGATAAAGACTATTGAATGTTTCAAATAATGGTTGACATAGAGATTGTCGATTGTTTTAATCAAAGATTGACAGAGAGACGATCGACTGTTCTATATAACGATTGACAGAGCGACATTCAAATAGTTTAAATAGAGATTGATAGATAGTAAGTCAAATGCCCTAACATCATCCCATCTCCTCTATAAATAGGGGACAAGAACACACAAACGACATATGCATAATTTCTTTTTGCTAAAACCATTTTATTGGTCACTTTGACTGACTTGAGCGTCGGAGGGTCTTCCATAGGTCCCCCACCTCCCGGTGTCGATGGCGTTCAAGGAGTGTGTTCCGGCAACAGAAAATGCTAACGGGTGGAGAATGGAAGAGGTCAGATCCGTTTACCCAAATCCGATAAATGAAATTTCTGCCCCTCCAGTGGGATTGTGAAATGGTGTGGTGGGAGTAACTGCACCATGTATAATTTTGTATCTATATGTTCTGTATAGAATAGTATAGATTACTAGTATTGAGAAATTTAAGTGCTGAAATTACATAAGCAAAAACTATCTGGTTCAAATTATTTGTTTCCTGTTTAAGGACTAAAAGATGGTTAGAATTATAGAAATTAACTGTTGGAATTAAGGGAAACTTTGTAATTATGGCATTTCTCTATTGATCTTCATTTATTGGTTGATTTGACTCATAGTTAATGTTTAGGTTCATCTATGTTTACTGACAGGTTCATATTAGGTGACGTGCCTTCGGTCAACCGGTGTGTTTCAACGTACGCATAACTATTACAAGGTTAAACACATAACTATTACAAGGTTAAACACAGTTCTTTTGTTGAGTGTTTCATATTACCAGTGGCAAAAAAAAAAAAAAAAAAAAGTCTGTTAGTCATTGTGTACAAGCGTGCAAGACAATTCCAATGGGAAAAATGACTAATGCGTTTTGCACTAAAAAAATTTAAGTTTTTAACATTTTTATAAGTTAAAGCTAAAAGTTGTTATTGAACATGTTAGTTTAAATGCATCATCATTACTTGATTTTGTTTCTGACACAGTGCCTCAAAATCTGTGTTTTATAAAGCAGTCATCATCATCTCACATTCAAAAGGCGTGTATAAAGAATCTAAAAATTATTTTTCAAACTGTGTTTCTAAACACTCCCTAAGACATTTTTTTTTCTAGGATTACTAAGATTCTTGAGACCATTGCTTTGGGTGACATTTGTGGACTAGTGTCAATTAAAAATATGTTTGAGTGATTATAGTGAATGTTTACATGAATATGAATGTTGAATAAGAACAACCTATGTTTATGTCTTTGAAAAATCTCAGGTCCACAAGGCTATCCGTAGGGGAATGGACAAGCTGAGACAACCAACCGCACCATCTTCACCATGCTCAAGAAGCGACTCGATGAGAAAAATTGGGCATAGCTCGAAGAACTTCCGGGTGTACTGTGGCCCTACCACATCACTCGGAGAAAGCCCATCGGGAGTCACCATTCACCCTCGCATACAGGACCGAAGCGGTCATCCTCTCGGAGGTCGAGCTCCCCACTCCACAGATCTCCATTGATATCACCGACCGGAATAGTGAGACCCTCGTCAATAATATGGTACTCCTGGAGGAAGCAAGGGAGACAAGCTCAACACTACGGCAAAAAAGTCTGTGCACGGTCGTTCTCACCCGGCGAATGGGTGCTCATGCGAGTTACCGATAATACACGCGAGTCCAACGTCGGAAAGCTCGGGGCCAATTGGGAGGGGCCATACAAAGTGGATGAAGCCTACGACAAGGGGGCATATCGGCTATGCACCATCGGCCCTAGAAAGATACTCACACCGACTCTTTGGAACACAATGAACTTAAGGAATTGTCATGTGTTTTAAACAATGGGTGATAGAGTTATGTCGAATGTTTCAAATAATGGTGGATAGAGAAATATGGTTGCTCGAATGTTCTGTATATAGTTAGATAGTGGGCTTGACCGGTCCATATTTTTGGGGTGGTGAGAAGTGTAGGGTGATGCTCTTAATATTTTTAATTGGGTTTATACATTGTTGGTAGGGAAAAATGTATATAACCCCATGTAAGTTAGCTAACATCCATATCACCCTTTGTTTTTTTTTCTGAAAATTCATATAACCCCGTGAAAGTTTCCCTTTAATTGATTTACCCCCCTGCCATTAAAATGCCTAAACTCAAGTGCAGTTAAGTTAACCAGGCTCTGGTAAATTACAGTATTACCCTTGTCTCTTTCACCATACCCTCATCAATCGACCATTTTAGCCAACAAGAACACTTTTTCACCTTTTATTTTTTTGAGGCCAGCACGGTCGATCTGCTGCTCCATTTGCCATCGTCGACGGCTTGGCCTCACGTTGAACGCCGATGCGATGATTCCTGGCCACTTACAGTCTTGCGTGGATTACTGCGATTTTATCCTTTTGTCATTCTCTGCCGGCTTCTCTTCTCTCCGACCGTGTAATCAAATCGTCTTCATCATGGTGGACGAGGTATGAGCTCTAATGCCCTAACTTGTTGAATATGCTAAAGCGATGTGTGTGGTTTTACTGTTTAGGAAAAAAATTACATGAAGAACTTCCTCTAATTTGTTGAATATGCCTTAAAGGAAAGTTTTACTACTTAGGGTTAAATTAAGATATGTTTAGAAACATTTATTTTGATTTTTTCACTGTTAAGGGATGTTTGGTTAGGTTTTTCACTTATTAGAGATGTTTGTTTAGATTTTTCACTGATTAAGGATGTTTGTTTTGGTTTTTTCACTATTATGGATGTTTGATCAGGTTTTTCACTGATGAGGGGTCTTTATTTTGGTTATTGTATTAACTATGTTGTCTATGTTGACATGGTTGCATATATTGTCTCAGGTTTCAAGGGTTGATCCAGCTTGCTGGTTGCTGAGCTTGCTGTGGAAGGGGAGTCTGCTGGGTTGCTAGGCTTGCTGTGGAAGGGGAGTTTGCTGGATTGCTGGTTGCTGTGATATGGTTTTTGTAACGTCCCAGGCTTACATAGTAAGAAATTGTCCGCTTTGCCCCTAATGGACTCACGGGTTTAAAACGCGTCTTGGTGTGTAAGAGCTGTGCTCAAATATAAGCACAGACTATCTCTTCCCATTAGGCGATGTGGGACTAAACACCCTCACCCTCACCCAATCCATAGGCCTCTTGGGACTCGTGGGCCTGGGCCAGACGTCACAATATAATATAATGTTTCGGTATTTTTCGGCCTTATATATTTATTTTAAATATATAATGAAAATTTTAAATTTGATTTTTTATATTTCATTTTTCAGATTTGACGGTGGGCCCAAATGGATCCAATTTGATTTATAATTATGATAATTATAAATTGATTTTAAAATATTTATTTTATATTTTTCTGTAGATCTTTGTAGTGTCAAGATACTTTGGTTAAATTTTGGTGAGATTCGGAGTTCGGGAAATTAGGTTTTTAGGATTTTGTGTTAGGTTATTGGGCCCAAGGATCTAGTTTCGAAATCCAGAATACCTTTTTATAGCTTTAAGGGATCTATTTGTAAATCGGGTAGGGATCTGTTTGTAAATCGGATAGGGACCTCATTGTAAACTGGAAACACTTCAGGGGTTGTTTTGTAATTTTGGTAAACCCCTTTAAATAAAATGTTTGGGTTAGGGTTTTCATTCAAATTTTAGAAGGTGTGAAGGGTGGCGATGACATAACTCTAGATGAAGATGGTGGGTGATGTAACCGGATCTAAGGTGAGATATCATTCCCTATTGATTTTGTTAGTTTTAATTTATTTTTGTTAGGATATGATTACGTCAAGTAATTGTTTGGGGAAGAAGTTTGATGGATTAGGGTTAGGGTTTGATTGATTTAATTTGATGATTATTTGATTTGATTTTAATGGATCTCAAAGGAATTCTTAAGATCGAATTAGATTTATTAGTTTTGGGGATTTAATGGCTATTTTCGGGTTGATTTTATGCTTGGACGTAAATCATGTTTTTGACTATGATAGAATCGTTTCTGGGAAAAATGTATTTGACGAATAGAAATAGATTTTGAAAAGAGCTTTCCAACGAATCATGAATCGTCTAAGTCGGAGTTACGGGTAGAAAGTTATGAATTTTGAAAGATTTCTATGTAGTTTATTAGAATTCAAATATTTAACTTGATGACCAAGTTTGATGAATTTTAGAGATTAAAGGGATCCCAAATTTGATGTTTAATGAAGTATAAATTTGTTTTGCGGGTTTTGATGATTTTATTGATCTTGAGAACTTAAATAAATCTTAAATCGATAATTTGGTTTAGTGAGATCAATGAATATTGATTGGATATTATTGTTATTTGGATGTAAATTGATTGGATTTGAGTTACTCGATCATGGAATTATAGTTGAGCCTTATTGGGTTTCTCTAAATATTTATTCGATGATTTATCGATTATATGGGTCTTATGGAATAAATGGATATTGATCATCAGATCGGATCAATGTGGGTATATGAGTATTCTAATATTTATTCGAAGTTAGGATTTTCATTAGGACTTTGAAGTGAGTTGTTGATTTTAGGTCTATAAGATATAGGCTTTTGGGATTATTGGGCGTAGTGCTGTTGTAAGTTGGTTATCAGTTGTTTGGGTCGTGATTGAATTGTTTCTGAATTATTATTTTATAATTGTTATGCTAGGTTATCAATGTGCGAGTGTGTAGCGTTTATGCACATGTATCGATTTGTATTGCGTGGACTGGAGGTGAGTGGATGTCTCTATATTATTTGAAAATCATAATATATGTATATATTTCGACATCATGTTATTTTTACGATCATGAAATCTATCTTGTATGAAGCATATGAGCATGTTATTATCATATAAGTTGATATTTTGGATATATCGTATGCATTGGAAATTATGAGATATATGAAAAATTATCGCATGTTGTATACTTGAAAGAATAAGTAGTTTTGATTGTGCATGCATTAAATCGTCTAGGTGGCTCAGTCTAAGTGGCTGCGGTCTAAATTTTGACCCAAGTCTAGGTGGCTATGTCTACGTGGCCCGATTTCCAAAGTGAAATCTCTGCGGCTAGGTGTCGTGGAAAGCGGGCATGCGTGTCCGTTGCATTCATAAGCATCATGAGTATTGACAGTTATTTTTTTGAGACCATGCATTTTGATATGAGGCTTTGTTTAAGTTATGATTTATTGAAAATTTATGGTATTTGCAAATATCATTTTTATTGTATCTTGCAAATTGTTTTCTTACGATATATTATTAAAGATTATTATTTTGAAATATTTTATTATCGGGACACCAATGTCCGTTCACTGAGCGTGTGGTAGCTCACCCCTCATTTTCCCAACCTTTCAGATTAGTTGTTGATGGTCGTCGATCTCGTTAAGACATTGGAGGTTGAAGCTCGTATAATGATTTTGGAGCATTAGACTCATGTAGAAGGTGTTGATCATTTCTTTGACACGTAGTTGGCCCATCTCCCTAGTAACCATATTTGTATCAAGTTATGTATTTTTGTATAAGTTATATCCAGATTAAATCGGGAGTATTGTGGAATATTTGATGTTTTATTGTTCTCAAGAATGAAGTTTATTTTAGCATTATTTTATATATATCTGGATAAATGAGAAAAAAAAATAGAACTCTGAGATTCGAGGAACTAAGGTAATACAACCGGACTTTGCGCTTCAAAACGGAGTCGTGGGTTGGGGGGCGTTACAATTTTAGGCTAGGAGGATGTTGTTGTGAGACAATTTGTATATGATCATAGACATGCAAAGAGTTGGTTTATTTTGTTGTTTGGTGCTTCTAACTTGTAAAAGACTGGAATGGTTTGGTGGTGTATATAGTTTGAATCCCTTTATGGAGTAAAAGACTGAATGCTTGGTATTATTAAATGACTTAATGCTTTGTGTTTGAATGGTGGTGTTAAATGCTTGGTAGTTTGAATGGTTAGCAGCTCCATATATATATATTTTTTAAAACAAAGTTAACAGGTCCATATTTTTTTCAGGCCAAAAAATACATGTATGCATTGCAGTCCAGGTGATAGTGCAGCCCAAACCCAGTCCTCGTGATAGTTGTAGTCCAGTCCCAGTCCAAGTTCCAGTCCAGTGCAGTCCAGACTCTATCCAAGTTCTAGTCCAGTGCAATCCACACCTAATTGCAGTCTAGGTTCCAGTCCAGGTGATAGCTGCAGTCAAATTTATGCATTTCAATGCAGATTATGCAATCCAGTCCAATACAAGAGTTTAATAATGTATGTTATGGATAAATTGGGTCAATTCCAGTCTAAGGGTGCGTTTGGTTGCGCGATTGCGCAGCGATTGCGATTACAGGAAGCTGCGTTTGCAATCGCGCAACCAAACAGTTTTGTAATCGCAGTTTTAAACCCAGCGATTGCAGGCAAATAGTGCCCAAAAACTGCGATTTCAAAAAGCTGAGAAAGTGAGCTTCCTGCAGAATCAGGTTTGCAATCGCAGATTCCTGCAGAATCAGTTTTACAATCGCGCAACCAAACGCACCCTAAGTCAATGTGTCTGACAGTACTCCAAACTCTACCCCAGTCCAGTCCAAGCTGTTCAGTCCAGTCCCAATGCTCACCAGTTCACTCCATGCATTCCACAATCAGCTAAACTAATATGTAGTCCCTATCACAGTCCAGTCCCTTAACCATTACCCAATCCTGTCCCAATAGCAGTCAAACCAGTTTATGCATTGCATTAGCAGTAATAGTGATGCTAACAGGCTGCATTATCATAATAAGGTACACAACAATGTATTAATTATGAAAAATTAGTTAAAAAAATTCTTTCACACATTCCATCAAACATTTGATATGCAAAAGATAAACACTAACACTTCTGACATAATTGCTTCAAAGCTTCAAAAGGAAAATGAATACAAGTGATGGAGCCCGATATGCGTTAATTCGGCTTACAACAGTGGATTAAAACAAGAGGAAGAAGTTGGTGTTGTTAGGATAAAAAGGAATGGAAAATGGAAATCTATGGAAGAGGAAGAAGATGGTATTAAAGAATTCAGAAAAGATACACAACATAAGAGGGAATGGAAATCTATGGATCACAAGAAAAAAATAGGTGGATTTAAAGGCCCAACACTGCCAACGGTTGAAAATTGGGAGGGATAGAAAACATTCGATGCAACTGTGTAAACAAGGGTATTTTTGTCACATGCAGGGGGTTATTTGGATTTTTTTAAATTTGAGGGGGTTATATGCATATAAATTTTCACTGTAATGTAAGGTAACGGAATATTATGTGAATATTCCTCACAATTTAACAACAAAGTAATACAGGGGGATATTTGCTTAACCCGGGAAACTATCAGGGGGTTATATGGATTTTCAGAAAAAACAGGGGGGGATATGGATATTAGCTAACTTATAGGGGGTTATATACATTTTCCCCTTGTTGGTAATATTGTAAGCCTCTCTTTGAATACGGGATATGTTACAGAATAACCTGGAATAAAGCAAAATTAGTAATTTTTGGATGCAGTGAATATTCTGAGATAACCAGTGCCAAAATAAACTAGTATAAAATAGTATAAGGATTTCAGTCAACTATTGACATTAAAAATTACATGTTATTCCACTCAATAAATATGTGGGTACATTGTTAAATCAGCTGTCATTATTTTTTATAAATCACCAGTCAAATTAACAATTATAATTTTTTTCACATTTTATAAATCATATCCATATTTTATTAACATTTTATTTAAACAAATTTTTTTATTATTACATTTTTTAACGAGAATAATTTAAAACACAACAAAAAAATAAAATCATTTATTTCATTGCTATATCCATTTATACTGGTATAATTATATACCTCAAAATAAATCTTATTTTATATTATAAAAAAAAAACAGTGGTGGGACCCAAAAAGAAAAACCATGACAGAGACACCCTTTTCTATAAAAAGCGCAAGTGCGCAACTCATTTTGGTGGTGGGATGTCTTGTTGGGCTAATATAAGGTTGAGTAGCAAGTGGGCCCGTGGGCTCTATGTGTTCGGACTGAAACGCACAACACGCTGCTATTTTATTTTATTTTGGGGGGGTTGGGTTGGGACTTCCGATTCCGAACGAGGCGTGCTAGTAGTAGGTAGGGCAATGAAGAGTGGGAAGAAGAAAATGGAGTCCCCGGCGGTCAGTCGGCCTGAAGAGGAGGTGATGATGGCGGAAGAAGAGGAGGATGAGGAAGATGAGAATGGGGTGGATGAGGAGGATGTGGAGGGTGGAGACGGTACCCCGACGGAGACGACGGAGCGCCCGAAGCTGGAGGAAGGTTTCTATGAGATCGAGGCCATTCGCAAGAAAAGGGTTCGGAAGGTGCTATATATTCTCTCTCATGCTTCATCATCTCTAATCTATTGCTTTTTTGAATTTACTAGTGATTGATTGTTTTTCTTCCTTCTAATTGCGATGTGATCGTGGCCAAAAAGGGGCAAGTCCAGTACTTGATCAAATGGTATGCAAATATCACCCTCTTTAATTCTTTTAGCCATCTATCTGCTTCTCCATTTTTCTTATGTTTGTAATCTCTCGTGCCTAAAAACACAGGCGAGGCTGGCCTGAGACCGCCAACACCTGGGAACCCGTGGAGAACCTCAGTTCATGCATTGACATCATCGAAGCCTTTGAGAACCAGTATGCATGCTCCCATCCCATTCCTCTCCCCCCACCCTTTCCTTCCCCAATATCTAATATTTATTTATTTATTTTTTTGCATTTTGTTATCAGATCACCCAGGTCGTCACGCAAGCGTAAGCGCAAATTTCATGCATCCATTTCTTCCTCCTCCAAGCGGAAGGGTTCTGATGGACAGCCCAACCATCCCGAGGACCCATCAGCCTCCAGGGATGGAGGTTACTTGACCAATGGGAAAGATGGCAGGGGGACCATGGAGGTGGAGGTGGAGAATCAAGCTAATGGACTAAATGAAAAATTTGATGAGGTGTTCGACCATGCGTTGGCTAACACACACCCCCCTGGTGGTGAAGCAAACCACAATGATCAGTGGAACGGCAAAAATGGGGCTGATGGTCCTCACTCTAATTCCATGGAGCATGCTGGGAATATCTCGATGAACTTTAATGGCTTGTCTGTGGAAGAGGATCCCATGGATGGTCTCCCCAAGGGCAGCCGACACACTGGAGCCAAGAAGAGGAAATCCGGCATTGTCAAGCGTTTCAAGCAAGGTTCATCCCCATGTGGCGGCCAGAATGAGGTCTCCCATAATGCGATTACAATGTGCTCTGATGAGTCTTGTGGCAAGGTTGTGAGGACTGGAACAGAAGTTGTTGTATCTGTTGGGGAAAAGGGCATAAACCCACCTTCCCTTACCAAGATTCTCAGGACCATAAATTTCCGTGCATCAACATCCAATGATATAGAGGATGTCCTGGTACAGTTCACTGCTTTGAGGTGCATACTTCAAACTCTGAGTTACGCTTATGCAATATATATATATATATTAGAGCTCCTGTTTTATCCGCTTCTTCTTATTTTAGTTATCCTACTTAAAGTACCTGAAGTTTCCATGGACATTTTAATTTTTTTTTTGTGCAAGCATCATAATGTCTTCATTGAACGATGAAGTCCTTGTTGCCATGGGTGCAACTACATAGCTCCTCCAACCAGTTAGTGTCAGTCAGTTTTTTTCCTGTAAATCTTTTTAAAAGTTATTTTTTATATATAAAAAAATTGTTTTTCCAAGGCAAAGAGGGATGGATTAGGAATCATGCAGAAATTTACTTTTTCTTATCTTGCATGAAAATTTGCCATTTAATGGGAACCTGGTCCCCCTTTTACTTGGTGAGAAAGGAAACTACTATTTTTCCAAGATCTGCACAGTCCCAAGTTTCGATGACCTAAGATCATGAAGTGTATCTAATCAGATAAAAAAGTATATTTTTCCAAATCTATAACAAGTCTAGGTCTTCTCGCAAGCATATTAACACATGTCAGATTGTCTGAAAACATGCTCACTGTCTCCTCTGTTCAAGTTCCGCGTGCTCATTCTCACCAGAATGAAGACAACCTGATTTACTCTAAGGAAGGCCACAAATCTGACCATGCGATCTTGTTCCCCCATAGGTTTTTTCTGTAATGTACAAACGGAAGCATCACGCCAGAAATTTTATCTTAAAGTATACAGTCTCCAATAACCTGGAGGACCAAGCGGATCTGAATTTCGTAGCTCATTTGAGTGTAGCATTGTTATAACTGGTATAGATGTAGAGAATATCTCCTTGTCTTTCTCTCACATCATAAAGAATGTTTGCACTTGGTCCTAGTTGTTTGAAGCATAAATCCTGAATTCTTCAAATCTCATCTGCAATTATAAAATTATAGGGATGGCCTTTTTTTAATTATGTAGTCTTAATTTTTTGGGAAGTCATTGGTCTTTGTGTGGAAGTCATTGGTCTTTGTTTTTTTTTCTTTATTTTTTGGGAAGATATCTTGCCTTCCATTTGTTTGGATGTTCACCATCTTATAATACTATCTAGGAAAATATCCCATTTTTTCCTCAAAAATTTAGCTAGCATCCCAGACACATCAGGAGCTATCCTGGCCTCATTTATGGTTTTAGCATCAACTATCAAAATACACTTCCAGGACATCCAACCATTCTCCGTGAGGACATTTATGTTTATCATTTTTTGAGGTAAAGGGTGGATTGTCCACCATATTTTATTAATGTATTTAAACCATCCAAGACAAAAGAAAAAGGAGGAAATCAAGAAGTTGAGATGCTTTCATAGCTACATAAATACACATGGACTATCCATTACAAAATTCTCATCCCCATTTAGAGACAACTGAAACAAGTTAGAAGCTCCCACGATGTGCTCTTCCCATTTTTTAAGGTATTGTAAAATCCCACCCCACATGTTCGCAGCATAGATTGATGTTGTGTTCTCCATCATATTATAATATCTTGGAAATGCCCCGTTTTTTTCTCAAAAAAGGGGGTTGCATCCCAGACATTACACAAGAAGCTAATTTGACATCATCTATGATTTTAGCTCTGATGACCTAAATACACATCCTAGACATCCAACCATTCTCCGTCCTAGAACATCTCTCCAACAAAAGAAACCAATGGCATGCATGAATTGCTTCAATCACTTTGGAACACAATTTGCTTGAAACTATAAGTTACTCTAATTATCCAATCATGAACACTCAGTTCATAATAAATCCTAACTACACTTATATAAGCCAGTATATCATAAAAAAGGACTCCTTTTAGAAGATTATACACAAGTCATGATATCTTCTCTGTATAAAAGTCCTTAATATGCAATATCAAATCATATACCTAATTAGAAACTAGTTGAATAAAGCCAGTTTCTTATATGACGATCTCATTTCAGTATCTATTCCTTCACAGATAGAAATAATTCATTTCAATATTCCAGTATGTGTTGGAAAGCGCAAATTAGATCTCGCTGAATTATCTTGAGTGTAATCTATTGCACATTTCAATATCTATTACATCCTCTGTTTTGGCGTAACAAGTTATGTAGAATAGATTTATCGCAATGAAAGCTTTCATGGCGACTTATTTTTGTAACACAACATTCTTCTTTGTGAATGTCTTTGGCTACCTAATCCAAATATTTCTATACAATATCTAATTTCGAAATCTTTGATTGGCTCTCCCCCCTCCCTCCAACCACCCAGAATATGGATTGCAGAAGCAGATGAGCCTGTGCCACTCTCTCATTACATTGCCTTCTAGTCTTAAGACAGCATTGTACTCACCCATGCCATTCTCTTCTATCACTCAGATTTCATTAACATCTACCTGTCCAGGAAATTTTTTAAACTGATGCTTCCTTACTCAAAAACTTTATTGAAAAATTCAGGGATAATGACACCTTATTGGTCATGAACAAGGTAATGTAGCATTCAACTTCAGAATTTGTGGAGGGAGAATGAGTGTCCTTTTTGGTAACATCTGACACACACCCTAAACCTAAACCCCAGACCCTAAATTATTTACAAATCCCTTTCAAGTGCCCTCTTTAACAAAGCCCTTTCAATCACTCCTCCACGAAATGGATAGGTATTCCAAGTTAAATTTCATTTTCTGGTATATCTTTTGCATATCCCTATCACATCAAAAAGCACAAAAAGACAAAAAAGATGGTTATAAATGGACAAAATTAACTAAACTACAAAAAGTTTTTGTTTATACAAGGTGGTTAAGTTTGCTTTATGCGTTTTTTTGGTTTTATCAAAAAGTACAAAAGGATTATTTTAACAAGGGTCTTGGCTCTAGAGAACATCTCAGTTTAATTTTTATTTTTTTTAATGTAACTTTCGGAATATTGTAAAGAGGTGGTTTAGGTGCTCAATTATTGGCCAAATGATGTTATTTAAACTTGATTATTTGTCCATAGTTTGTTATCATACAAGTTGTTTTTGTGTGTTAGTTAAGCTTATTAGTTTTCTTAATAGTCCAGAAGCTGGTGAGTGTTTTGTCGAAGCCTTATTTGACCATGACTCTACAATGGAAGTCTATTTTTTTATAAGTTAGGGCTCGCAGACAATCATTTACAATATTATTGATATATGATAGGGGTCTTAGTGGTAGACAGTCTACAGGGGAATTTGCAAATTGGAAAAGGATTGGAGATCTTACTAAAAAATGGTGCAAACTAAACAAGAATATCATATCCATTAGTTTACTCACCCTTGACATTACCATCAATCATGTTAGTTCCAACAGATAACCTCAAGTGAGCATTTCTGCTATGAAGACAGCAAAAATCAACTATAAAATAAGATAAAAGATTGATGGATGAATGATATCTTATGTATATCGAGGAAGATATATACATTGTTGAAAACTCATCATGGATGATTATAACACTTCATTAGAATTTTTTATTTTTTTTTAATTTAAATATAACTGATTAGTTTATGTTCTTTGTTCCGCTTTATGAAGTCTTCATAAATTTTTAAATATTATTTAGCAATTCTCTCAACCACAGCCTTCTCTCCTGGCTTCCCTTGTTCTCATGCAATGTAAAGTGTTGTAAATTTTTAATAAAGGGTAATTATTTTCTATTTTTTAAAGTTCCTCGCACTTTTTTTTCTGTGTTGTGGAGATCCCTCGTCTTCATTTTTTTGTTCGAGGTGTGTCATTTCATAATATGAATGCTCCAACCGCATTATCAGAAATGTGTGTGTGTGTGTGTATTAACAGTTTATGCAAATTGGAGTAACAGAATTTTGTTGTTATTTTAATCTGGTGATGTTGAATATATGAGTAAGTTATATAGCTTCCCCACTCTGATTTAATTGAATATGAAAGGTTGAGGGAGCCAATGTGTACACTGTTGTTGGTTGTGAATATTGATATGAAACCCAATCTGATAGGGTCAAGGGAAAATGTCTGGAGGGAAGCTACATGAAAAGCATGAAAGCAAGGCTGTGCCTGGTGTATATATATAATGTGTGTTTGTGAATCAGGAAGAATATGCTTGTGATATAGTGTAATTTTCATCAAGATTGATGTACTCTTGTAAGCAAACAAGTAAATGGTCACTAGCTTCATAACATGCTCTAGTCATTTGGAAAAGATAGGTGGTCAGCTACTGGTTTTCAAGAAAAAAAATGTTTCTGCATTATATGTAGTATGGGGAGTTTACTCCACCCTATGTTGACCATAGGTCCATGTAGTGTGCCAGGTTTAAGCCTTCCATCAATTTCAGACATAAACTATCTATGATTTGATACATTTCGATAACGCCGCCTTGCAACATAATGTTATCAAGCTAAGCAATTGATGACACTTTATAGACCTTGACATGCAATAGAATTGTTATCTGGATTATATAATTATTCTACTGGGTCAATCTGTTTTTATGTTTGGTTAGCATTAATTTTATGATAAGCAAGATAGAGATTGCCTTTTGTTATTAAGGTTTACCATATGGTACAAAAGAACTGGCTAAACTTATTCCACTCCATCAGTGGGATAATTAATTTCCACTTATCCAATTTAAACTGAATAGATCATCAAGCTTTTCAAGAGACATCACAAACTACATATTGCCCATCTCATTCAATGAATTGCTGCAGTGATACTTTTCACAGTGAGCCATGTTATGCTTACGTAATCAGGTGATAAAAAAAAAAGTTGACTTTACTAGGCTACAGGTAGAAATGCTGATAAATTTACACCAATCTTTTCAGAAACCGTTGTCGTTTTATAGACTTATGTCAGATAAGAATCTTATGGCATAATAATATCAAATGAGCAGTTTGGGTGTGTTTTCATTGATGCCATTTTATTAGAGGATGCTAGCAATTTTTTGTGTCAGGAATCATGCTCCAATGCATAACCATTTGTTAGCTTATGATGCAAGTCTGTTTATTATTTATTTATTTTTGTAGGTCTGATGGGAAAGAAGTGGTTGTGGATAACAAGTTTCTAAGGGCTCACGATCCACTACTGGTATATCATAGACACCATTCTCTCTGTTTCTTCCCTTCAAGTTGTTATTGTTTCCAAAGCTGGTTATAGCTGAAACTGTTTACCATATATGGCAGTTGATCGATTTTTATGAGCGGCATCTCAGGTATGCTCCGCCATCTGGAGCATTTCATGAAGGTGAGGTCTGGGTATAATGATTGAGAATATCCTTTAATGAAATTTTTTAGTGATCATAGAGGGTATTTACTCAACTCTTGTTGGGGTGGTATTGTCTGATTGCAGGTCCTCCAGAAAGAATAGATGAACTGGCAGATCCATCAATTAATGGAGCTTCATAGATTGAACCAAAATTTATAGACTAGTTTAGGACGGACTTTCTACCAACTTTTTTTGGGGAAGATGTTCGGCTGACGAAGTAGACTTGTGACGATATATAGATAAAATTCCTAAAAGAGCCCTAACCTCCAGTTGGTGATCATGTTTAGCTATAGATGTGGATGGAATACACTAAAAATTAAATGCTGCTCATTTTGTGTGATCTAATCTATTACCCTGAATTGCTTCCTTTTGTAACCGTCATTCTCTATTGTTCAGTCATCTTCATACGTCAGTGCGTGAATGATTGATAAAAATTTTATGATTTGTTTGGGTGGTGGTGATGAATGAAATTTTTTTTATCAGTGATTCGATTGGCCTACATTTATTTAAGGTCCTCGGACAATGAGCAACAAATTAATTTTGAACTGAATGCCAATTAATTTGGAAAATGGGCTCACATGAATCATAATCATGAACTCGCAGGCAATCATGTCCTCGTGGTTGATGGACTTCCTGCAGTTATACATCCCCTCTGAATTCGCAGCCAATTAAAATATTGGTTGTTGATGTTTTTTATGATTTTTTTCAACATTTTAAAAACAAAATGAAATCAGAAATATATTTGATATTGGTCATTTAAATTGGTGTTTGGAAGAGGCATTTTTCTGTTTTGCATCACACTAAACCCGGTTGGTAACTAAAAATCATTACTCTTTTTAACATCACAGCACTAACATCATTATATCATCCGTGCAGAGTCCCATGGCAACAAGGGCCTTTTTTTTAGTTACTTGAACTTTATCAATTGGAGCATTCACAGTGCGGAGGCATTGAATCTTCCTCAACCAAAAAATGCAAGGTGCATGCAGAACTAGAACATTAGTTTACTCTAGATGACAATGTCAAATCCCTGTAAACTCTTGACTTTAATTTTGTCAATTTTCCAATTGTCATGCAAATATAATCACTCCTGCTGCGCTTTAAATATCATGCGATTATATTCAAAAGGTGGACCGTACCCAAGATTCATACAACAATGCTAGCTAGCCAGTTCCTCTTAACATTGGAACTTCCTCCATTTATAATGGAAATGGAAACACACCGGCATGAAATTCAAGAACATGAATTTGAAAGGTGACGAAGAATAATTCAACTACGAAAGGGTGAGGCAAAATACTATAACAGAGCTTCACAGCTGAACTCTCTCCCATTAGAGAAACAATACACCCAGTCATGACTACTATGGAAAGATCAGTTGCTCCAAATAAGATGACAATCTCAATCACTTATCACCATATATAAAGATCATGGACAAATAAAATTATAATGGACAAACATTTAGTCGCATCAAAACCAGGATGTTTCATGCATCTAGTGCCTGTAACAAATAGCTATTATTTCCTACCCCGTCCTGATCATTGTACCATTCGGCCAATTCATTGCATGGGCCATAATTTTTTAATTCTTCAATACATGGTAGATAAATATCAGGACACAAACTCCATATTTTAATTTTAAATGATAGATAATATGTTAGCATGATATTAAATATCACAAAGTAAATGCATGCACATTTCATCTTGTAATTCTAGTGTTCTTTTTCTCAAACCCATATATCAATATGCATAATGACTAATTTAGGTAGAGGTAAAACAGCTCCCCATCTCCTCCCAATCGATGATCTCCAATCCATGTTCTTGAAAAGAAATTTGGAGCATCTTATTAAAGTAAAGATGCCCCCAAACACAGGAATATGAAGGTTCTCCAAAAAGGAAAGAAGAAAAGAAAAGCAAAAATAAAGGTGGAAAGATTCCTCCGATTTGGGGCATACCCCTCTTCGGACCTTAACTCCTAACCATTAATGCCTCTGAACCATAAGTTTTTATGACGGTCGAAGGTGAATTCACTCCTAGAATTACAATGACCCATGATCAAAATTGCGAGGATATGCCACTCACATGTTTTCCAAGAGATCCTCTTTTATGTTGGAAGATGCGCTCATTGCATGTGATCCACATGCACCACCACACCGCATGGGGAATTAGCTATTGAAAATTGGAAAGGTTGCAATGATCACTTTGTTTGCACTGCTTCCGGAACCAACGACAAATATCTTAGAGCTTGTTAAAAGAGCAACGGAACCCAAATGCCAGTCCCACCTTCTCATAGTTGGGCGCTATATGGACATCAAAAGAAGAGGTGGTCCCTAGTTTCCTCTTCCAAACCACAAAGCTCACAAGTGTTGTTTCCATCATTAGCCCATTTCAAACAATTATCTTTGGTTAAGCATGTCTAAATTAAGCAACCACATGAAGCAACGCGTCTTCAATAGTCCAAGAGCATCCCAAATGAGATATTCAAACAGATCGGAGGGGATGTCCCAATAAAGGTTTTTGTTGAGATTTCTATAAAAAGTCATCACCGATTACCTGGAAACCCTAAACTCAATTTCCAAATGAATGTATCCTCCTCTTCCAAAGTCAACTCCATCATTTCAACATCATTTATATTACATCCTAGGAAGTCATATAATGGAATTTTCACCACATGTGAATGAATCGCAAATGAGATCATTCTTGTTCAAAAGCCACCCTCAAAAGGCCAAGAAGTCAGCCTTCCACTCCACTACCGAGCTTAATTGAATCTCCTCTTTAAAGCCAATGACCAAATCGAGAATGTCTTTCTATACCTTTGAAAGCACAACTCTAGTTTGAGGTACCAATGTGAGTGTAGTGCAACCCAAATAGTACATCTCACAAATGATTCTAATGCATAGGGAATCCATATTGGTTATTAATAGCAAAAGTCATTTTCCCAATAAGGCTTTGTTCATGTTGCAAAGATTGAGGACTCTCGTGACTACTTCTTTGCCTGACAAACAAGGTCCCATTTAGCTAAATGATCTTCAACCCTTGACATAATCAATCACATCATCCAAGTTAAAATGGTGATCTAAAGGGAAAAACAAGATACAAGTTTCATTGTGAGCCCTATTTTAACCTCAATCAGATATTAGGAAGTAGGAACATACACCACCACCAATCGCAGCCCATAGTCATTGTGAGTACGGACTCGAGCAACATTGTTGCTCTATTCACTGCCCCGGGCCCAGGACCCCCCACATTTGTGGGATTTGGTTGCCCAATGGCGTGACCGTGTGCAGGCGAATATCCAAGTTAGCTTCAGGCAGGATCCTCATGAGTATTTGGGTGCGGTGGACGTGCTAACCAGTCCTGCCACACTCAGGCAACGGAGGATCTCGTGATTCACAGGTGCATCTTCAACCATGGGGACTCTATTCGCGCCTTTTTGGAAAACTGACATTAGCCAGTGGCGTTATTTCCCCATTAAACTAGTGGAGCCAACGCCATCTGCTCTATCCTTTGAACAAAGTCTTGTAAAAAAAAAAAATCAGATATTGGGAAGGGATGCGTTCATCAGCCAGGGTGGGAGATTTGTCTTTACATGAAAAGGGATTTCTTTTCATCTAAGCATAATCTCTTCCCACTTTGCCTCTCTGTGGGAAGGTCAAAAAATGCCCAACCTTCTTGTGTTCTCCAGCTCTTAACACAGTATGATTTTCCACATTTTGCATACCAATTAATGTTTTGTTCTTATTTAATCTGCCTTCCATCTTTCTTCTTGATGCAAAAGATAACATAAGATCAAAATCTCTAGTGTAGGGTGTCATTTTTTTCCCATCACATTCAATCTAAAAAAAATTATAAAAAAAAAAATCTTTCTAAGCACAATTTCAAATCACAGACTACAAATACATTCAACATTTCAAGTAGTCTAAGGCGCACCCATTATAACCCAAAAAGTTTACCTGCATTTTTAACTATCTATCTTCTGGAAAGTGTTGCTAATGTTTACAATGCTGTCTACTGATGTAGGCCTCCAACCTACTTTGTTGTTAGTTGCATTCACTTTTATCTACAAGTAACTGGCTTTCTTCTTCTTCTTCTTGTTTTTTTTTTGTGAAGAGAATTTACATTTTACTGTTCCCTGCCTCAACAGCTGCTACCAAGGGCACTGTTTTTCCACATAAAATTACTGTTATACTCAAGAATACCTTACTACTATCTACTGCAAACAAACTACATTGTATCCAGTATCCACCATATTCCTTTTATTTTTGTTTGAGTTTCCGACTAAGGTTCATTCAAACAATATAAAACAGGTGAAAAATCCATTTAGAGATTCAATGGTACATGGAAATGTCTTAGAAAATAACCATATAACTGCACTGGAAACAAGGATGGATATTCCCGCCATCAGGAACTAAAGGTTTCCATTAGCTTTTAGAAAAGACATCAATGCGTGATTGGGCCCAGGACCAATACGCAAAGCTGAAAACAAATTCGGGAAACAGACCTAAACATCTGTCTGGTCAAGATGTTATCAACAGAATATAGCACAAAGGAAGTGCACATCCAAATAACCAATCTAATCTTCTTCCATTTTTTTGGGGTGGGGGGTTTGGGGTAAGGATAGGGACTGTGAACAAATTTAATGATGTTGCTTACAAATGAATATTCATCTAATGAACTAATCTAGAATCATCACACATAAAGATGCCTGCTTTCTCTCTATTCATGAACACTTGTACCCAACAAATGCATGCCACAGGATAAACATGTATAATTTTTATTTAATCTCTGGTTTTGTTTAAGCATTCAACAATCAAATAATTCTAGAATGGAAATGGAAGTCAGGTGGTATAGTGCATGAGAAACAGGACCGATATGATTAAAACGAAGGACGCATGCAGACAGAAAGGTAAGCATAACATCACAGATATTATAAAAGGATGAGTTACCGTATACGCATAACAAGATGGATGCACTAACTAACACATGGAAAACATCAGTACGCTTATGCAATGCTTAGGCTATATGGAAACTACTACAGTGCTAATAATAATAGCAACCCAGGGTTGATGGCGGGAGAAGAGTATGGAATCACTTCTTGTGGCTGCCGCGGATGCCAGGCTTGGGTTTGTTGGAGTTGGAGTTGGAGTTGGAGGCTTCAGGAACGATGGTAGCATGGAGGTTGCTGATCTTGGATTCATCGAAGGGGATCTTGGGATGGCGAGCTTCGTGGTGGATCTGCATAGACTTGACATCAGGGGCCGTGATCTTGCAGTGGGGACACTCCAGCTTTGCGTGACCACCCTTGTCCAGTCCAGTCCTGTCCGCCTGACCAGCTCGTCCACCTCCCCTGTTCGTCGTCGCCGCATCTACCTTCGCCGCTATCTCCTTCGCCGTGTGCTTCTTCGGCTTCGCCTTCCCCGTCATCTCTCCGGAACCAATCAAAATCTTGATACAAAAACCCTAGATGAAAAAAGCCAACAACAAAACCATCAGCAGCATAAGAAGGAGAATAAGAGAATGGGATCATTCATAAACAGATTAAACGAATCCGAACCCGATCCCCACGATACATACATCAAAGTGCTCAAGAACCCGGTACCCTTTAAAGGGATTTGAAAAAGGGAAAAAGGGGGAGTTCAAGAAATAGATTGAAACACTGAGGATCTGAATAAAAAGTTTATATACATATATCAATTATTATATTTTTTCGTTACTTACCCGGTCTCTTTGTTTAGGAGACAATGAAGAGAGAGAAAAACGAACGAAGACGGAGATGAAATGCTGCTGCGGGCACAAGGGAAAGTGGAGGTGTAGGGCTTTAAATAATAAAAAAAAATGATAATTATAATAATGATAATGATATGAGAAAGGAAAATGTTTACTGTGCATTAAAAAAAAATCGAGCCCTGTTAATTTTTTTATATTTTTTATATACATATTTATTTTTGGTAAAAGAGAGTCCACTGGAGCATGTATTGTTTGATTAAACAAAAAATATATACATCATTGACCTGAGAAGTGTGTATCCAGTATCCCAAACCTTCCTCGTACATTGCTTAAGAGCATCTCAACATCTATCCAATTGTATACAATTACATATAATATTACATTTTTCACATTCATTCGAATATAATGTGTTTGACAACTATTTACCTTAGAAAAAATTAAAAAAATATAGAAGAATGCAAAAGTGATTCTTGGTTTGGTCATCCCAATACTGGGTAAGGAAAGAATTATGGTGGTTTTTATTTTTTTGGGTAGACATCGTGATGTAATTGTCAATCTTTAGCAAAAGAGAGCTACGACCTCCTTGTTAAACAAATTCAGAGATAATGTTTAAAAACACGTTTGAAAATAAAATTTTAAATAAAATTATTTAAATAAACTCAATTATTAAGAAACGTACCATTAGACAATTTCTCCAACACTATTTTGATGAGATAGTGGCCGAAACCAGTGATGGGCGCTCCATTAGATAGACAGTATTAAGCATAAACATTACTTGGTCTTGGCTATTACATTGCATTATATCACACTAAAAAAGTTGTTGACTAGATGAGCCAAAACCACTCAAAACGCTATAAAAAACAGGCATGTGATGGGTGCCTATACAAGACACCCAAACCAAAGGCCAGCAGGTTATGACTGCTCATGGTCATGACCCAGTTTTTTATAGAACCTCAAGACCTTCGGGTGTGCTAGGACCTTCTGGGGGTTAAACCCAGAGAGGTAGAGGCCGTCCAAGCTCCGCACCCTTGAGAGCGCAACGTAGACCATACCACATCCAAAAGCCTTGGAGAGGTCCGTTTGGAGGTGGCTGAGGGTCATACCTTGACACTTGTGAATCCTCACGGCCCATGCCAATATGAGCGGGATCTGATTCCTTGTGGCTTGGACCATGTCCCCCTCCACAGTGTCCCATGCCTCTACCCCAAGGGTCATCTCTGGTCCATGATCGAACTTCACCACAGGCAGAAGGCCCTCAGAGCATATGCTGGTAGAGATGTCACCCCCAATAAATCCCATGACAATCCCAACAGTGCCATTCACCAGCCCCCCAACCGGGTTAATATTCTTGATCAGCATGACCCTTGCGCCCACACAAACTTCCAGCACATTGGGTGCGATGCCATGCCCAAGCTTGTTCCTCCAAGGTTGCTCGCCGCTGTCCAAAGCCCTATATACCACGATCCGTTGGCTGAGGCTCCTGAGTCTCTCATTGTTCTCCCTCCGCACGTCCTCATTCTTTGGGTACAGTTGAGTAACCATTTCTGGCCCCAAAGGGTGGCAGCAGCGGCGGCTGTCTAGGAGTCGCATATGGTTCGGGTCCCTGCGGCCTTCACGGATGCTCTGTAGTAGCTCAATCAGAGCTGAGTCAGACTGACGGAAGACTCGGGTGAGTTCAACCTGGAGAACAAAGCAGGCTTCCCAGCAGGTGGCCTCAAATGCATACTCACGGTTAAGGTCAAGGGGCTTGACAGGGGGCAGCTGGAAGAAATCCCCGCTGACGACTAGCTGTATCCCGCCCCACACCTCCTTGGAATTCCGTATCCGGCGAGCAATGAACTCAAGGTTATCGAACATCCGGCCATCAATCATACTGATTTCATCAACAACAAGGGCCTTGGCGCGTTCCCAGTTCTTGGTGGCATGTTTGTTGTGGGACACCTTGAGATATAAGGTGTCCAATTCTCCCTCTCCAAGCCCAATGCCGGCAAAGGAGTGGAGGGTCTGGCCTTTGATAGCACAGGCAGCAACCCTGGTTGACGCAGTGACAAAGACACATTCCTGGGGGTAGATTCCCTTGAGGACACTGATGGCATGATGGAGGAGGAAGCTCTTACCTGTTCCTGCTGATCCTGTGATGAACACTGATTGCCCCCTTGCCACTGCCTTGAGCACCTCCACCTGCTGCCTGGTTAGGGTTATTTGTGAGGTAGACACAGGGGACGGTGGTGACATTGTCCCCTTGCAAAGCTCACAATAGCCTCCAAAGTTATGCCCCCCAGAGGGGAATCCCTTACATTCATCAGCTTCAACCATGGGAACAGGTGGGGTGCTCCCCGGGGACAAAGGCTGCTGCTCTGGCCATTGCAGCCGTCGTCGGCGTTCGTGTTGCTTGAGCAATGCCAGCCACCTGTTCTGCTCCATGCGCTGCCTCTGTTGTGGGGTGACTGGGGATGATGGCAAGGCACCATTTCCAACACCAACTGGACTGCTTTCACCATTTTTGAGCATGTTGTCGTCCTTACATTCATCAGCTTCAACCATGGGAACAGGTGGGGTACTCCCCGAGGACAAAGGCTGCTGCTCTGGCCATTGCAGCCGTCGTCGGCGTTCGTGTTGCTTGAGCAATGCCAGCCACCTGTTCTGCTCCATGCGCTGCCTCTGTTGTGGGGTGATTGGGGATGGTGGCAAGGCACCATTTCCAACACCAACTGGACTGCTTTCACCATTTTTGAGCATGTTGTCGTCCTTACATTCATCAGCTTCAACCATGGGAACAGGTGGGGTACTCCCCGGGGCAAAGGCTGCTGCTCTGGCCATTGCAGCCATCGTCAGCGTTCGTGTTGCTTGAGCAATGCCAGCCTCCTGTTCTGCTCCATGCGCTGCCTCTGTTGTGGGGTGATTGGGGATGGTGGCAAGGCACCATTTCCAACACCAACTGGACTGCTTTCACCATTTTTGAGCATGTTGTCGCTAATCACCCCTATCATGCAACCTTACCACCAGCACCCATGGACTGCTGCAGTTGCTCTTGGTCTCATGTCATATGAATAGACAGGAGCCAATCATTCATCTCTGGACCTATAAGCAAAACCCGACCACCATGTCCAGCAAAGACAATTACTGACATGGAACAATACACTCCAAGGAAAATTACATTACCAAACACCCCGTGGAACATGATTAAAATCAAAATTATAACAACTTCGTCTTTTCAGTAATAACTCAATGTCTTAAATCTTTGAAAGGGGAGAGGGGGGAAGAGCATTAATATCATATAATTTGACTTGACTTAATAATTTCATGTCACTTGAAACTTTTTTCATTGATGAATGAGCATTTCTAGCAAGTGGTTTGCTTAGTAAAGCCAACTAAAAGGGCATTTAAATAGCCTAAGAAGATCACCCTTTTAAAAAATATGCAGATTAGTTTCCATTTGGACATTGAAACTTACCCACTCCAATTCCATTGGTTGTTATGAATGTTCACACCCATGTCCCTCTCATGTGGGAAATATCCAAGGATCGCAGATAGAGGCGTGTAAATTCTTGAACACACAGGCATGAATGGGAACATGTCCAATTCTTTTCAATGCACACAGAATCAAATATTGAGATATCACATAAAAGGTGTCATGCCAATATCTGTCTTGTACTCATGTCCCTCTTTGGCTGACATCTCAAGAAAAAAATTATATAGGGATCGATCTTAAGATGTATAAATTCTCATACACACAATCTTTTGAAACTAATTTTATAGATCTAATCAAATAATTACTTTAGTACTATGGCACAAATTAGATCTATTATTGTGGTTCTATAAATTTTAAAGCATACAATCAAGGATATTAAAATTTAATTAATGGGTCTAGATTTAAACATGAAATTATAACATCCATATTTAGGCGTGCAATCTGTTCATCAATGTATGCTTGTCTATCACAAGCAATTAAGAAAATAAACAAACACGCACAAGACACAAAATATCCTTTTATGTGGAAAACATTTCTCGAAAAAAACACAAGCAAATGCACAACACATGAGTACCAACTTGAATACTGTTACCTCCATGTCTTTGCTATGTTGCATGTCCATGAAAATCATGACTGCTATCTTTAGGTCATTGTCTAGGTGAGTGCTACTCAATCCACAAGGTATTATTGAACAAATTTTCAAGATCACACATCGAGAATCCAGGAACATGCTCAAATCCAGGAGCAAAACAAAAGATGAAAATTAATAATGGTAGTGTCAAGTTGATGTAAATTTTCATCAATTAAGTCAAATGACCTCAAGAACCTAGATTCGGATCTAAAATTAAAAGATTATGCGCCTACTTAGATCTATAGCCCATTTTTCAAAAAAATAAAAAGAAAAAAAGATGGCCCATTTGAATGGTTGGTAAAACCGTTTAATTTTTTTATTATTATTCAAGATGATAAATTTCATTTCTTCTAACACAAATTAGTTTCCCTCTCATCACCATCCAATTAAATTGAATTTAGTTAGACGATTAAAAAAACCACTCCATGAAATCACATATATCCCCATGAATTGTGATTCCTATTTTTTATCCACATAATCTCCCCCTTTCTCTCTTCTGATATTTTTATGGACCATTTTCTCACCATTTGATTGAATAGTGATTACAAGTTGGACCACATATTAAGATAAGGTATGGTGTCCACACCATATACCCCCTCTCTATATATAACCATAAAATGGAATGGAGTACAAACAATTTAAAACTCATATAGCTAAATGGGGGTTTCAGGAAACGTCATGGATATTTTTCATGAAGTCTTGCCAACTTGTATACTTTTTTTTTGGATAAATGGTGGAAACTTTACCACCAAATCTGTATTATAAATTGGGGTACCCAATTCATATACATATGTTTCACAACTTTAAACTATTGTCTAAAACTTTTGAAAAGGGTTGAACTGCACAACACACTTGTGGGTAGTTGTGGGGTAAATAAAGGCGGAGGGATCATTTAGATAGCTTGCCCATATAAAGAAGAAAACACACTCCAAGTAGTCCTCATTCCTTGTTTATCTAATGCATAGTTGTTTTTTTTTTTTTGTGTGAGTCAGTGTGAATGAGTGTGTGTGTGTGTGTGAGTGAATGAAAAATTAAGAAGCTATTGTTCCGGGATTAGATGTAGATGGGGTGAAAATACAAAAATAAATTCAGCAAACTAAAATATTGAAAAAATAGAGAGAATGAAGAGTGAGATGAATGGATGGACGAAGCCCGCTGTGACGCTTAAGGCGTTATTCGGCTCCTCCCAGTGCAGAAGTCTCGAACTGAATCACCCCCAGGATCCAGCAAGCCCACACAGAGTGTACGCTCAAGTGAAATCAGAAACTGACTAAGAACTCTATCACCACAAATGCACTTGAGCTACTGGAATAATATGACGTCAGGGTTATCTCTCACAAGAGACTCTCTCTATGAGTGGATACACAACTTGTGACTTTGATTGATGGAATGGCATACATAGATCTCTTTATATAGGCCTCTGAATTGCCCAAGAGTCATCTCCAAATTCAAGGTACCCATTCAATTTAGATTTATGGACTTGATAAGTGAATTATGCATGGTTCATGTTCCATAGTCAATGGGGTTGACAAATTCAAGGTACATAATGGACACTTTTATTGTCAATTCATGTATCCAACCTAGGTGCATCATTGGAATGAGAACCTTGCATATTCAATGCCTTCAATTAGGTTCATTTCACCCTAGGTTCATTATAGAAATCCTACATACATGAATTATACATATTGAATGCTTTAAATATGGATTCATTCCCACCAAGGTTCGTCTAGAAATCATACACATGAATCTTTCATAGTTAATTCCATAATTAGAGTCCAATGTACATATTCAATTAAACAAAATACATGAATCATGCCAAAGCCCATATCCACATGCTACACATCCATGTATAGCCCTTGTCCATATTAGATTCAAGCCCTATACTTGACTAATTAGTGATTATTTGAAATCAAGTGAGGGACTAAAGTTTGATTAATATATTAATATATATTTTTATACCAAATATATAATTTTGAAACTTATTTTTTGAAAAACTCGTTCAAAAATCAACAGCTATTAACTATATCGTCGTTGATTAAGTTAAGACAGTAGCAGTCATGCCCCCTATTCGAATGGGGGAATATAGAAATGGAGAAGAAAATAAAGAGAAAGCAGAGGTAAAAATAAATAAATAAAATACAAGATGTAGAAGAAAAAGAAGATGGATTAATGGAACAATGGAAGGGGAAGGCGCATACCTGTAATATTGCAGGAATTAGAGTTAATGATCAATGTCCACCCCGCTCCATGTTTCCATCTCCATCGACCACTCTCCACCTTCATCGACGCACACGCACGCAAGTGTACTCATACTGGATGTCAATTCCACAAAAACAAAATAAGAAAAAAAAAATCACAGACGGGAATAATATACCCGCCAAAAAAAGGAAGAACAGCAGCTTTGTAAAAAGAAGAGCACCACTTTTCTTCGTCGATCTACATTTATTACTTTCCTAGCCTTTTTTCCACAGGCGGATTAAAGCATATTAACATTTTTCTACCGTCCAAAACGTAAATCTCAAGTATTTTCATTTAAAAAAATTAGTAAACATTATATGATAAAAAAATATGTTTTAATAAAAAAATATAGATCATATTTTTGAATTGAATAAACTTATTTTTAATAAATATAAAAAATATTTAATAAGACATATACTTTATCTATTTTATTGAATGACTAGTGAGGTATATATGAGTACATTTAGAATGGTAAGAGGACTATATGCAACAACACTTTCATTTTTTAGGTTTTTAGTTAGTGTTTCTGATTGAGAGTCTAATAGCAGATTTCCAAGAGAATGTTGTATGTAAATGATGATTTGTGTGATGCTGTTTAGATAGAGACAAATTATTATGAGAATTATAACTATTATAAGAAAAGTTATATACAAGTGGAATAATATTTTTTAGTTTGATTAGTGTTTTAATTATTCTTATTGAAAAATATAATAATTAAGTTTTTGTTGATGGATGCTATTACACTATTGTTTTTGGGTTAATTACCCAAATACCCTTCCAGCCAACCCTCACTATTCCTGCACCTTTATACTCCTATGATAAACACCCAATTTTGTTTATCCTCCTCCCTTTAATTCCCCCTTGCCCCCACAAAATCACAGTTTCCCTTCTATAAGTGCATATATATTTTATGTAACTTGCAGAACACAAAATATAATTTCTGTAAATAATATATATAAGTGCATTATTATGCATGTCATGTAAAAATGGTAACTTGCACAATACTACAAAAATATAGGTTAATGCATAACACCTGAAAAATATTTTATCACAATATATACATCAAGACGCTTGAATTCATCGAATGTTTGCATTTTAACGTTCTTTTCCTACCCTAAGTACTAAGTTGTTGTCTTCCCCCGGATCCTCTTCATGTCTTTTTGGTTGAAATTGAATCCCCTGTTACACTTTCGAGTCAGCAAGTGTACTTCGTTAGGAAGAAAACGCAATACAAACTATATTAAAGATGCAACAATCAGTCAAACACCCTAATAAATCAAACACCAATAATGTATATTTCATGACATTAATGTTATGCAATAATGTTTGTTTATCTCGTGTTTTGTAAGTTATTATTTTTAAATGACATAATAATGCACTTGCAAATAATATTTACAGAAATTACATTTTATGTTCTACAAGTTAAGAAATCATATATGCTTTATAGGTGAAAAACTACGATTTTGTGGGACTGAGGGAATTAAAAGGAGGGTAAAAAAATTGGGTGTTTACTACAAGGGTATTTAGGCAATTCACCCTTTTTTCCAACCCTCCCATATGTGTCAATATAGAGCATATACTCATATTTTAGAGCATATACTTCGATAGAAATTTTTTTAATTTTTTATAAATATATCTATGCAATTCATTAAAGTACATGTTTCATTTTTTATAAAAACATGTACCACATTAGATGATGTTTACTGTAACATTATCCTTCGTTGTTTGGTTATCATGGATAAATTGCGAATAAAATGTGAATAATATGTGTATTAGAATTCATAAAAGAGATTTGTCCCATTAACCCTTAATTCTATAAAAGATGAAAACAAGTGATTTGACATGTGAATTCCTATATACTAATGAATAAATTGAATAGAATAACACGATTCTAAAGCTTGAGAGTGCCTAAAATATATATACCTGTTTATTCTCACATATTCTGATATAGCTATACTCATCTATTGCTTACACCGAAACAACTTTTTAGGCTTATTCTCCTTTATTTCCTTTTATTCTCTCCTTATTCCACTACCCAAAAGGCACATATATGTCGTTTAGATGAAAAGTTTTTCTTACATGTAGATATGATATGATTACAGGTGACAATTTCTAATAATATTACCTGCATTTACATTATACAGTATGCCGGCATACTGGATGTCCACATTATGTCGGCATCCCAAAGTCCATCTGACAGGGTAGACAGTTGCATCAATAATAATTTAACCAGCTACCTTCCATTAGCTTTTTACAAGGGCCACAAAGGCCACATAGTTAGATATAATCATTACGAATTAGTGTCATCTTTCATGAAACTATATAATTTTGGTCTCTGTAGCCGGAGTAGTACTGATCCTTGGTTTTCTTCGGTCCATTCAATCCCTTCCATCTTCACAAGCTTGATGACCTGAAGAATGCACAAATTTAGAAAGACTTGATCACAGTAATTATATCACCAAAACATTTTCATCAGAAAAATAGGCCCATCACAAATCAAGATGTGACAAACAAAGGGTTGCTTTTGGTCTAAGGTCCCCTGGGATCTCCTGGCCAAAATATTATTTCAGGATAAAGAATTCTTTGGAAAGAAAGATCCGCTTGAAACCTTTTTTTCCTCTCACAAGCATACATTATTTATCATTTAATAGATAGGTTATGTCAAAAAAACACTAGTATTATATGACAAGTTTGTAATTTTATATCATGAATGAAAGATTCTCATTTTCAGGAAATCTAATAACAAAAGATTCCTGAGGAATCTACCACATTTTTATTGGGAATGCCATGAGAATTCCTGCAAAAGGGGAAAAGTTTTGTTCCAAGCAACATTCTCCTGGATGCCCCAGGAGGCGAAACATAAATGAACCAAAAGGGGATCCAAATTTATGTCACTCTGCTTCTTTCTTATTTTTAGATAACCAATTATGCTGTAACACAAGACAATATGAATTGAGACTATATTTTTAGATGATTAATTGAGACTATATTTTTAGATACATAAAGTGGATAGGGTGGAATTGTGTGAATAGGGTGCCTCGTTACATATTTATTTATTTATTTATTTTATATCGGAGAGACCTCACGTGATTGATTTTACGGCCAAGCTAGAAACGCTACCTCCACTTGTTTGCCTTAGTCCCAAAGAAAATTCTTTGAAATTTTCACCAACAAATAGGTGGGTAAGTCAATTGGCATCAGAGTATGTTCGCTGTGTGGGTACCACTTGATTGCACACAAGGACATGTGGCTAATTAAGGGGGGATGTTGTCATGTGTGACTAATTGAGGAGGTGAGGAACTCCATTAGTTAAAATCCCAATAAGCCTATCTGTGGGTAAAGGGTGAGGTAAGAGCCCACACCATAGTTTAGTCCACATCGCTTAGCAAGGATGATAGCCTATTCTTATACGTGAGCGCCATTCTTTTTCCCCAAGGAGTGTTTTAAAACCATGAGCCCTCTAAGAGGCAATTGCATAATATCTTTGTGTACGCGTAACATAGGCTTCACACTGCAATATCTACACATTTTCTCCGCCTTTTGTTATACCCAGCTCAATTTAAAATGACTAGTAGGCCTACCGTTTACTTTCAAAAAAACATTTAAAATAACTAGTTCTACAAGGATTTGGGATGGGCTCTATAAATCTAACTACATAATTTCATGCTAGAGAATATTCTGGTATTAAGTCTGTTAGACATATCTTTCATCACTTGTTACATTCATCAATCATGCCTCCCTAAGACTTATCCCCTGCCCAGTACAATCTACTGCAAGCAGCCCCAATTAAGATGTTCGGTCAATGAGAAAACACTACACATCATACAGCAGTTCCTGATGGGAAGGAACATAATACTGAAACTGATTGTTCAGCACAATAACAGTTGCATATGTGGAAGCCATATATAGTACCAAAGTAAATGGATTGATGCAATAGAATTGTTGAACAGCAATAGACAGGTTTATGAGAAAATATTCTAAATTTGAGGAAGGGCATATTAAGGAATTATCAGCTAGCATATTCAATTGGTATCAGTTAAAATTGCCCATTGTTTGACTTAGTAATGTTAATGGTCATAGACACTTCAATAGGTAAGGCAAACCAATTTGAAGCATTCATTAGAAACCCAGGCATCATAACATTCAAGTGAATTTACCTCTCTGATACTCGAGAGCACATGCAAAATAAGGAAGATGATAATCAAAATTGAGATATATTGCTAGTTATCAAATGAGAATATAGAACTTTCTGCACATACCGATTGCTTCAATGTTGGCTTTCCAGGACCATGGGAACCACAACCCGTAATCACCCTTAGCAATTGAATTGCTAGAAAGAAAAATTAAATCCAGCTCAAGCAGACTGCTTATATGATTACTATAGAAAGTCAAGAAGAACTTGCTGAGTGAAAAGAAAATCACAAAATACAGTTATGGCATTGCAAGCTTACAGGGTATGTATGTAAATAATAGGAGGTGGAGCTTCAAAAACTCAATTGCTTGTTCAATGTGCTGCCCATGTAAATCAATTGTGACAGCATTACATATATCTTTATTCCTGCAAGTAAGATGCTTCCATGAACTGCCCTCTAATAGAATAAAAACAAGCAAAATTTTGTTTCCGGGATGTGAAGTACCTGGATTCAAAAATTTCTCGGCTAGCCTTTTCATCTGCCTCATGAGCTAATTTGCGGTGAAATTTCCCCTGAATAATATATAATAAATTCATATTAGCTGAAAGAAATTTGGCATGGTTTTGTTTCAAATTTCAACTAATTTTACTAACCAAAGAAAATTCAACTGGTTTTGTCAAATGGCAGAAGCTGTAATAACAGCAACTAATGTCTATAGCACAATAGTCTTAATTGCTCTTCAGGCTTCTCAAATAACAAGAACATCTTGCAACATCATCAAATTATGACAAATTTTGTCCAGAGACTACTTTCATGATTAGAGCACATGCATTTCTTGTTTAAGGTCACCAATTTGTTGTTGGAGCACACATGGGAATTAATTATTATAGCAAATAATTGCATCCTAGAGTAGAAATGGTGATTGTTCAACATTAAAATGTTTGGTCCCATGAAATTTCAACTATTTTTAAGTTGTATAAATCCATATAATTTGATTCACGATTAAAACTTTTTTCTGATTTTCCTGTTCTTTTTCTCTTTTTTTGCCAGAATTGTTCTTCAAACAATAAATAATACTTGGTGGTAGAACCTACCAATTTCTCAAAAAAAAGAGACCCAGTCAGTAGCTGAGAGATCTACTGGAGAGGCCCTCTGAAAAAACAAAGGAACCAATAAGGTCTCTATCCTCATGGTATTCCCCTCAGAATGAACCTTTTTGGCCCCAGCACAGTGAACACCCCAGGCTATTATCAGGCCCGTCACACCCAATAAAAATTAAGCTAACCTGATCTCAACCTAGATGCTTTCCCATTGTAATTTGAGCTCAAGCATGAACATAAAGCTCTTCAAATTCTTACAACTATGTTCTCTCTCATTCATGGGAGATTCTATGGGCAGGCTTTTGTTTTTTGGAAAATAATATAGGAGAATCTTATTGCAAGAAACCCCGAAATAGGAGAAGAGGCTTAAAAATCTGCCTAGCATATCAATTCAATTTAAAAACCCTGATGGTTCCCTTGCTAGGATCATTAATTAATTTGAAACTTAGTGTTAAATTGTCAATTTAAAGACAGAGATCCAAAGCATTTCTTTCCGAAGATGGATATCTCACTTGTTCAGAAAAGTAAGATGCCTGCCCATGTTCTCCTCTTGAAAAAGCCACTGCAGCCTGAAGAGGAAAATATTAACATCAGTCATCAGATGACAAACACAATTTAAAATTAAACGGACCCAGCCATGGACATCTACACATGTAGAGTACAAAAGCACAGATTCCAAAACACTTACTTTTTGATAATAAGATTTCATTGTGTCCCATTGTTGCCTTGCAGCTGTCCGCAATATTTGATAATCTTCTTTAACATCAATGAAATAAGTTTATATGAGAGAAGTGAAGACAGAAATGAATTTTGAATAGCAAAGCATTAGATATATGCATTTAGTGACAATAATCATATATAGTTAAGTTAAACAATATAAAAACTGCTAAGTTTCTTAAGGTAATTCCATCACCAACAATATATGAGCACCGAGGCAGTGAGGCCAACAGTTTAGATAATTATACGTGAAAAATGAAAGTACAAAGGGGACCAACATGAAGACTGGGAAATTTCAAATACAAAACAAGTGGGGTAGCCAGATGTGGAACCCTAGATGGTTTCAGATAAATTTTGGTAATTTTTTTTAAAATACTCTCCTATCCTTTTTGAAGGTGGACAATGCATACCAACTAAAATAACTGAGTTAGCAAAGATGGGGTTCAATTCCATTCGACATTAAAGCATGCTCTTGCAAATGACATACATTATATTTACATCTTTTTTGAGAACATGTACATTCTACAACTTATTAAACAGTTATAGTAGCCATAAGTTCTACTATAAAATCCCAATGTATCTGAATATTTTATTCCCTTAAAAACATAGGGAAAAATTGTTCTTTTTCTTAACAACATTGATATAAAAAGAATTAAACACCTGTTGAATAGCTCTCAACATTAAATCGGCGTTCTTGTTTCTTGAGGGAGGGGGCATTAAAGCATTGTTTAAATAAAAAATCATTAATGCAAGCTAATTTGCAGAAAAATAAAAAAATGAAGATAAAGGAAAGGAAAAATAGGTTCAACCAACAGACTCCAGAAAGAGCACAATATATGAGCCACCTTTCAAGAAACAAGAACATTAACATATGATTTGTTGTGTAAATATTATATATGCTATAACATCTATGTGAATGTTTTTTTCGGGGAAAAAAAAATCCTAGTGAATGCCATGGTACCGTGTTTTCCATAATGTTGAGGTTCTGTAATGCCTGAAGGACGGAACTCCAATCCTTTCCCAAATGATTCCACTTTCTCCACTGCCTTCTTCCAGTTCATGGAGCTCGGTGTACGTTCAGAATTAACAGGAACACTGAACAATGACTCAAGAACCATTTGCTGGGGATTTAAGTTAGTAGCTCTTAACCTGGATGGTAAATGTTCTTTCAAACCAGCAACAACCTTGGCATAAGTCCTGAAATATTTAAAAAAAGATAAATTATATAAAGAAGAAAAAAAATCAGACTTAAGAAAGAAAACAGACTTTTATAAAATTGAACAAAATATTCAAGAAGATGACACATAAAGGTTAGGAAAAAGAAGATTATAATCTAATTGATGTGTCGGTCATAGAAAAACCGAATCTATGAATGACAATTTCAGACATCAAACCACCGGAAATCCAGTTCATATCCAAAGTTGATAGAACTGGAGCCCATGATGACCCTTGATAAGCTTCAACATGAATATGTTTTTTTTACTATTTCACAAATTCCAGGCAATATCTATGTGACAATTTCAGTCGGTGTATATCCAAAGTTGATAGAACTGGAGCCCATGATGACCCTTGATTAGCTTCAACATGAATATGCTTTTTTTTACTATTTCAAAAAATTCCAGGCAATATGTTATAACTATGGTTATGTTATTCTCTCATGAATCTGTAATACCATGCATGTGTGTAGTAAGGACAATGATGATTATTTTATATTTTTGTGGAACTCTCTGTGATAGAAGATACTCACACACAATTAAAAAAAAAAATGTCATAGCTTGTAAGTATGCATCCTGAACAGAAGATTGCTACACTACTGAAATCCTCTTTTTTTTAATGACTGGTAGGAAGAGAGAGACAGTAAAAGAGATAGAGAGAGGGAGAGGGAGAGGGAGATGGATAGAGGGAGAGGGAGGGGAGACAGAGACGGAGAGGGGGGAGGAGGGAGGGAAAGGGGAGAGAGAGTTGGAGAGAAAGGGAGAGGGAGAAAGGGGAGAGATGGAGAGAGGGGAGAAAGAAATGGATAGAGGGATAGGTCAAACCAGACAGGGAGCAAGAGGAGAGGCAGATTAGGCTGGGTCATGAGGTGTTAAAAGTCGATATATTGGGATTTATCATTATAGCCTTGCAGTTTCTGACCCTTGCACAAAATCTTCATTAATAATTTTAATGGTTTGCATTGAACTTCACAAAAGTCACAAAAGTCAAAATGGGACCATTGAGGACTCGCTTCAAAAATATATATATGCATAATTTGGCCCCTACAGTTATGAAGTAGGACTGAATTAAAGTAGTGTTTCTCATGTACCTCAATAGTATTAGGTTTCTTTGTCAAATAGGCTACTTGATGTATCTAATATTTTCTTTACGTTGTATTATGTGCACCTTATCTTCATATGCATGTAGCATCCATATGTATATCACCTTCTTACAGGTGCTATGGTAGGATTCACTGCCTACTGGTTGCTTCAGAAGTAGCCCTCCATCCAGCTGCCTACTAAATAGTGTCAGGGACAAGGAAAAAATATTTGTGGTCATTGTTTAGGGTTTAGTGCTTACGATTGAGTAACGTGTTGATGTAATCTTTATGATTATGGTCATTGTCATGGTCATGTTAATAGTAGATATGATTGATACCTCTATGGTTGGACTTGGATCTCAATGAATGGGAATCAATAGAATTGGCTGAAAAAGGGTTAAGAGATTCATAGAAGGTGAAGGTGATGGTGGGGGCAATTAGGTAATGATGAAGGCTAATTGAAATTATGTTTTTTAAGGATCTTTAAGGATGAGTTAAAGGACAAGTTAAAACAAAAAGACTTCCATTTATTTGCAGTCAGACAAGGGCCTCAAGAAACATGTGGACCTTTTCAATGAAAGGTGCATCAATGGAAAATTACAGTGTTACTGGCACGGATTGAGAGACCCTTTGAACGACCACTGGCTTTTCAAAATGAACTTCCAGTTAATTTGATCGGTCTGATCCTCCGTTCAAATGGACTTGAGCCCAAAGAAAATGCATTATGACTAGGAAGCACAGACACTTCAATGAACATGTGTATATGTGTCCGACATGTATTAGACATGATACATAATACAATACTCAATGAGCATGTGTTGGACACATTCCATTCATGTCCATTTTTGAATTTTGGACATGCATTGGGTGCGGACGTATGGTGGACACCATAGTTCAAAACCATGTGCGGACCGCATGTGCGGTGGGGTCCGCACATGGCATATGCGGCCGCATGTACCGAACATGCGGTCGCACATAGGGTAAGGTAATCGTTCGAACCCCCGTTCGAACGGTAAGAGACCGTTCGAATTCCGTTCGAACGGAAGTTCGAACTCAGAGGTAGGTTTTACCGTTCGAAGTCCGTTCGAACTGAACTTCGAACGCTCTCTTACCGTTCGAAGTCCGTTCGAACGGAATTCGAACGGTAAGAGACCGTTTGAATTCCGTTCGAACGGAATTCGAACGTGCGCCGCATATTGGGTATAATGTGCGCCCGGGGGCGCACATCAGCATGTGCGGCCGCACGTACCGGTACATACGGCCGCATTTCAAACTATGGTGGACGCACAACATTATGTCAGACATTTTAAATTTTGCTTAATAACTTTGTGTAGTTATGCTCACAGGAAGGCGGACAGATGATGTTAAAATTTTAATGAAGTACATCGTTGACACACCGTTGTAGTTTATATCAACTTTTTATTGTTTATGGATGAGTGCTCTAAACTTTTTTCAATCATAATGTAACATATATATTACATGGAGATAATAGATGTGGAACCAAACTTTCTTTTGAGAATTGGTAGGAATCCTACCACCAAATTTCATTAATCAACATCGGGGTTTGAGAATTGGTAAGTAGCATATTTTGCTTTTCTTTTGGAGTGTACCCGAAATCCTTAATAACATTTGGTGGTAGTATTCCTACCAGTTATTAAAAAAAGAGGATTTGAGTAGTATAGCGATCTTCTGTTCAGGATGCATACTTACAAGTTATGACATAATGCAACCATTGGAGACACTTCCTTTTTTAATTACAATACCCAAAAGGGATAAGAACAACAAAATATAAATAAAGATTACCTATAAGCACACTCCACATTTCCTTGGTTGTTGTCAACTTCATTCTTGATTAGATGAGATGTCAAATCTGATGTTTCTCCTGTTAACTGTAACATAAACAGAAGCACATAAGGGAATGTGGTTTAAATACTTAAAATCTGATCTACTCATGCAAATTGTTGCTGGTCATTCAAATAAAAAAGAATGACATGTCGATCATGAAGAGGTAAAAAGGGGATACTTTTTTTAAGACAAGATGGTAGATATCACCAATTCTACAAGAACAAATGTCAAGACTACAAATAAACCCTCTCTATGAATAATATATCTCAGCCTTAAGAACATGCCTCCACATATCTCTAAAGGAAACAAACAATGATGCACCACGCATTCAATGGACAAAAGCTTTTCCATTGAACAAGGAATCATTCCTTGCGAGCTACAAAGAGCAGCAAACAACTTGAGAAATCATCAAAGGACTTGATACATTAACAATTGTTTTCATTCCAAAGTATATGATGAGAACTTCCATGCAGACTTGCAGGATTAAAATGATCAATATCCAAAGGATTGGAACTGCTCTGATACATAGGAAGTTTGGCGAATTCTCATGTCTTTGAAAACAACCAAGAAAGGAGACATCTAAAATTCCATTATGGCCCAGACCCATCAGATTTAGTAAGGACAATCACACCAAAAAGGCCAAAAGATAAGTGGAATCTGGATTTTCATATTCTTCGTTGGTTTCTTAAAAAAAGATGATGATTAAGGTAGTGTATGTAAAGATGTAATGACACAATTATTCCTTGCAATTTTGGAGCCCTCGATATGAAAGATTGGAGAAAGTACCTTGAATTTCTGAATGATACTCCTTGCATGGTCATTGCGGTATCCATCATCAATTTTTTTTATATCATGGTTTCCATCACAAATATGATCGATGGATTCATCATTTCTGAACTGGTTATAGCACGCAGTTGACACATCAAGCAATACATCCAGTGCCTAAAAAGGACATCAATTTACTATTATTAACCCACCGTTTTGATGAATCTTAGTTAAAATAACACTTAAATGACTTAACCAAACAATAGAAGTAAATATACCTTTTCAATGTTGTATCCACATTGGCCTGCCAAGAAAAATTCCCTGGTTAATAATATTGGGGTTGCATGTTAAACTACATCGGAGATAGTATGGTAAGTAACAAGTATGCATTGATACATGTACTGATTGAATAATAGAAACATTAATATTCTCAGGCAATTTATTTGCTTATAATGGCTCTAACACATTCTCTCACACCCTATGAAATTGGTCCACTGAAAATACAGGTGCGTGTCTACAAGGTTGTGAAATGAACAGTATTCATACATTTGTGCATTGTGTGATCAGGATCTTTGTCATATATATGCATATGAGGAAGATGGAGAAATAAAATACGCAATATAATGATAGCAGAAAATCTCCTAATCACGTTCAACAGATCTGATAAGAATGCTCTTTTCTCACCAAAAAACGGGTGTTAAATTGTTGATTCCTCCCTAGCATATTTAGGTTGAACCACGGAATAAGAATAAACCCTAAAATTATTAAAAGAATGAGGCAACTTACGAAAAACGTTCCCAATGACGCCCGCATCAAGCTGGTAGCCTTCTTCCGCAGGGGGTACCATCATCATCGAACGCAGGAACTCCTCGGCCTCCTCTCGGCCCCCTTGGTCGAGGGAGAGTTGGTTGTGCTTCTGATTTTTTACGTAGTAGTCCTTCCCCAGAACGCATGAGACCGTACCCGTGGAGGATACACCCCCTCCCTTCCTATTCTTTTTCTTCTTCTGTCTTTTCTTCCTATGACTCTTGGACCCCACAACAGCAGCCTCTGCCTCCGCCTCTTCAATCAGGAGATCGGCGGCCTTGTTGGAGTCTCCATGTGCCTCCTCGTAGGCTGAAATGATCCTGCCGAGGGAAAGTCCAGAGAAGACCTCCAACAGCCTTTGGAGGTCGCTATCCACTAATTGGTCTCCTCCTCCAGATCTATCAAAGCCGGTCTCGCTAACGGAAAGGGGTTGTCCTTTAATCATCATCACCATTGATCAATAACCGGGAAGTAGAGAGAGAGAGAGAGAGAAAAGAAACGAGAAAGGCAGAAAGATCTATCGAATGAAAGAATCCAATTCCCCCAACTAATAATTGTTAACAAACTTTAATAAAAGGGGGGTGTATGGAATCTGATCTGGATTCGAATTGGAATTGGACTGATCGGAAACCCTATTCCTGTCCGTTCTTACCGTCACCCGACATGTAACATAATGGGCCGTCAATGGGCTGTGTTACATCATTTACACTAAATAATGACGAAGAGCGTTAATCCTTTTTATAGCCCGTTTTGTAGTCCTATGAGTTATGATAACGTTGTATATATTTAGATTTATCATATCTTTTCTAGATAATTAAGATTATTTAATATTAAGATATCATTCAGATATGATTTTTTTTAATTTTTAGTTAAGATTTGAATTTAAATTTAAATTTAAATTTGAATATTAGTTAGGATTAATTAAAGATGTAATTGTTATTTTTACAGATTTAGTTAATTTGTTAGGATCATAGTTTATAGATTTGGATAATTAGTTGAGTCCTAATCTGTTAAGGATTATTTAGTCTATGAATAGACTTGTAAACCAATTGATTATTCAGAGATTATTGATGATTAGAATTTGTTTATCTTCTCTACTGTATTTTGTTATCCTAGGAGGATTAACATCTACATAGATTTTTTCAATGATCTGGTATTTCGTCAGAAATCAACAGGTCATTGAAGCCCAACGCCCTTGGCATTCTTTTCTTGAAGAATCAATAGCGTCGCTGGAGCCTACAAATTCGCATTTTCGATCGAATTAGCAGAAAAGCGTCTTCGTATGCTTCATCAGTTGGTATCAGAGCCAAAGTTGCGACAACCACCCTGAGCCGTCGTCCGCCATGGAGAGCCATTGCCTCCGAGCCCCGCCACCGCCTAATAGTCGTCGTCGCTGCTGCCGTCAAGCACAACCACCACTTATGTCGAGAGACGCCGCGTGCCGCTGTCATTGCCGATCCGCTTCCACTGGTGAATCCATATCCCAGTTATCTATCCCTTCCCTATATTTTATAAAAAAAAATTCATTATCAAAATCAGCATAAAAATTTAGTTATACTTTAAATTTCATGTCAGAGATCAAAAGAATCCTCTTTCCCCAACAACCCACTCATTCATGTATGTAAAAAAGAAAAAAAAGAAGAAGACCTTGTTCCACTCTCCACGATGGCCTCTCTGATGTCTTCCGAAGAATCGACGCTGAGCTGTCGAAGACGAAAACAGAGAGACTAAGGGAGGGAGGGAGGGAGAGAGAGAGAGAGAGAGAGAGAGAGAGAGAGAGAGAGAGAGAGAGAGAGAGAAGGGGTTGAGGAGGAGGGAGGGAGGGAGAGACCGACTCAGGCAGGGAGAGATGGATGGACAGAGGGAGGGAGGGGAGGGAGAGATGGACTGACGGCTAGGGTTGTGTGTGTTGTAAGTTGTAACTTATTGGGTAGGGTTTTTTTAATTTTTGGACGGTCCATATTAGATAGCTTGAGATTGAATGACCATAATGTTTATATTTTATTATCAATTTATGGGTTCAGGTTGGGTCAGGTTGTGAGTGATGCCAACCCGAACCCAACCCGGTTTGTTAACTCAACCCGAACCCGCCAATCCGAATCTGAACCCGATTTTTACAATCCAACCCATGTAAAAATCAGGTTCAACCTGTCGGGTTCAGGTTCAGCCCAACCCAAGTTGCACCCCTATGTATGGGTCCTATCATAGTATATGACCCAATTTTTTTCTTTTTATTTTTTCATTATTAAAAAATACAATAATATATCTCAGTATATACTTCTTTTCATATAACATCATATACTTCAAAAGGTAAGTGTGATATTAAAAAAAAGAAAAATTGGGTAGACTGCAATTGGGGCTCCAATGGGGTCTGTGTGTATCTTTTTCAAGAACAAAATGTTTATTGAATAATGAAACACCAAAAAATTTATTCTATTTAACAAAAAATGTAAAAAATTTGTATGCCATGTGATTCTGTATTTCCATACTTTATAGAATTCTGAGCAGCGGATGACGTGTTTAGGGTTTAGGGTTTTAGGGCTTAGGGGTAAGGGGTAAGGGGTTAGGGTTTAGGGTTTAGAGGTTGGGGTTTAGGGGTCAAGGGTCTAGGGTTTAGGGTCTAAACTTTAGGGTTTAGGGTTAGGGGTTTAAGGTTTAGGGGTTTAGGGTTTAGGTTTAGGTTTAGGTTTTAGGGTTTATGGGTTTAGGTTTAGGGTTTTAGGTTTTAGGGTTTAAGATTTAGGTTTTAGGGTTTAAGGGTTTAGGGTTTAGGAAAGATCTGATGTTGAAGAGCCAGAGAAGGAGGAGGTTGGGTGTGCACGCTCCACGCCAATGCCATCTCCCGAGGATGTGCCGGGTCGAGGGAGGTCTTTGCCGCTTCAAAGGTTGTCACGTCAAGGGTTGCAACCCTCAAAGGTGAATTGGGGTCGAGGGAGGCGTGGGCTGCTGTCAAGGCGTTGTCTCCCGAGAGGGTGTCGAAGTCGAGGGAGTTTCGTGATGGGCCCTGGGCAGTAGCCCCCGAGGGTGGTCCTCGCCGTTGCTTGAGCGCAGATTCCAGATGAAGTGATCGGGCTGAGGGAGTCCATCGCCGCTACAAAGGATTCATCTCCCGAAGATGTGCCGGTGTCGAGGGAAGTCTTTGCCGCTTTCGATGGAGATAGGGAGAGAGAGGTTGATCCTGAGGACAGAGTAACTGGGATCGAAGTGGTGCAAGGGAAGGGTGGAAGGTGAGGGGTGGCTTGTGGGTGAGGATCGAGGGTTATGGATGTCAGTGGGGAAGGCGGTATATTGGAGTAGGTAGTGGTTCGGAGGGATTCCCAGTCGTCAAAAGAAGGGCATTGTTCGGTGGGAGAGGGAACATAGGCAGGGGGGTTGTCCAGGATGGGTGCAATGGAATCGATGATGGATTCAGTAATGTGAGATGGGTCCAAAGAGGTGGTGTTGTTGAAATGGGGGAGATGGTGATTCGTGGGTTGATGAGGGGGTGGAGTGGGTGGGACGGGGGGAGGATGGGTCTGGTCAAGTGTAGGATCAGAGAGAGCCCCAAATTGGTTGTGTAGGGTGAGAGTTGGGGATGGAGATAGAGTATGTTTTGGTGGGTAGTTGGGGTTGCCCACACCCTCAGAGATTGGGTTGGGGCTAGCTTGGAGGGCAGACAGTCGTGGGCCCGTGATGATTGAGCCGAGGGCAGAGACACCAGTGGTGGGTGAAGTAAGAAGACTATTAGCATGTGGATCCTTTGTTGGGCCGAGAACCTCCAGGGGCTGTTTGTAAGTTGGCCCGATGGGACCAGGAGGGATTGATGCTGGGCTGGTGTGGTTAACTTGCGCCCGCTTAAAAAGCATTGGCCCATTAGGATCCTTAGCAGGTGAATGTGGGCTTAAGGAGGCAGTTGTCGACAGTGTAGGGAGTAGGGGCCCACATGTACCAGGGGGAGCTGAAATGTGGCTACGAGGGCCTTCAGATGGCCCAAGGGGAATTGGGGGGGGGGTAGAAACATAAGAAACCAAGTCTTCATTGGCAGCCCCAACCACTGGGTGACGATGGGGTGTTTGATGAAATGCAGCTGGGTGTGAGGGGATGTCGCCCTGGTGGACTGCTCCGGGCTTGTGCACAGGGGTGGGGTGGCCATTGAGTGGTGATTTTCCTTTGTCTTTGGACAGCGTGAGGGGGCAAGTCCAGGCGGGGTGGCCCATTTTGTTACACTTTGGACATGCGGATGGGAGATTCTCATATTCCACTAGGATCTTTCGAGTGCCATCTGAAGTGATTACCTCAATTTGTTGGGGGCAGATCTGAAGCAGGGTTGATTTCAATGCAGATCCGTGCGTAAGTTAGCCTTTTCAGTGCCAAGGTGAAGTCATCAATTCGGAGTGGCTTGCCAATTGCTTTGCCAATTGTGAAGAGAAGGTCAGGGCTGAAGAGGTCGAAAGAGATGTTTCGGAGCGAACCCACACAGGGATGAGGAGAGGGAAATCTTCTTGCGGATTAAATTGCGAGTGCCATCTTTTGAGTCGTAATACGTTTCCAGAGAAAGACCATGGGCCCCCTTGTAAAACTTTAGTGAGATCATCGAGCCGCTTGAACCCAAAGCGAAAGCACCCATTGGGTCCAAGCCCTACCGTGACAGGAAGGTTGGTGCGCCAAGAAGCCGCAATGTACCTCTCAACCGCTTCAATTGATGGTCTCCTGCCGGCAAATTTCCCGACAAGGCCGAGGGCTTGTCGATGCATGCTTTCTTGATGTGCAGCTGGTTTGAGGCAGACTGTCCATTTGCCATCACCTATGGCTGGCTCCGTTAAAGCGTAGGAGTGTTGGTGCTGATTGGAGAGGGCCTGAGCGAAAGACATTGCGCGCTGAGTATTGGTGGTGGTGCCCCTGGTATCGAGAGCAGGGGGTGGGGGGGGGGGGTGGGGGCAGGGGGTGTGGAGGGGCGGGGGGGGGGGGGTTTGGTGGTGAGGCGAAGAGGTGGGGGATGGATACGACTTCGAGTTATGCAACACGAGCACTGGTGGCGGACGTGGAGAGTCAGGTGACTGCTCTGTCCGAGCGCACCGGGGCTTCAGAAGCAGCAGTGACGGAGATGCACGCGGCGTGGGAACTCAAGCTAGCTGAGTTCCATACCGATGTCTCCAGGCTCACAGAGCTTTTCCAAGGCTCCCTCCGCGCACTGTCCGACGACGTTGCCCTCATGAAGAGTCTTACATGAGACTCCCTCTTCCACCGAGTCTCAAAGGGTGAAGGTCCCTGAACCCAAGCAGTTTTCTGGAGCTCGCAATGCAAAGGAGCTAGAAAACTTCTTGTGGGACATGGACCATTACTTCAAGGCTGTCCGGACGCCGGAGGCCGAGAAGGTGACTCTTACCATCATGTACTTGGCAAATGATGCCAAGTTGTGGTGGCGCACCAGGACGGAGGATGAGAGTCGTCCCACGATCACAACGTGGGAGGCCCTCGTCAAGGAGATGAAGGAGCAATTCCTTCCGAGCAACACGGCGTGGGTTGCTCGAGATGCTCTTCGTCGCTTGAAGCACACGGGCACCGTACGGGAGTATGTGAAGCAGTTTTTCTCACTCATGCTTGATATCAAGAACATGACTGAGGAAGATAAACTCTTCAACTTTATGTCCGGCCTACAAAACTGGGCGCAGACTGAGTTGCGGCGTCAAGGCGTGAAGGATATTCCAGCGGCAATGGCGACCGCTGATGCGCTTCTCGACTACAAGCAAACCAATGCCCCCGAGAAGGAGGGCAAAGGCAAGTCGAAGGAGAAGGCACCAAAGAAGGGGAAGTTCAATGGCAAGAAGAAGGATGGGGCATCCTCTTCATCGACGAAGCCGACCAACCAGGGTCAGTCCCAGAAAGGAGAAGCCGGGTGCTTCCTTTGCAAGGGACCTCATCGAGCCAGAGATTGCCCCAGAAAGGAGAAGCTCAATGCCTTGATCGCTGAGGAGGATGACGCGCATCCAAACCAGGAGTTTTCCAAGGTAAACCCCCTTCGATTACTCAATGTTTTGAGGAAGGTGGAAGGGACAAGGAAGGGCGGCCTACTCTACGTCGAGTGTAGAGTCAATGGTCGCCCGTTCGAGTTATGGTGGACAGCGGAGCCACACACAACTTCATTTCGAACGAGGAGGCTGCGCGCTTGGGTCTACCAGTGACCCAGGCCTCGAGCCATGTCAAAGCTGTAAACTCTGAGGCGCGGGCCATCCGGGGCTCGGCCAAAGGAGTGAAGCTGCAGGTTGGACCATGGTCCGGGACAACCGATTTCTATGTCGTTCCATTGGACGACTTCCAGGTGATACTGGGGATCGAATTCCTCACTATGGCGGAGGTATTTGTGGCACCTCACCTGCGAGGAATCCTCATCACAGGTGGAACCACACCGGGATTTGTCCCTGCGACAGAGGACAAGGAGGAAGCAACAGGTATGATATCTGCTTTGCAGGTCAAGGTGGGCTTGCGCCAGAGGCAGGATACTTTCCTAGCCGTGCCGGTCAAAGGAGACGAGGAACCACTTTTAAACACGAAGGTACCCGACGCGGTGGAGCAACTCTTGGTGAAGTTCGCGGACGTGATGCCGGCGCAACTCCCCCGCAAGCTGCCACCACGAAGGGAAGTGGACCACTTCATCAAACAACATATGTTGAAAAAAAAACCTGAAGCGTTTTAATATGGACAAATTTCATCTATTAAATACTCCTATGGTGGTAAGGTCACTTGACCCAAAGAAGGACCTTTTTCGTCCAAAAGAAGATACTAAAATCTTCTTGGTCCTGAAGTACCATATCTTAGTGCAATTGGTGCTTTATTATATTTGACACAATGCACTAAATCTGACATTGCATTTTCAGTTAAGTTATTGGCCAGATTTAGCTCTGCACCAACTTTAAGGCATTGAAATGGTGTAAAGCACATTTTTTGTTATCTTCGTGGAACGTCAGACATGGGCCTATTCTATGCAAATGATTCCAATAATGGTGCACAACTGAAGGGTTATGCAGTTTCAGTATATCTTTCAGATCCTCACAAGGCTCGCTCACAAATAAGGTATGTATTCACTTGTGGTGGCACATAGATCAATTGGCGATCTACGAAACAGACTTTGATCGCCACGTCATCTAACCACTCTGAGATTATTGCACTCCACGAAGCAAGTCAGGAATGTGTGTGGATAAGGTCTTTGGTTCATCATGTTCGTACTGCATGCGAACTCTCTCTCATTACAGATGTTCCAACAACTATTTATGAAGACAATGCAGCATGCATTGCTCAAATAAAAGGGAAAATATATCAAGGGTGATAGAACGAAACATATTTCTCCAAAATTCTTTTACACTCATGAGCTCCAACAGAGACATGAAATTGATGTTCAACAAATTCAGTCAAAGGACAATCTTACAGATTTGTTCACTAAAGCTTTGTCGACGTCAACATTCAAGAAACTGGTGTATAACATCGGGATGCGATGAGTTAGCGACCAAAATTCTTGAAATCTTGTATTTATGAGGGGGAGTAATTTTTTATGACATTTTGTGAACTGTACTCTTTTTCCTTCGCCTAACGTTTTATCCCAATGGGTTTTCCTGGCAAGGTTTTAACGAGGCAGTGATTAATCGCATACACCATTATACGATTAAGTTAAATTGTACTCTTTTTCCTTCGCTTTGGTTTTTTCCCACTGGGTTTTCCAAGCAAGGTTTTAATGAGGTAATTATCTTAGCGTGGTGGTCATCC